>VWZZ01006610.1:34478-51243 GCA_013399095.1 Psophia crepitans | reverse complement strand
CCAGCCCCTCCTTCCACGCTCTCTAAACTCTATTCGTCAACTCTATTCCAGATGTGGCCTCACCAGGGCAGAACAGAGGGGGAAGACACCTTCCTTCGATCTGCTGGCCACACTCTTCTTGATGCACCCCAGGATACCATTGGCCTTCTTGGCCACGAGGGCACACTGCTGGCTCATGGAGAGCTTGTTGTCCACCAGGACTCCCAGGTCCTTATCTGCAGCGCTACATCCCAGTAGGTCGACCCCTAACCTGTACTGATGTGTGGGATTGTTACCAAAGTGTAGGAAAGAATACAAGGTTCATGAGGTCTAAGGAACAGCGTGTGTAAATAAGAGAAGGTATGGCTCTTCTGGTAGCTCCCCTAGGGCGGGAGAAACCTGGCTTCAGGCATCGATTAAAAATTTGCATGAAAAGCATCAATCATTCTCGCAGCAAGGACCGGAACAGAAAAGTCTTTCCTGTGCCTCCAACACTGAAATACAGAGTTCTAGGTTCCTTTGCTGCAAAGAAATGTCCTCTTGGAAGAGCTGGATGGAATCCTTTTTTAGGGATAAGACCTCTGAGTTTCTTCCTGATGAACTCATCTTGTCTGTTCTAGCATGTTGTTGAATAATATTTAATTTATCTTGTTATCAGTTCTTTCATGTTTTAGATGTGTTTGGGTTTGGGGATTGGGTTGTTGTTTTTTTTTTATGAGAGAGAAGTAGATGTAGCTAGTTATGGGCAGGAAATCATAAAGATAAGAATGATGGTATAAATGCATGAGTGGGGATGAACAGAGGTTGACACCAACTGTTGCGAGCAAATTGTGAGAGTTCAAATTTCTAAGCAGCCATTTGAATTTCTCTGTTTAGAAGAACTCACTTCTTTAAAGTCGGGTTAATTAAGCGGAAGACTAAATTTCTCTTCAGTCTGCTTTGTTTCAGTGCTGTACAGTTACCTTTCTACCTGCATTGTTGTGCACCTGGCAGGGAGATTTCCTTTTCCCATATTTGTCCGGGACAGTGGGTTAATTGGAAGGATGTTTTCTTCCGTAAAATCCTGTTCTTTGTTGTTAAGCTGCGCAGTTTTGGCAAGCCGTATCCTGCTTGTCTGAGGTTTGTTTTCTCTAAATGTAACGAGGTATAAACCAACCACACAAGAAACCACAGATGGGACAGAATGATCAAGCAAGGCTCTAATTGGAAAAATTTAGGTCTGCTATGGAGTGCGCTACCTCGTTACTACAGAGGATGCAGTATTCCCTGCTTTTAAGCTGTCTGCTTTTGTTGATCAGTAGCTGTCTGTAAGTTGGGTTTTTGTTGTTTTTTTTTTGCCTGTGTTTTCATTTTTCCTCCCGGAAAGCTGAACACAATTGCAATAATTTGTATCTAATAGGTTTTAGCCGATTAGTACGGAACCGTTCTCCGTTGCGACTGCACCGCTGGAGGAGGGGTGGGAGTGAGGGTGGTGCCCAGGCTGCAAAACGTGGGATCGCCAGTGTGCAGCCATCGCTAGGCAACGTTCCCCGCGGATGCTTGCGGGCTGGCCCGGGCTGTCATGGCAGCGCTGCAGCTGCGGGAGTGGCGGTTTGAGTCTCCGCGTCTGTTCCGGAATACCGCCCAGTACAGTCGTGTTTGTACGTCTTACACCGTCACGTACGGCTAGAGAGCGGCAAGGAGGGGGAAAGGTAAAAGGATAAGCGGAGGAGGGAAAGATTGAAGGCAGGCAGTGAAAAAACGAGTGCGCAAGAAGGTAAATGAGGGTTTAGCGAGCTAGAGAATCGTACTACAGGAGGCGGCACCAGCACAGGAGGAGAAATGAAAGCAGCACAAAAATGGAAGCAAAGAAATCGAAATCAATGGGCGAGAAATAATTGAAAAATGGAGAAATACGTTTAAAGCTAAAAGTAGGGGAGAAGTGGACAGCAGGAGTATGGATAAGGACGAGCTAAAATGGATGAGAGGAAATTTTGGCAGGGAAACAGAATGTGAAGCAAAAAGAATATAGCAACTTCTGCTTGAGTCAGTAGTTTGTAACATTAATGTTTGTTCTGTGTATGTTAACTGTAACAATTCTGTATGTTTTTGAGCTGTTTCTCAGACAAGGAAAATAACTGGATTTCTGAAGGATGTTTTTAGAAATTGCTTTTGGTGTAGGAATAATCTGTGTTGTGTTCCATACTGTGCATTTTTGAACTTAATTTTATCTGAGAAGTGCCTTTACTTTTCCAGTGTACCTGTCTTCTGATATTTTCTTGCAACTATGATGAATGTAATTATAAAATAGGGATAGAATCACTTTGTATTGTGCTGCTCGTAATCAAAGACAATTATTTCTGTTTTTCTAGTACATTTGGGAACGCCTTGCTGTTGGTTTTAAACACAAGAATTACAGATCCCGAGAAGGAGTGTGTTTGTGTCTTATTGCTACCTTAAACATGTAAGTTTTTTGTTTCTACTGAGACTTAATGGTTCTGTCCTTCTTCTGAATCTCATTTCTCTCTGAAGCTAATAGTTTAGGAAGTCTGATTCAATTAAATTAATGAATGGGAAAAATAAAACAACTTAACTTGTGATCTTTCTGAAAGAAAGACTGAAGCTATAGTATTTTTGTCTTATTTAAAAGTAGACAAAGGACTAGTGAGAGATGGAGCTTGACTGATGTAAGTTTGTATTTTATCAATGCTAAGCTAAGAATTTACTTCTGCATAAAGTGTTTTCTGTTTTTCTGTAAGAAAACACATTTAACTTTTTTTTTTCTTTTTGAAGTTATGGTGCACAACCATTAATCCTCAGCAAGTTGGTACCACATCTGTGTACAGCATTTGGTGACTCGAATAGTCAGGTAAGAATTTCATTATTTACTGGTGTTTCCATAACTATCCTTTGACAGAGGAATGAAAGCAAATTAAGTGTAGGCATTTAAGGAAAGCTGACAGGCTTGTTTGTACACAACAGATTGTTATTTTCTAGCATGAGAAACAATAAACCCCTTTTCTTCTAAATCAGTCCATCCATTGGAAGATGAGAGCTACAAAGGCAGTGCTGTTGCAGCATACCAGCCCCTTTAGTTTTGTCTTCAGAACACATTTAACTTCATTACTGAAAATAGTTGTTTCCTATAGAGCACGTTGAAAGAAAAGGGGAAAAAAAATACTGACAGGAAGACCTGCCTCTACATGAAACCTGTAATAGTCTGCCAAATTTACTAAATATAACATTATCATGTGTAATAATTTCCTAAATGAAACCCCAATGGCATTTGAGCACATGTAAGGACTGTAGTTAAAATCAGTTAATTAACCAAAAACATCTGCAGTGAAAATACAGATGTAGTTTGTAATGGTAGCATCTGAACTTCAGAAAACCTTCCAGTGGAAATAGGTAAAATCTCTCTTGATTTATCTGAAGTTGTGTTTGAGAGAAAAGATTAAGAATACATTAAGGAAGAAGGTAGCATTGGTGGGAGATGGGAAAATAAACAGGGATAGGTCTTTAAACTTATTTTCTGGGTGCAGCAAAGTCCTTGTCTTCTCTGTATAGCATAGTGTTTATGTATTTTAGAGAAAATGTTATGAATTTGTCTTGTCTGTTGATCATTAGTAAAGATGTAGTTCATATCTTGGTAGACCAATTGCGGATTTAGTTCAAACTGTTGCAAAGAACAATAGTGAAGTCATTCCATTAATTGTTTATGGAGAATAATGGCATTTACAAACATGCATTTTTGGCAGTTTTTATTGTGGTGACTGTGGTTTAAAATTTTTAAAGAGGCACTCCGTCTACTTGCTTAAACTGTTCTTTCCCCTTCCCCTATCTTGTATTACTCCCTCCCTTGTGTTTACGTGATGCTGCATAATTCCTGTTGAAGGTAGTAAAGAAAATGCTTGTCTCTTTGGCCCAGTCTTGTGAGCAGTCAGGTTCTTAGTTTTCTAGAAGGGCCTTGCTGCATGTAGGAACAGATGAAAACAAGATGAAGTGTCAAGGCTGAGTGCAGAGACTACCTTTTGGAAGTATTGCCTACTGTGATAGAGTCCTAAATAAAGCATGTTTTTTTCACAAATATTATTCCTATGTCAATCCCAGAAATTCCCTCTAGAGCTGTAATTTCTAGGATTTTTCATTTACCATCTGGAGATGCTCTAACTTGGAACAAACACCATCTTGAAATAACAGTTGTATTTCCTTTCCTTTCCGTCTTCACTGTTTCAACTGTATTGTGAAATGAGTTGGCATGCAGGTCTCCAGAAACTGGAAGGTTAGTGGTTTGTTAGTGAATGTTGTTTTGGTTTCTGTAACCCTGAAATTAACAATTTAAACTGCATTCACAGGTGAGAGACGCTGCCATAATAGCTATTGTAGAAGTTTACAGACATGTGGGAGAGAAAGTACGAATAGATCTTACAAAGAGAGGAATTCCTCCTGGAAGGTGAGTTAGCTGTTTTGATTTTGTAATCCTGAGCCATTCTGTATTGTTGTTCTTTATCAGAACTTTAAACTCACTAAAACCTTTGTTTTATTACAATTTTTATTTTATCTTCTAGTTAGTTTTGCTTTTGTTTTGATGTTACTAGCATTCCTGACTTTCTCTTGCTGTTGTCTTTTCTGCTTGGAAGAGGCATACAGGTGTGTCATGAAAAGCAGTCCTACATTCACAAGTTAAAATTCCTTGACTTTAAGAGAGGCTGAGAGCTGGACAGTAGTAGAAAAATATTTTAAAATTAAACAAATATATACTGAGTGCAGTGGGGAAACAATCAGAAAATACTTGAATATATGCATCTTGTTCCGTGCCTCGTGAGGCACTGGCACAGGGTGCCCAGAGAAGCTGCGGAGGCCCCATCCCTGGCAGTGTTCAAGGCCACATTGGATGGGGCTTTGGGCAACCTGGTCTAGTGTAGGGTGTCCCTGCCCATGGCAGGGAGGTTGGAACTAGATGATCCTTGAGGTCCCTTCCAACCCAAACCATTCTGTGATTCTAGAGTTGCTGTTTATCTTCAATGTAGAGGAGTCTCAACTGAAGCACTTCACTTAAATCAATACTTTTTGTGTGCTGTGCACATGTGAGGGAGAACAAGTGTGTGCATACATGCATGAGTGTGCAGTGACAAATTAATGAGTTACTACTTTACTCAAAGTAGTTATAATGGAAAAATTGTCCTCCCTTGCTTCTTGCTAATTACCTCAGATCAGTCCTGTCCACCCTAGAAGTTTGCTTACGGGCTGCAGTTAGATGAGAGAGGTGCTTTTCAAAATAGCTACTTCCCAGTTTGGAAGTAGCAGCTCTGGGGTTCAGTGAGAGAGTTATTCAGAGGAAGTGTTCATTCGTCGAACTGTTACACATGCCATCACAGAACACTGGATGTTTCTTGCAAAAGGTGCAAGGAAGTTTTGAAAATGGGTACTTTCTCTTTCTGAAAAACAATTCCAATCTTTAAAGTCTGGTCTGTTGTGTGTAGATTAGTTTATAGGAAATGTTTTCCTGCTACCTTGGAAGGGGGTTTTTAAAGAAAACTAGACAGAGCTTGAAATTGTCCTTAGTGAGAGAGACTGTTTGTACCATAATTTTTTTCAAATTCCTCATTAAAACAATTTATATGTTTAAAAATGTGTTAACCCCTTATCAATTAACATACCGCTTTACTATGAGTCTTCACCTCACTTCTTGATTTTGATAAAACTGAATTTATCTAGTACATGATGTCACAGAGAATATAAAAAATAGATACTGTGCCTCATCAGACCTTTCTAAACAACTATCAGCCCTAGTTTTTAATGATGAGTTGTAGGATATCAAAATAACATGGGAGAATGGTGTTGACTCTATTGTTTCACATTCCGAGGAGAGTTCAGCCTGTTTGGACAAAAGCTTACCCTGCCTATGGGAAATTGTAGATGTTCTATCTAATGGCCATCAGAATTTTAGACTGTTAAGAGATTATATGGTTACTACAGAAGTTTAAGATGTATTATTACTACAATTCTAAAAATTGAATTTCATAGCAGATAGTTGGAACATACCAGAGAAGATACTTCTTGCAATAAGATAGGGTCCTGGACATCTTTAGGAACAGGAAATAAGACCAAAAGAATACAGATAACATCAGCCTTTGTTCATACTATGAATGTTGGATCTGACCATAAATTCAGGTTCAGCACTCATCCTGCTCACGTTTCCATGTGATACAAACTGAGTAAATCTTAGGATCCAAATAGGATTAAACACCATAGGAGCTTTGTATCCTCAGGGCAATCAACAGCTTCTAATTTAGTTGCAGTAGGTGCCAAATTGTTATTTCTGCTCTGAGTCAGTTGAACACAAAATTCCTCTGATCTGAAAGGAAGCATAGTGGTACCATTTGCATTTACATAAAGAAGCAAGGCTCTACTCAGTGCATGTTAAACGGGTTGTTCCCACTGAATCTCAACAGTTTTGCACCTGACAGTCAAGGCTAGCATGCAATAATACATGAGCTGAGTCTCAGTGCTGTGACCTCCCCAGTAGTTTTCAGATTGGGATGAAGGGGGGAGTTGAGCATGAGGCTACTAGACTCTGTCCCATCCGTCGCTGACAGAAAGCAGAGTTGCTGTAGTCTCTTCTTACTCCTTCACACAAGTAACAAGGCGGTTGACAAAGCTCAGGAAAGACAGATTAGCTCTATGGTAGCTCAGACTGTTGTTCCTTCAGAGGCAGACCTAATTTCAGACATTTCTTCCCCAGTGCCTGTCAGAAGTTTTCCCTTCACTTAGATGCGTTAAAATTTTGATGTGGTTATGCAGGAGCTATGATCTGTGGGAAGAAACCTTTGATGTAGAGTATCATCATTGTTTTGAGGGGAATCTATATTCTTAGTTGTGTGTCTGGGTAGGTTTTAAGGATTTTAAGTATTACAGATAATCTGTGGTTCAGACATAGCTGCTTTCAGTTGTTGAGTTCAGCCTTAAAGAACTGCACTGCAGCTCCTTCACTGCATGACAGTGCATTAAAAACTGTGTATAAACATAAATATTAGCAGAAAACCCCATTACTTCAGTATTTGGTGCACACGTGATTTAATAGAACGTAGGCTTGTTTAGTTTGCATAACAAATTGCACATTAGAGATCTGTGTATTGCTGCTTGAATGCACTCCGCCCTACGGCACTGAAAATAAGAGCTCATGTCTGCCGAAAGGAAGGCAGGAAAGTTAATCAAGCATTGTTTTGAGAAAAGGTTCAACTTCCTTCAATATGCAAATGTTATATACATGTTGTGTCTATATAAAGCCAAATGCAGTTGGTAATTTAATAATAGTAAGCTTAAAAGGTGTTGTAATCTGCACCTGGTAGGTTTGCCTTTGTGGAAAATATTCAGTTTTCTAGAGAAGGGTATTGGATCTGTTGGAGTCTAGGTAGTCAATAAAATAAGATGGATCTTACTTTTGTAGTTCAGCTCTACTTGCTACTACTTTATTTTTCTTCAGTGTGTTTTTTGTTCTTTACAGAGATTAATTTGTGAGTTTGTTTATAAATAAAATTAGTGAATTTCTCTTTCTATTTGTTATTTTTCAACTTAGAAATCTCAGAATAATATGGTGCATTTTGCCTGAAACACATTCCTTTTTCAGAAAAATCAGTATCAAGTCCGCGGTTGGAAATTTGGATGTTGTTTTCCCTTTTGTTAAAGTTGCTGCCAAAGAGGTTTGACAGGTTTTGGTATCGGGCCTGTAAGTATTAGTCTTAATGCATTTGTGAGTGCTGAAAGTGGATGTCACATTTTGTGTTCTGTGAGCCAAGATTAGTGAACAGGTTTTGTTCTATATGGGCCAAATTGAATTTGTTACAGGATGGAATCTGTATGGCTGATCTTCCCTGAACGGAAATAGTATCTGTGGCTGTGGGTAGCCATTGCTTAGTCTGAGTGTTAAAAGCTTTTTATGATCTTTCAGGAAGTCATCTGACAAGTTTTGCCACTGTTAGTTGAGAAACATAAACGTATAAAACCAGTTATTTGTTTAGTTCTAATGTCTGGAGCCACAACTTCATATCCTGAAATGTTAAAGCATTTTGCAGTATGCATTTCTGAATACCACATTTTATGTGGTATGCACATTCTGCTTATCTGTCTAGTTATAGATGTTGTAGATGAGGTCCATCTGTGTGTCCAGATGTGGACATATGTCTCTGCAAGACTTTTTTTTTTTTTGGAAGGGAGAAGTAAGGGGAAATAAGTGCAAAGCTTCATACGGGCCCTTTTCTGCTTCAGACTCACTTTGGACATGAAGAACAGACTAGGTACTACCCTTTCTTCTTCATCCTTCTCCTGTTGACAGGGGAGTGGTGCTTTTTGGCCTCTTCATCACAAGGTCCAAACTTTTAGGTATCCCTCTCCGCCTGTCATGTAAACAGTTGAACTCCATCAAGCATGATCATAAATAATGCCCTTTCAGTCTAGAAGTGTGATGCATTGTCTTTGCTAGCATCTGTGCTTCCATGTGCGTGCATGTCAGCTCACGCTCTGTCTTAGAAGGGTACGTATTCCTCTCATGGAACGTGATCGCCGTAGGATGTTAATCCTTTGATAGAAACCTGTCACTTGCTGTAGGAGAGGTTGCCAGGAGGCCCCATTTGAAGTGCTACAACCTCATTTTCATTCACTGAGACAGTGGCAGTCATCCAGCCTATGAAGACGTGGCCTGCTGTCCTGAACATGTGCTCTCCATCAATGCGCATTTTTCCTTCCATATGTGAAGTTGCAGAAGATCGGTCTGTGTCTGTTGGGAGAAAGAAAAGGGTATTTCCGGTCACCGATGACATAGTATTTCTATTAACTGATGACTTCACGGATGGATTATGCATGTCATGTCCAGGCTTGGGCTTGCAGGTGAGAGACAAAGGAGTGAGTAATAATGCTGCTCGTCTCAAAGAACGTTCCACATTGCTGATGACAGTGAAACCAGTTTTCACCAGCCTTGTAAACTTTCTTGGATTCCTCGTGGCCAGGCTCTCTTTTGCCAGGAGCTGAACTCCTGTAAACATTCTTAAATTGGTCGTGGTTGCAGTAATTCTAGAAGCCTTAGCCTGTACTGCTTTGCTGCCTGTGGCTGTGTGAGGAAATGTAAGAGTAGATGGTAGCATCAAGAGCTGAGTGGGAGGAAAGGGAGGAGGAAACTTCCTGTGAGAGTTGTTGCAAAGTAGTAGTTACAATTCCAATAAACTGTAGTAAAGAGAGGGTTGGATCTATAGTAGTGCTTGACCATTGTAAGCTGTGTTTTACAGGATTTATTTTTTTTTAAAATTATGACAAAATACTATAGAGTGTGCTTCTGGTCATAAAGACATGCTTTGAAAGCTTTAGGAGTGGCAATACTGTGGTGTTCTCCAGCCTGCACCACTGACTACATAGCATCCGGTGCTGACCAATACACCTTTTAATGTTCATAGTAAGTACTTCAGATATTTTGCCCAGAGTAAGAGGCAACCTTTGTATTATTACAATGTATTTACTAGGGAGCATTTCATTTTTCCTTGTGTTTAAAACATTCAGGAAAGCATTTTTGAAAACTAAGTTCAAAAGAACAGGAAATTTTTTTTCCTTTTGAATTATCTGAAATGTGTGCCCAATGCATAACAGCAGCTTAACAGGATATAAAACTGGAAGTGAAATTTTAAAGGAAATCTGTTACTCTCTCTAGTCTTCCTGTTCAATTTTTTTCAAGATAACACTTTCAGCCATTCAGATGTAGTGTTAAGTTGTCCTCATTAACGAGCCGGACTGTTAATGCAGCGTTTAGTATGGAATCTAGCAGTGTTGATGGGAACTCGCAGTCACTTGTAAACAGTAGAAATGCTTCCTATGGTACATACAAAGCAAATGCATTAACTTCCTTTTATGAAAGCAAGATGGCATAATGCATTACTATGTGTATTGATTCTTGTGTGAACTTTCCACTTAGCACGTTTGAAAGCACATAACATGTTAATGGGATTCCATGTGGCGTTAGTAAATACTAGTTCCCAAAAAGCATTTAATATAGTCCAAGTACTTTTACTTTTGCAAGTTGTAAGTTCAAAAAACTCCACCCATTTTGATATAAATTGCCTCTCATTTACAAATAGACCTTTTAATTAAAAGATGGAGGTTTGATATTAAAGCAGTGTAGCCTGACACTTATGAATTGCTGCCATTTCAGATGTTTTACTGTGGCTGCAATGGTTGTAAATGCAATGGTGGTGCAAAAGGGCAAGGATGATAGGTTCCTCCGGAGATAAGACTGACAAGTATGTTAGGGGAAGACTATTCAAACTACTGCTGAGCTACATATAGTTTTGAGATAAGTTGAGATTGTGGAATAACTGCTGGTTTGTGTTATGGATTATTGACTTACATAACTGAGGGTGGTTTGGGTTTGTTCCTGTAGATGCTTGAAGTAGGGCAGGCCTTTTGGTGGAATTCTCAGCTAAATACGGGTAGTTCTTCTTGTGGGCCTGTTAAGTACAGGACAAATTTGCTGTGTAGCAGATTACTTTGAAGTATTTGGAAAGTAAAAATAACACACTCTGAGAGTTGTAAAACATTGGAAAATGTAGGGAAAGGCTCGGGCTTTTTATACTGTTGTCTGGCTGCGTTTCATGATTCTATCACATTCTTCGTTATTAGATAAATGAGGCACCAGTGAATGAAAGGGGTTTGCAGTGTGTCAGAGGCGGTAGGCTGTGCACAGACTCTACACGGGTCATTGAGTAAAAGTGGTGTGTGCATAAGGAAATGTTGAAGTTAAATCTTTGTGTGTCCTTGACTTTGCTTCTTTTTACATATTGTATTTTCGTACCCAAGCACTGTTCTTACCCATTTTTCTTGGTTCGTCTTAAAATAGTTTGGATTGCAAGTTGTAAAGAGAGCCTTTCAGTATTTGCTCTTTCAGCAAATTTGGAATTGGGTAATACAGTCTCTAGTACTGGTAATGTAGCTGAACTGTACCTGTTTGGAAACCTGCAGACTATTTGTAGTTCATAACTCTCTGCATTTAAGGTCAGGATTCAGTCCTGCTAGTCTTGTGGCTAAAACTTCACGTGCATGTTAGATATTACTGTATTCTGAGTAGTCTAAAATGCAGAAAAGTCTTCGGGAGAAACGTAAGGAAACCTTCTCAATTGTCTGCACTTGAACAGTGCGTTATGTCAGTACAAACCGTTGCTAGCCTGTGGGTCACATTTTTTCTGTAAGATACTTCCACTGCTTTTAGTGAGTTTTTTCTGCAGAAGTGATGAGAAATGGCTGTGTAAGTGTTTTGCCAGCTTTCTTACTTAAATAGTGTTTCTATCTTGTGGGAGTAGATTGCAAATATAGAGTGTTCTGGTTGGTTTTTTTATTGCTATTTACACGTAGCTAAGAACTTGCAGTGTGTTTTCTGTCGTGAGGGTTTAAATTAGTGGGGTGTGTATGAACATAACTAAATTTGTTAAGTGTACCTGAAGTTCAGAAAAAAGTATTTCCTTTTTTTTCCTGTAGAAGTGCTAACCTACTACAAAAGTATTTGCCTAATACTGAGAAAATTTTGAGCAACAAAACTTTTGAGGAAAATTAGGAATTGTCTCAGAACAAATAAAATAGTAATCCCTATTTTTTTTCCCCACATGAACATTCTGTAGTTCAAATTGTTGCCTTTTAGTGTTATGTATAAACAAGGTAATACCACAGTCAACTGAACCCAATATATAGTTACTGAATGTGAGCTTCAGAATTTTAATCGTGTAATAACAATGCTCAGTTCTTTGATAAGTTGCCTTAGTTTTCTCTCCATTTGTGTGAAGATGCTCAACTAACTTAAGAGGAGTCCTTTGGGAACTGGTTCTAGATACTCTTAATCCCTTGTATGTTCTGTATTACTGCTTTATGTGTGTTAATAAACTGATTTTTGGTTTTACTCGTTTTCAGAGATGTAAAAATATTTTTGTTGTTGTTCTTTACAGGTTGCAAACAATCTTTGCAAAATTTGATGAAGTAAGAAACTCTGGAAATATGATTTTAAGTAGCGTCAGTGGTGAGTGTGAAAGATTGTATATTTGTAATTAGCTTTAGATTAATACAAAGTAATAATAATAAAATAATGCTAGCATTATCCATGAGATGGATAACTAGAAACATATGGAGGTACTAAGAAAATGAGACAGTGAAATAAACTTACACTGTGTTCCTGAAAGTATTTTCAGAATACAATGGGAAAAGGTGTTGAAACTGCATGGAAACAAGCAGTGAATCTTTAACGAGTTACATGTGTGCTCAGTAGAGGATAGAAGAATCCTGCTAAGTGTTCGTGCATGGGAAACGAAAAACAAATGAACCTTTATCCTATCTTACAGTATATTTCTAAAAATGGTAGTGTAGTGACAAATGTGTCTGTTTTCTTCTCAGTTAAAATGATGACTAATGATTCTAATACATGGAAATAGGTGATAGCAGCATTCAGAGACACTTAAATTTTGAAGTTAAGACTTAACTAAGTTTGAGCTCTTTACTTTTGGTGTATTTCATGAAAACTGTTGTGCAGAGAATCCTTGTTGCTTCCTACTGCATTCTTGATACAGTATTTTATAGTACAAAAGAGTAAAACCATAATTCTTTCTTACTTAAAACAATAATTTAAGAAAAAACTGTTGCATAACAGCACAAGAGAGGTGTTGTGGCAGTGGCTTTAATATCGTTGTTTTCAAGAGCTTCATTGTCTGTCTTCTGCAAGGATTCAGTAGATCTTGTTTTATAGGGGAGAATTCTCTAATGTTCATTTTCCTTTCAAAGCAACTATGCTGACTGAGAAGGAGGCTCTGCTAGGTCTGAAAAGTGTACTATGCAGGAGTAGAAATATTTCAGGGAATACATATGATCTGTTAATGTACTCAAATGTACCTTTTAATTTTAAATGTTCTTGCCCCTTTCTGCTTAGTGTGAAAACAGAAGAGACCGCAGGTTCAAAGGAATGTGTTTTTTACAACCTTTTCTTTGAGGTAGTAAGAGTTTCCATGTTGCGTTCTACTTAGAAGTAAAACACTGCTATTCTTGAACACTTAATGCAAAAATAGAATTGTATGGATTAATATAAAAGAAACCAAAAGAAAACATTCTAATGGGGGGGTGTTCCACATAAATGTTGTATTAGATTGTAAATTTACTCGTTGTGGAAGGATAAATCATCATGTATTTAAAGTTAATACAGTTGCATAGGTTTAAGAGGTGCAGAGATGCATTTTACATGGTTTTTTTCTGTTGGTTGTTCTCAGGAGAATGAGGAAGTTACATGAGGGAATATAAATGCATTGAAATAGTTTAAATATATATATGAAAATATAAACAACATTGCTGGACTAGTTTACATAGTACTTATCAGCTTATTCTCTCTATAGTTGATTATTTTTCTCTAAGCTGTTTTATCTTGTCTGTAAAACACAGATATTAATGCTGATCTACAGCAGTATAAACTAGTTATTTTGTCTTATAGGTGGCAATTTCTATGCAAAAGTTACTATGACTCTGTTTTGGTACCATAGGGGCAGAATCCCTCTAATACGCTGGTTTAAGTATTTTTCCTTGACCCTAGTTTATCTGTTGCATCCATCTAGTCAATAACATTAAAAAAATGTCTAGATACTCTTCCATTGTTAGTGCTTTATCTTGGCTCTATCTGTCGTTATTCTCTGAAGGACAATTGTATTTACCGCTTGCACGTGTAGATTGGAAGTTACTGTTGAATTCCTCTAGCCTTGTTACCAACTTTTCTTTTAGGAGCTTTATCAAACATCTCTGAGTAAAGGCCAGATTTTAATGTCTAAATACACCTGTTAGTGCATTGAGGATTTGGGTTTTTTAGTGCTTTGGAGATTTTGGAGTAGGTTTTGGAACAGGGGAGGGAACAGGGTTGTGTTTCAAAGAGGGGAGGGAGGAGGCAAAAAAGTGTTCAACAGGCTTTAATATAATTAGACTGGTGGGGCTCTGTACTGGACCTTTTTACCAGTGAAAGGAAAGGCTTTTTGCCAGGTTCAGTTAACTTATTTGGAAAAGGAACTCTAGTGATGAGGGTTCTCTTCAGTGTGTGATGAATAGGGAAGGGCTTCCTAACACAACTGTGGAAGATGTCAGCTTCTTCACAGCCCTATCAGACTCTGCCTTGGTAGTAAATCTTCGTTGTGTTGACCTAGTTTCTGAGAATCCAGAGATGTGATTTAGGATTATTTTCAAATAATACTAGTGTCACTTGTTCAGTCTCTTTATTTAGTATGTACTTAGTAGGCAAAAAAATAATAAAACCCTCAAAACTCACAGCTTAAAACAATCTGAATACAAGAATGTTTTCCACAGTAGTTTAATAATCAAAACAAATATATATTTTCAAAAAATGTTTGTACTAACATGATTAAACACGTGACAGGTTTTAAAAACAGTTGTATGGGTATGCTTAGTTATGTGGGAGAAATACAAGGAAGAGAGGAAAAGATATTGTACCTGCAGTCTTATGCACACTGGTAAATTTAGTATCTTGTTATCCCAGATGACTGTGTTAGCGCTGACCTAGCGTGAACAGTCCCTTTAGTCTGATGTTGCCATCTTCCTTTAACAAATCTGGTCCCTGATGAAACTGTAAAGAGGAGGAGGGCAGGGAGTTACTGTTGGAGACTGACAGATCCTCTTGGAGGGTAGATGAGGTGAAAAGCATATTGAAACAAGCGTAGATGGAATAATTGGGGCAGGATGTAGCCAGGAGTTTCAAAAGCCGGCGGATGGGAAGGCACCTTGTCTAATAAGGAGGCTGGGCAAGAGCCTTAGTGCTTTTGTGTGGTGAGGGTGTCTTACAGGCTTAAATAATGTCACACTACGACTCGCCTCTCCTGCTGACCTTTGATTTCTCCTTTATTTTTCATTTATTTTCCTCCCTTCCCCCATCTTCCCTTGCCCTCAGATGTGGATAGTAAAACCAGGCATCATTTCTTCAGTGTGAATTACGTGAATGAATTAGCTGCTATGAAAACCTTGGGGTTTATCTACATTCATAATGATGTTGCGTAGTAAGAGAATCATATCAAGATGTTTGCCTGTTAAGCAAAATCTTACGCATGCTGGTCATTTTGCCCTTTCGCTCCACCAGAATTAGATGTATCCCTGCAAACTGGAGAAGGCTCTTTAAAGCACCTCCCCGTCTTTCAGCAAATGAATGTTCATTTCTATGGAAACAGAAGTGGCAGCCAATCTGAAAGCTGCAAAAGCATTTGTTTCTGCTGCCTGAGATTTGTAAATACTGTTTTCTCTAAGAGAATTTAAACAAACTCCTATATTGGGTAGTAACGTAAATTTTGAGACAGGGAATTAAAAGAAAGGTAGGGAAAACAACAATATTGAGCTCTCTGCCTCATTCAGCAGACAGAATGATTTGAGCTGAATATAAATTGTACATCTCTATTCAACCTGTGCAGTTTTCCCAGTTAATGGTATGTGTTGTAGCGTTAGCTTCACAAGCGCAAAATGTGGCAGGTAGGATACAGCGATGTTAGTGTCGCGGTGGAGGGGGGAGCTGTCATGTGTGACAGAGATGCAGTTGAGGTGGATGTTCTCCTAAAAAGAAAAAAAAAAAATCCATAGCACAAGTGTGTTTGTTTTTCCACATTATGCTTTTGTTTTTTATTTCCTTTTGCTGTTTTCTTTTTGGAAATACAGTTACTATGGAGACAATGACGACACACTGTGCCAGAGCTCACCAGCAGGGCACAGTATGAGTGTATGTGGTTCGGGGAAATACGGAAACTGGTGGTAGCTGCCATGATTGTTTCGTAGGGCTTTTTCCTGCACGCCTGTCCTCTGCGTGCTCAACACGAATGGTCCCAGCGCTGCCCCATTATTTTAAATTTCAGCCCTTTCTCGCTGGTTTATTATTTTAAATAGGAAAACTTACTGACCAGTGAAGCGTTGCCTGCGGGTTTAAGCCCATTCAGAAGCAAAGGCCCCCCCAGCACGCTTGGTGCTTCCACTGGGTTTTAAGGAACTTGCCGGAGTTTTTGGGTTACAGCTATGGGGAACCGCAGATGCGGGGTGACAGCCCTGCGGTGCGGGCTGCGGCTGCATGCCCCCTGCCTTTCAAACTTCTCCTGAGGCAAGAGGAAATAAATTGGAACGAGTATTTTTTTTTTTATCACTTTATTGGGCTTCACTCCTTCTACCTTCAGTATGTCACCTAAACAACTGTTTTTTGCAATAAACTGCCCGCAGAACCCCAGGGTTTGGGTAGGTTTTCACTGTGTTCCTGTACCCCCGCAAGCTGCTCTCCAGCATCTGTTGCGTGCGTGCTGTAAGAAGCCGCTTCTCTCGAAGTTTTGAGGGGATTTCCGAGTGCTCCTGCCAAAGAGCACCTTCCTTGCACGAGCGGCCTTCTTGTTTTACTTATTTCATTTATTTTTCGATGGGTTTATTTTGGTGGCCCGCCTCTCCGCCTGAAGGCAGCCGCGCGGGCAGCAGCACGGTTTCCGCGGGCGGGAGAGGGGGATAGGAAACCAGTTTCACGGGGCGGGGTGAAATCGCACCTCCCGGGCGTTACGGGCGGCCTCCGCTTCCCCGGTTGCTGGGGCCGGGCTGGCCGGTGCCCGCCGGCGGCGGGACGGAAGGGCCGAGCGGCTGGGGCGGACGGGAGGGGACCCCGGGGGCACGTGACCGCAGCGGAGGAGTTGGGGGGGGGCGCGGGGGGGAGAGGGAGGAGCGCAGTAAAAGTCCCCGGTGGGATGGGGACGGGCCAAGCGCGGTGTCGGGAGGCGCGACGGGGGTTCCC
>VWZZ01006610.1:0-34447 GCA_013399095.1 Psophia crepitans | reverse complement strand
TGGGGGGGTGTGATGTGTTCGCAGGGCTGCCCGGGGAGCGGTGCTGTGTCGCCGGCGAGGTGCGCGGGTACCCGGTCAGGGCGCTCGGTGGCCGGAGGGGCGGGCCGAGGCCGAGGGGTGTCCTCCGGTGAGGGGAAAGGTGTGCCGCCGGGCTCCGCTCCTGCCACCTCCTAAAGCCGGGTCTGGCAGTGCTGAGTGTGCTAAGCCTCCCGTGCGGCCGGCTGACATCTTCCCCCGGTGCAGTGATCTTCCGCCGGAGCCCGTCCCTCACGGGAGGTACCTCGGGCACTGCGCGCAGCAGCCTTCGGCCTTCTCGCAGCCTTAGCTGTGCACGGAGCGCTGGGATGCTCCGGGCTCTTAATTATTTACAGCGCCGGCAGTTTCCACTGCGCGTTTTCATGTTGGCGTGCTGTTTTCCCCTGCTGTCTCGGCGTTACTTGCGTTAGCTCTGTGAGATAAGGCGGCGTTTACTGTACTGCTCTGTAAACAAACGTGCGTTCTTCTGCGCTGCTGCCTGGAGAGGTTTGCAGTAACTCACTGCGGCCATAAAAGAAGTGCCTTGCTTCTAGCGTGAGGAATATATATTTAATATAAAGACATGGGATGTTACTACGTTTCCTTCGCTGCACAGGGTATTGTTACACAAACCAGTGGAAAGTAGGTCAGTAAAGCAATACAGGCCGTGGTGGTGTGTTTTGATTGAAAACTGGACGTGTGTTTTATCTTTATCATATCTCTTGGGTTTGAGTCACAGCCGGGTTCTTTGAGCTTACTAACTTGGTAACTTTCTATATGTGCGTTATTATTTTCAAAGAAACTTGAGAAGCGTTCGTTGAACTTGCAGCAAGTTTAGGGATGTAGTAGGAGGGCTGTGCTTTTACACATCATTACATACACAGTTTTAAATAAATGAAGGAAGGTGGTCTTGTAAAGGTCATGTATTTAGATTAAGGTGAATTTTTTATCTGAATTTGCTAAAACATCAGTAGGAAGAGTCCTGAGAGAGACCTTTTCTTACGGAGTCCTGAAACGTGTATTTTTTCACTGAGTTCTTTGATATGTTAGAGGTTGAAAAGGGTAATGAGCATGACCAGAGCAGTGAAATTAAAGCTGGACTGTATACTTTAAAAAAATTTGGGCAGTTCTCTAATATTTGTATTTCTGTTTGTCATCCGCAAGATGCAAGCGAAGTCATGGTCTTTGTAGAACTAAACATGCAGTAAACTCACTCTTTCTTGTTGAAGTGTTTTTTCCTAGGAATGTTTTTATTGGTCCTTTGTTTCCTTCCTGTGAAGCAACACAGTTCTCCGTGGGGTAAACATGCATTGCGGTAACTTGCGGATTAAGGATGCAAGTTGTTGCGTATTAGAAGAACAACTGTATTCCCTAGGCAAAGCTTTAGGATTTTTGTGGTTCTGTAGTGGTCGAGGTTTATAAAGTAAGGGTGATTGTGGAGCTCTCTTCTGTATAATTTAATTCGTCATTAACAAAGGCACTAAGAACAAAGTACTGTTCAGGCAGTCAGCTGACATTCTGTGTAGGAGCTTTGAGCAATAATGCCAGATACAATTAACAGTGTGTAGGATGATTATGTAGCTGTTGGTCTCTTAAAGCTACTGCTTACCACATTTACAAGGAATTCAGTCTTCTGACATTGCGTTATGAAACTCCTAAGGAAAACAAAACCTTGGTTACTGTTAAGAAAACTTCTTGATCTTATTTTCTGAATTTAAGTGTATGTTTTGCCATGGTCTTTTGTTTTGCAAATGCCCTGTAATATATGCAACATAGAAGAGAGAATCTGTTTTAAGGTTAGTGATTCTGTGGCATTTGAGAAATGTCTTTTCTTGACAAAATGTCACTTTGTTGTGGCCAGTATGTACATTTAACTTATTTTTTGTGAGACTGTGCTAATTTTCTGGAAGGTATTGTGCAGATACTTCAGAGAATGGAACTTTTTATTTGTTTTATGTGGTTTGCTCGCTTAATCAGTCTAGATATGTTGCAAAATGCACAGTGTGTGTTTGGAGATGCTGTATAAAGGCAGTAGTTTCAACTTTTTATCTTGGATGCAAGGCACTGGTTTATTTGAAACCTTTAGGAATGTTTGTTGTTGTTGTTGAGCAGAAGCAGAAATGTAAATAAAATGTGGTGCTTAACTGTTGAATCTTAATCTGATTTCTCAAGTGAAGATTAAAGGGAAGAGACAGATTTTCTGTTTACCCCCATGTAACTGTCTCAAGCTCTCCAATATTTTGTTGGAAGAATGTAGAGGGGGAAAAAGAAAATAGTACTGTGTTTGTGGCCCAGCCACCAGTTGGACTGTTACTTCTGCCGCACTGAACGCGTGCCAGTGGTAAAGCATGCACTATCTCAGTCTTAAAGGCATTTCACATACTTGTGTGGACGTAGGTCTGTGTTTGGCCTGCAAATTGTGCTCTGAGGCTGCTGAGGAAAACCAGTCAGGAACCATTCCTCGCTCTGGATTTCTCGGTCCTTGGGGCGGATAAGGCATTTCTGCCCTTATCCGTTGATAACCAGATTAGGGTGTTTAGGAGGCCGCTGACAGAACTGCAGCGCGGCCCTTCGCATTTTGTGTTCTTTTCAGGGTTTGCAATTCCGTGGCTTCTATTAATGCCTTCCCACCCTGTTGTCAGTCTGTGCTATGCTACCTTGTTACTTCATAGGTCTTGCCCTCCTAGTCCCGGTTGAATGAGGTAGTTGGAATAGGGACAGCATTATCTGTCTAAAACTACGAAGACCCATAAAGGGAAGATTCGGCGTAGATTTTCTTAAGACATACTAAACGTACTGCAGTGCCAGACATGAGGTATTTGAGGGCTATCTAAAAGCATATAATCAGCTTTGTAAGAGGACATATTTGGCGCACACGTTTGTTGTGCTATTATATACTAAGTATGCTATTTTGAATCATATAGTGAATGAGATAAATCTACTAAATCTAATAAAGGTTATTAGTTGATTTTTATTTAAATGGCATACAATGTAATGATGTTTCATGACTTCAAGAAGTTGTCATATTTCAGATAGTAAAGCATATGTAACTGGTTTATGAGTAGAAATTATCCTTATGTCTTACTACATGTGCATAGCAAGTTATGGGTTTTGTCTTCTTTCAAAATACTTCATTAATGTATGCATGGTCCTAGAGCACAAGAACAAGTATCTTCTATTCCCTGACGTTCTTCTGAGTAGAAGGCTGTCTTCCTAAGTCTTTAATGTGATTAGTAGTTTCTGTAAAATGTGGATGCTGTACAGCTTTAATATTTTATTTTTGACCGAAAAAAAGGTTGGGTGTATTAAAGGTACAGAGGCTGTAGTAATGTATGAGACATTACCTTGATTTTTTTAAAAATTATATGGTTGTAGTGCATACGCATTTCTGATGTGTATTCTGATTTTTCCCTTCCTCTGGTAGGAGGGAGGAGGCTTTTTAAACCAGCAGAGTCCTGTGAATGATGGTAATAAAGCAGTTACTACACTGGTCTAGAAATTTGGCAAGATGTAACTGTGGTGCTTTGTACCATTCAGAGCTGTTGCCCGGAAAAAAATGTTATAGATAGTAGCAGAAGTTTCTTCTGGGGAGTAGAAGTGCATCACTTGTTCCCTTTTCTGTTCTTCTTTGGCATTTTTTTTTTTTTTTAACATGCTGACTGCGCCTGCACTGGCTCCTTTCTTTGTAATTGCTCCACACCCCTCCTCTTCCGTTGTTAGCAGTTGGTGGGCACATTGGTTTGGGAAATGGCTTTACTCAGCCACTGTGCCTTGAGAGAGGAAGGACAGATACCGTGAGCTGGAATTTGATTGCTGTTCTGAACCAAACCAGTGCAAAGCTTCTTTTCATGGTAAGGTCATATGCTCCCAGTGATTAACATAGATTCTGAGCAGTGTTTTGTCTATAAAGTGCATGTACTGTTGCTAATAGCAGTAAAAGAACAGTAGGACAGTGAAACAACTGAGTGGGAGAGGGAGGGAATGTGTAAACATGCCAAGGGCTATATGAAAAGACACAGCTTTTACTTAGAGAAGGGATGAATGCGGCAAGGTTTAACACTGATGCGAATTAAAAAAGAAGTTCAAGAAAGAAGTATGCAAGGCAGAGCATTTCTTAAAAAACAAAGCTGCAAACATTTGACAGTTATTTCTCAAAACCAGTATGAATTCTAGAGTGGTAATGGTACTTCACTTGGGTTTTTTTGTGTTTTGTGTTGTGGTTTTTTGTGTGGGGTTGTTTTGTGTTTTTTTTTTTGGTTTTTTTTGTTTGTGTGTTTTTGTTGTTTTTCTTTTTTTGTTGTTGTTCTAGAATAATAAATCCAAGTATGTTTTGTCTTCCTGTTTCTAAATGATATTTTTGAAGTGTCAAGGAATTTTTGGTATTCATTCTGGGGAACTTGAGTGGTGGTTGTTTCCATTAAATGTGAAACAACAGTCCACTGAAAAGATTTCCAGGTATATTTAATCTGGCATTCAAAAGTGCTGGTTGCCTTTGGAGGCTGGTTCCTTGTGTTTTTAAGAATTTGTTACATTAAAAATAAAAATAAAAATTGGTGTTTCAGTTGATACCTATATTTGTTTTGAAATATCTTTTATTATTGCAGAGTATTTCTAATATTATGGGGTTTCTTTTTTGTGGCTTTTTTCTTGTTTGTTTTTTGTTGGTTTTTTTTGTTGTTGTTTGTTTGTTTGGTGTTTGGTTGTGGGGTTTGTTTTTTTTAAAGATACGTTTTACTATAAGCATTAGAATTCCCAACAGTCCAAGGAGAAATTTAAAGTCTAGTAGGGATTTTCTTTGACAGATGTTGCAAGACTTTCACATGGCTAATTGGATATTTGCCTTGCAGGGTTAATTTTAATCTTTGTTACCTGTTAAATGTGAGAATATTTTCTTTACTGTTATATGCAATTTTCAATAAAGTCATATTGTAGTAAATACCGATGAGCAAGTAAGGTATAACTGGATCACTTCAGATGTCCGATATGCCTTCAGAAGTGAAGGTTCTGTTGTAGTATTCACTTGAATAAGAAATTCCACTCTGTATGTGGCATTTATAGAAGTACCTTACTTTTAAAGAATTGAGTTTTGCGCATTCTTTCCTTTTCCAACTCTTTCATCAAAAAAACATTTTTTGTAGCGACAGCAAGAAAGAGCAGTGCTTATCTTCAAAGAGTCTTTGGAAAACCGTCTATGCCTGTAGACTCTTATAAGAAGTAACTACAGTTTAAAACTTAAAGGAGTCACAGCTATATGGAGTATAGGCATCAAGATTTTCAGTTACTGTTTTAAATTTTCTATGGTATAGCTTCACATCTATTTAACTGATGCAAAAATTCTTCTCTTCGACTGAGAAGCACTTAAAAGCCCTCAAAATTATGGTTGGTTGGACCCTGAGGAAAGGTGAGCAGAAGGGATGAAGATGTATAGTGTGAAGATGTATCGCAAGGCTGTTAACAGCCTGCAGAAGAAACTTGCTTTCTTCAAATTAGATGTTTTTGCTTTCATCCAATGTCAGGAGCTCCATGATGTTCTGCAGTCATCTGAAGAAGTAACATAGGTAGATTATTATTTGTCAAAATACCCTTTTATTGTTACGGATTGGTTTGTGTGTTTGCCTCATAAAAGTCCTTTGGTCAATCAACTTATGCAATATGAGGTTTGCTACTGAACAAGAGCATTTCTGTGTAGATTGTTGTTGTCTAAAATCTCTCTGAAGCATTGAGTTGATTTTTGCAAACTATTTAGAAACACTGAGGGAAGTAGATGTATTATTTTTGGGTTGGATGATTCTTTCCCAAAGAGGAGAAATGGCAGCTGCTAAAACTGCCTCACTATAGACTAGCCATATTTGCCATAATTCTTCAATCTCCACTTCTCAATATGTGAGGTGGGAAACAGGTTGGTCAGTGAGCTGAAGGAACATTAACAACTCCTTTTATTCTGTGCTGTGATGTGCACATTTCATGTTCAGAGATTAATATTATTTTCTAATTCCTGAACTATATGGATTTAAATTTAGAAAAATAACTCTCTACATCTTACTTGCTGTGTGTTCATATTTAGAGTTATACTTTCTGCTTCTAAAACTTAAGTTTTATATGTGAATCTGCCTTGCTAGTTTACATTTTCAGCATACAAATTAAGTTTGACACACAGAAATTTGCCACACTAAAAAGTAATGCAAGCATTTATTACTAAAATAATTTCACTGATGATAGACATAAATCTATGAGCCTCTAATAGGAAGTCACAATTTAAGCTCACTGTTTGTAAACCTGATATTACATGATATGTATCACATGGCCCTTTGCTATCACATATACGGGTGATACATGTACAAGGTGAACAAACATGGTCCTTAAGTCTGCACCTCTTTGGTGTGATGTGATTGATAGTTTGAAAAATCAAAACATTAAATTCTTTAAATGTTTCTGTGTGAATGACTTAAGTACTGGAAATGCCGCAGATGGTTTTTTCCTCAGTGGATCTGAGTTGTTTGATTGACTTAGCTACAGATGCTAAAATGATGGTCCTTTTTTCTCACGTTCCTGAACTTAAATACGTCAATGACGCTAATCATATCATTGTAATTTATCGATAGTGGATTCTAAATATAATGTGTTTTCATTTTGAATGTGTTGGTTTTAAAATAGGTTATTTGATTTACTGAAGAAAATACTGGTGCTATTGAGAGTAGGTAGTTGATGCACAAGCAAAGGAAGTTTGTGAAGAAAGAAATAAACTGACTTCTGGAGCGCAGGTAATGAAGACAGTTAGTAATGAAACCAGCCGTACTGAGCAAAGAGTAGCTGTTGAGTTACAGAGTATTTTAAAGGTAAATAGCAGGGTTTATGCTTCAAGAATATATCTGAAGCGGTAGCTTTTTTAGAGGGCAACTTAGGCAACATGGTGAAGTGTTAGGCCAAAAACAAGGTGTGAATTCAGGTGGGCTACAACAGTTTAACAGCAGTTACATAAACCATAACTTCTGATGGAAAGCATGAGTCTGTCTTGTGGCCCATGGATTTACCAGACATCAAGTAAAAATTATCTTCAAGTCTTTCATTTCTTTTTTGGTTATTACTATTTTAAATGAACTACCTAATTTCATTTTAATCACTGTCTGGATAGGGAGACTTTCTACAGTAGTACTTGTATTAATTTACCAGGGGTCTTGGTTACTTCAGAAGTTACTGCCTTTCTCAGCTTTCCTCCCAAAATTTCATAGGAGAGTAAAACACCTGTGCCGAAGTGGACATATTTTACTTTCTGTTAAAACAGGGGAGTATTCCCATCAGTTCCAGTGTAACAGCTTCTGAGTCAAACTACAGTGCTTTTAAATTGTCAGAAATTATCAGTCTTTAATTTCCTCTGCAAATCATGTTTGTGTCCTTCCTACACATTTTTCCTTTCCCCCACCCAAAAGACACATTACTTGTTAATGTTTCAGCACTGGGCATAGTGGAGTGTGGCCTAAAGCAGTAATGCAGTACAAATGTTGAAGTACAGTAACAGTTAAGTGTGTACTTTTTTTTAAATCTTGCTCTTCAGTCATGAATCCTATTTTAGATGTTGCCTTGTCATGAATTCTAGAGACCCTGGATATCTTTCTCTTCCTCCTTTACTGATAAAATTGTACTTTGGGTTTCTAGTAGTAGGTTATAGACTATTAGGTGTTGATTCAGGAGGTTATTGAAATGCCTGAGGAAAGCTGTAATTAAAGTGAAATTGATGATTTCAAAAGTATGGTAATACTGATGGCATCTCCAGTTTTCAGTGAGTTGCTCTGAATAGCATTTGGGAAACGTATAACCAGAAAACCCAATTGCAAGACTTTGAAACTTGACTAAAGGATTTTCTTTTTTTAAACAAATTTAATTGGATTGTGGAAATAAGTTTACAGATGCTACTAAGGTAAAAATTATACCAAGGTTTGCAGAAACTGTTTTCAACTCTAATAGGAAGAAATGAGAAAATAACTTTCACTTAGATTTAAAGGAGGTATTCCAGAAGTAGCAATCAAGATGAAGCTTTGCTTGGGAGGGAGATTAGCTCAGTTACTTATTCTGTTTTGTTGCAGCTTTGAAACCTGTATTTAAACTTGTGCCTTTCAGCCAGGCAATAGTAAGATGAACTGTAAGACTAGCTTTCTTTGGGGTCAGGACAATACAGCTGGAATATGTTAAATTTTTTTCTGAATTAAATATTTTTTGAACATATTCCTTCATGAAACTATTGAGGGAAATGAATACATTTTTAGTATCATTAGGACAGATGCCTGTAATAAATGTGGATAATTATTGTGGCAAGTGCCATTGCCACTCCTAATTATTTCTTTTTTTAAATGTTTCTATTGGGTCTAGTCTACTTTTTCCAGTTTTCCCTTGCTTTAATTCATTTAGGTTCCTGTTTTTGTTGTTTTTTTTTTTTTTTTTAAAAAAAACACCAAACCAAACAAACAAAAAAAAAGGCTTATCTGCCTCGAGCCTCTGTGTGCTGTAGCTGATCGATGGAATGTAGTTGTTGAAAAGTGAGGGGAAAGTTATCAGAATTTGAGATGGGATCAACAGCGTAAATTTAAAACTGATAAATATTCGCCTCCTTCTTGTTACTGACTGGTGCTTGCTGTGCTTTCTGCCTTTTTGATATTTTTAAAAGACACTGCAGTCCACTGGAACTGACTGAAAAACTAGCATGTGAAAGAGTATGTTTGGCTTCACAGTTGTTTTTAGTACATTGGGGCTTTTGAATCATACGAAGTTGTATTATTTAGCTACTTCTGTCATTTTTATGCTTTCCTCCCCGGTTAGTGAGATTACAGTGGGAAAAGGAGTCTCTTTTGGTAAGAGTTTGGGATTTGCTGATGAGCTTCAGAATATGTTGCACAGAATATGAGAACACTTGCCAGCACTGAATCATATGTATAGTTGCCTCCTTGGGGAATGCAAAGAAAAACAGAGGAGGTACCATGAAGTAAAGTTAAATCCATCGCATCATGTTATTTCTGTCACTGTGTCATATTCTGAAGAACCATGCTCAGCATTGTGGGAACCAGATTTTTGGTTTTGAATGAGAATTTGTCCTAATGGTTCAAGATCCCTCTTCTGCCTGCTGTGGCACAGAGAGAATGGCATATGCCTTTACAGTAGATCTAAAGCATCTTAGGTGTGATTCAGCTGCCCAGACACAGTAATCTAATGGCACCTGAGGTGCCTTGCAGTATCCACACTAGCCACTGGAGCACAGAAACCTAACATGAGACCTGCAAGAGATCTTGTGCCCTTCTGGAATGTCAGCTGGCGATCAGACAGGATACCCAGGACTGTCTAAACTGGTTTTAGATGACAGTTCTTAGGCAAATGAATCCTGTCTTTTGTGTCAGGACAAACAGATTCAGGCTGTACGGAATGCCTGATGTGTGAGGGATAAAGTGCTCACTAAATGATGTGGGACATTGGCTTGAAGTATGGATTAGAAGGATCAAGTAACCTGATGCATCTGTAGTGCTCGGGGCTTCATTTTCATGCTTGACAGAAATTGTTGTAGGCTGCACCAGTTCATCTGGAACTGAGCTAACGATCCAGTCCCAGATGTTCCAAGTAATTGATGTAGTTTATGTTTGTGAATCACTGGAGGGAGGCTGGCAGTTGGCATCTTGGTAGGCGCAGGATGTGGGAGTGACTTGGGAAATGTAAAGAGTTCATCTACGTGTCATTGTTTTGCTTGGGAACGATTTCACAATCGTGTCATTACAAACAGTTTGTGGTGTGGAAGAGGAACTGTTAGCAGTAGTCCAAAAACATTTAGTTTCTGTTAGCAGTGCTTGGAAGGAAAACGGACATAGGAAGAGCAAGTTTTTAAGAAAAGTTAAAGTTTAAAAGCAGTGTTATTAAAGATACTGTGTTCTTCGGATTGACTATTGTCAATCTACTGTAAAATACTGCAAGTTGGTACTTACAACCCTAGTAGTGTTAGATACGCAAGATGTCAGTGCTGATACAGTGTTGAGATTGGCCTTTATGGCCATGTTGCTGCAGGGGATCCGGGGGTTTTTTGCCCCCTGTGGTGTTACTTGGCAATTTGCTTTAAGATCAGTTAATTTCTGATTGGGTCCCTCCAAGCAGCATGAGTAGAATATAGTGTTTCTGTTTCTACAGCCATGTGGATGGTACTTCGGTTATTGGCTGTGACTTACAAAATGTTAGCTATTAAATGTCATGTTAATTCTATGAATCTTAAGATCAGCTAAGGTAAAGACTTGAGTTGCAGTATCAATAAATACATTTTAATATAATTTGCTTTAAAAATAAAATATTCTTTTCTACGTATGTGAAAAGTTTTAGAGTCTCCTTTGTTCCTGGATACACCTGTAATTATCCGTATTGCTCTATAGCCAGATGACAGTAAACCGATTATTTAGAAGTTTTTAGCACTGAGAGTGCTAGAATGTTCTTTAAGTATCAAGCTTGATTGTAAATGCTTATCCTTTGATATCTCTGGATACTTTAAAAAACAGATACTATGTATTTGTAATCTGCATACACCCCACACCCCCCCCAAGAGTGATGCTACAAAACACAAAGATGCCACTAATCTTCCACATATTTCTAGTACGAATTGCATAGTTTGTTTTTTAAGAATTTTAGTATTTAAACCTTTACAGTGATTCACAGTTTTGGCCTATATTTCTGATTGAACAGCTGTGTCTGGATTTAATCGTAGAATAACTTTGGTAAGCCCCAAGTTTTGAAAGTGTGGTAAACTCTAGGGTCTGATAGGTCACACAGGTTGGTTGGTTTGGAGTGCTTATCCTAGAAACATTCCTTTGACTCCTGAAACATTTTGTAGAAATGCACAGCAGTTCATTGGTAACCAATTCACTTGCTACGTAGTATCTACAAGAATGCTCCTCCACAGTACAGATCTTTCGTCTATTAGAATAGGAAACTTTCAATGCTTGGAAGTTGAATCTTGTGTCTCTAGCTTTCTGCGTATAAGCACAGCCTTTTCTGGAGTTTTCTTTTTTTTTTTCCCCCCCTTCTGCTTTGAAGTTCATCTGGAAGAGAACTGTTCCAGAGTGGGAACATTTCCTGCTCATCAGGTTTCTCCCTGAGCTTTTGTCAGTACTGTATTCCAAGCTCTTTTCTGTGGGGTGTGCTTACCTCAAAAACTCTTCTTACCCATTGTGATTTAAAATTAAGATACTGAGTACAAGTGCAGTCTTGTGAGATGTAACTGAAGTTCAGTGTCTTTTCATTAATTGTTTTGCATTTAAGCTGTTCTGTACATTGCTAGCAATTCATACAGCTTTTTATTCCTGCTCTTAGTAGCTTAGAACTTTGTTGTAAAATGCTGTTTGGAATGTGCTTTCTCAGCTGTCAGGTGTATTTGCATACGTAAAATTTGGTATGTTGAGACTGTTTGGCCTTTAAAATTACCCAGAATGAAAATTAGGTATTCTAGAATGAAACGTGTTTGCATCCTTCAGATTTTGTTTTGAAATATCAATAATATTTAGGCTTTTATGACTTCTGTTGTAGAAATTTAATTTTGTTTGCAGACTGCATGAAACTGACATTGCAGTCGCAGTTTGATACCGAGTATAGAACTGTCATCATGCTCTGCACGTTGGCAATCAGGAGCTCCAGCCCCTGTCCTTTGGCTAAATGAAGGCGCGTAGTAAACAAGTTTGGCTCAGCTGTATTAAGCAGAACTGCACCTTGATTATACCCCACGGAGTAACGGTTGTACCTCGAGCTGCGCTTCTGTATGCCGAAGTATATGGAAATGCTTTTAAGAGATACAAGCAAGTGTATTGTTGCGCATGGGTGAGAGCTCATGGAAAGTGGATCATACTGGAAGCAGATACAACAGTTTTGTTTCGCCGACTGCTATAAATACAGACTTCGGGTTTCAAATCTTCACAAATACTGTTAAGCGTCGTTATGAAAATGGAATGTCCCTAAAGATCAATTGGGGTTATGTTGTTAATAGAGCCAAGGGAAATAAAAGCGTAAAGGCCCAAAAGGGTGGAGAAAAACCTCTGGTTTCTGTAAAAGAGGGTACAAAATTTTCCTGCTCATGTTTGTTTGAAAACAAACAAAAATCCCACAGCAAAAGAAACTCAGGTGTGTTATCACTTTACCCTAAAAAGAATTTTAAAAGATCCCTTTCACCTGTTAATTTTATAAATTTATGGTACTATGCTGTAATTTTGGAACACTTTTAGTGACTGTACTTTAGCTTTTAACTTCTTTTTAACTTCTTTTAACATAACATAAATAATGAAAAGTCCAGTTAAGAACAGTAGTTGGTAGTAAGTACCAATCGTTCCATGTTTCTCAAAAATACTTAGGCATTTTTTAAAAGTTATTTTAAAATCTGTGGTTTATCTGGACTGAGAAACTGTATGAAACTATTTTATAGTGTAGGTTTTTAATCTTGTCTTAACCATGTTTTAAATGTATGAAAAAATAGTTTTTAACTAGGCAAAGTAATTTCACAATATTACCAAGATCGTTGTTTAATGTATCATCCTATAAATTATACAGCATGTCAACAGCTGGGAAAGTTTGGGTTTGCATTTTTCTGCATTTTGGGGTTGAACAGTAACTTTTCCAGTTCTCCATCTTCGACACTCCATAATGAATAGCTTGGTAAGAATAAAATTATCTGAGCTGTTGGTTCTCAAAGTACACTGTTGTTTGGTGGTGTTTATATTTCTCTTGATTAGGAGGTTTTGCCTGAATGAGCAAAATATTCACTTACTATTTTTAAAATTGTGCTGTAAATAACCTTATTTTTTTCAAATGCTTCATGTGCAATATTTGCATATCAGTGCTGCATTGTGGTGCTTTTGGATAGTAACAAGTCTAGCCTGTTTCGTGATCAAACCTAAAAAAATGCAGCAACAAAACCCAGTTTTATTTGTAAAGCATGTTTTCTCTTTTAATCAGTTTTTATGATGGCATATTTATGCGTCAATGTTGATCTCTTCATGCTGCTTAAAAATCTACTATGTATTTCTTAGTGCTATTTTAAAATTACCTGTAA
Organism: Psophia crepitans; assembly: GCA_013399095.1. NCBI lineage: Eukaryota > Metazoa > Chordata > Aves > Gruiformes > Psophiidae > Psophia > Psophia crepitans. The sequence continues at coordinate 21,378 of VWZZ01006610.1, read as the reverse complement.
TGTTGCAGGTATCCTAAGTATTATGCATTACTATTTACACTTCTATTACTATGTTTAGCTCACTGCACTTAATCTGGCATTTAGATGAGTGGTTTTCCCTGTTCAAAAATCTTGATGTCTGGTTGCATGGCAGATACTGAGAGTAAAAGCAGCAGGAATCAAAATGTATTCTGCCTCAGCCCCTGCGCTGGGAGGGAGTGCCGTTTCCGTGGCAACGCACAGGCTCGTAGGGGGGAGGCTGATGCCTTTTTCCCTGATTCTGAGAGTTTACGTTTCCAAACACGATTATTCTTAGCAAGATTCTCTTAAAAATCAGCGTTTGCAGGAGAGAAGGAACTAACGTTAGTGGAAATTGTCAGTACACACCCAGATGTTTCTTGTGGTGGTTTGTTTCTTCTTTCGTCTTGAAGATGTATTAGTGCAACGCACAGCTCTTTGCTAGTGCTAGAAAAATGTACTAGCAGTAGCAGCAGTGATCTCGGACGTGTTAAATGTGGGGTGTCCTAACGTTTGGTGCTGCAAATGCTGTTGGACAAAACCTTGCTCTGCCCTGTTAATGAAAGCTGCCTTCCTTTGAGAGGCTGTATTATTAAGTATAGTTGACATTTCACTGGAAGCAAGTTCTGAATAAGCAAAGGGTAAATAGTCAGCATTCCAGAGATAACAAAGCTTTGCAATTAATTTTTTTTAGAAATGTCATGTTTTAGAGCAGGTAATATGCTAAATTGGTCTTTCATTACTGTAGTGCAGCTGTGTCTCAGCCTCGCCCATTTTATTTATTATAGGGATCATAGACTGGTATGTTTTCCGTGCTCAAGCTTGTAGATGAATCCTTCTTCCCTAAATGGATTGAGAAACAGTTACGTTCTACTGTTAGAATATGTTGGGGTTTTGGGTTTTTTTTCGAAGGCTGAGTATTTTGTATTAGGACTATGTTATTTAGTCTCTAGAGATGAATTTCTTCCTTGATTAAAAATACACAAACCTGAAATTACAGGAAAAAGGAGTGCAAACCCCAGAGCATTGTCTGCCTGTCTAATTTTTTTAATGAAAGATTGGAATAGTGGCAAATACTGTGTGTGGGAATGAATTTATTTGCATGGAGAATTTTCACCTTTTCCTCTGGCGGTGGCTCCCAGAAGATGATGTCACCTTGCAGCTCATTGGTTGTGCGGCACCTAGTGCGGGGAAGGGAGAGAAAGATGCCGGCACAAATCTCAGTGGTGGATCTAGGGTGTTTGCGAGCAGTTTTTGATAGAATCTTTGATCAGTATTGAGAATTTACTGCGTGTGGCCATGTGAGGTGCTGGGTCTGTCCTAGGGTGAGGGGACTGAAGAGCTATCAGAGGAATGAGGCGGCTGATCTGCAAGAGGATCTGTGATTGTAAGTTGAAAAATCTGGGTGGAAGGAAAGACAGGGAGTGCTGGTTAGACACATTGTGGGAGGATGTGTAGCAGAAAATGCATGCATGAGTAAAAGAAAAAAGGGAGAAGCATTTGTCTTTGGTAGATTGCAATGATAAAAAAAATATTAAGACCTTTCCTTTGGGGGAAATATTCAGAAATGGGCAAAAATGTTCAGTCTCAGCAAAGATATTTTCCCTTTGTGGGAATGAATGTGTAGGATTCATTTTTATGTTCAGTTTTACAGTGGTTAATTATGAAGACAAAATAACAAATCTATGAGAAGGTAATGTAGAAAATGCTGTTTATTTCTTATTGTCATTTTATTCCTAGGTCAGAGACAGAGGACAAAGTGATAAATATTTTGTTTTATTTATACATTTTGTGAATTTCTGTGAAATGTGAAGCAGAGTAGTTGATTAGGAAATAAACATATGTCCATTCTAATAGTTGTATTTTTATTTAATATATCTTTTCCTAGACAAAAGCTTTGATGATGAAGAGTCAGTGGATGGAAATAGGCCATCATCAGCTGCTTCAGCCTTCAAGGTTCCAGCACCTAAAAAGCCAGGAAATCCTTCAAACAGTGCAAGAAAGCCAGGATCAGCTGGTGGGCCTAAGGTTGGAGGTAATGTAAAGCTGTTCAGATTCTAATTGATGTTCCCAGAAACCTTGCCAGGCAGGCACAAAACAGAGAACTTTGGAAGGTGATGTTTAATTCATGACTGCAGTATTTTTGCAGAGCTGAAAACAGTAAGGGACACTGTTTTATGTAATTATTTATATGTAAAGGTGTGTGCATGTCTGTTTTTTGTGAATGTACAAAAAGGCTTCTCACGTTACAAATAAAATTAACATGTGGAGATAGCAGTTGTGTGGGTAAAATGAATACATGGGCGCCTCTTTTGATGGAACCCACACATTACTTAGGGTATATATAAATATACCGTGAAATTCTGTAGTCGTTCTGTGTAGATGAAATTTTTACCATAGGTCTGCACTGTTTCACATGGCTAGAAAGGACTAGCCATCAACCATATACCTCAACAGAGGTGTGTATTACACCTGAATGACTTTTATTATTATTTCTTAAACTGTCAGAGTATTGTGAAATTGGTTGTGAAACACAAAAAAAGGAGGGCCAAAACCCTTGCCGGGATTTTTTTGCATGGTAGACTTCAAAGCCATATAATGATAATGCTTACTAATTATAGCTTTGAACATGGAAATCCGCATTTTTTTAGGGCGGGGGTAATCTAACAAAAGCAACTGTTTACTGCGAAAGAATTGACAGCTTTTTTGGTGTTTTATGTACACATTCAGAAAAATATATAAGTGGAAATATACCATGTTTCAGGTGTGGCTTTTTTATGAATAATTGATTCTTTCAATAAGGGATTTTTGTAAGAATAAGTAATCTTTTCATGCTCCTATTGATGTAACATTCCCGTATGTGAACTGCAAGGCAAAGATAAAATCTGAAAGAAGATACACAGGCCAAACAAGTGGCCTTAGTTATAATTAATGTTTTGACAATTTCTTGTTTTTCTAATGTGATCTTCAGATTTCCTCATAAATTGCAAAGATTCCCATAGGGCAGGATCAACACTGCCATAGTGTAACTCAAAACTGATAGCAGTATGAATCAGAAAGTACCACCTAAAAGACTTCCTAAAGGAAGTTATCTCTTGAAATTGACTTTTAGCATTTATTATTATTATTATTACACAAATAAGTAATAATAATATAATCTCCTTTAACCTGAAGCATGGTGGTTTTTGCATGCAAGACTGTCATAGATAGTACCAGAACTGAATGCTCAGGAATTCCTGTTTCTTTCAGTATGTGCTGCTTCTAATAATATTTTACTAAATGCAGATGGTTTTTAATGTAAAATTGCTTTTACGTGTAGACTTTCACTTTATGTGCTCTGCAGTGAAAACATGGAGATAGGAAAGCAGGGGAAGGGAAATAAGAACAGAATAACCACTGAACTGTTTTCAGTTTATCTAAAAATTCAGTACTAAAGGAGATTAAAAACCCAAAAATTGTTGCATTGTTTATCTCCTTTCAACTCTTGAAAATACTTGGGAGTGTTCACATGTGGGTGTTTCCCCCCTTTTTTTTTTTTATTCTGTCGGTATGTCTGTAGTCAGAATTTTGAAAATTGAGTATTAAATGTTTGGCTGGCCTTTACAATGTTGATTAAATTGTTCTTTAAATACTTGTCTGTGTGTGCATCTATGGCGTGGTTGTGCAGACTGCTCAGGTGCTTGACCAGGGAGAATTTTTGCCTTAATATTTTGTAGGAAAGATGTTATGCCTGATATTCTTCACCAGATGGCTAGAAGGCAGAAATTTGTCTTCCAGTCTTCAGTTGTTAATGACTACCTCTACTTTTTTCTCTTGCTGTCTACCAGGGAGGAACTTTTACAGGCCTATTAATCTGCTTGTGCACAGATTTCTTACCTTAATATAACTATATGCTTCCTAGTTTAATTCTTCTTTCTTTTTTTTTCCTTTCAAGTTTTCCTTGAGTTGACCCTCAATCTTTTTTTCTTAGCATTTTCCATATGTCACCATTGATCGGCAAGGCTATTACCACTATTTTGACTTTTAGCAGCTAGTATTTGGCTTCATTTTACTCCTGCTGCACATTATTTGTATCTTTCAATGTTTTTCTCCATCTCCATACTTTCTTTTGAGGTTACCAGTGTTTAAACTAGTTCTGTCTAGTAACAAGCTTACTAGCTTATAGAAATGTTGGCGCTAAGAGAGCCTTACTTTTCTGCATAGTATTTACACATCCTGCATCTCCTAGCCTAATAAAAAAATGTTAGTGTAGATGCCAAATGTATTTCTTAAGTCAATCAAGTCGTAATCTCTTCCAGAAGTGAGGAGTTGCGCATAATGTGATTCATACAAACAACGATGCAAGGTCAGACAAGAGGTCTAGATGATCCACTGTCCCATCTGACAGTAGTCAGAAATTGCTGCTCGAGAGACATACATGAACAGAGCAAGTGTCTAGAAGCATACTGTCATTACAGGACAAAATGCTGGGTTTAGAGAGCTTTGTCCCACAGGCAACCACGATATTTGAATAGTCCAGTTAGGGCATTGTATTCTGCTTATTTTGAGACTTCATGGATCTTTACAGCTACAAACAAACCTTGGTGCTCTTTCACATCCACTTTTTGTAGGGTCTGCTTTGCAAGTACCTAAAGGATGCCCGAGATTTTTCTCCAGCCTTGAAATTACCCCCTTCATGGAAGAAACCTATGGTTCTGGAAGTTGTCTGCTCTTGTTGCCTTATTACGGCTCTGCCGTATTCTGCTGTCCCAAATCCTGCTCACCACTGCATTCCAAGCCTGTAATCGATGGGAATGTCATTTCTCACCTTTCCCTCATGAGCACTGGCTACAGGTATTTCAGGCTCATAACTACTCACCCCGTGGTTCTGCCACTGTTGGTCCTGCTTGCCTAAGTCTTCTCTGACTCTGTCATGTATACATATATACTTACTAAGAAGTTGCAGTTCAGCCTTGGAGGAAGAAGTAGCAGCATCTCCATTAACTTGTTGCTTTTTCTTTCCTTTTCACAAAAATCAACCAAGTCATGTCAGTGACCCGCAGCTGAAGCAGTCCTTCGCTGCAGTTTCTTCTCTTTAGGCTTCTGTGACCAGGCAGAATTGCTGGTGCAGGTAGAAATTGTGTTGAGCGTAGGCTGAGATTACTGCAAGTTCCATTCATTTCAACTGCCTTTTACATTCCAGAGATGCTTTTCCTAGAATATTGCTTTAGAACAATGTCTTTTTCTATCAGCTGTAGATGACTATAAAAAAAGTACAGCGCTTTTTTCTGGTTTCAAAAGGGGAGTGGAGGCTATCATGTCTTGAGGCTAAGAAAATTAAACCTCTTAGCCATGCTGCTTGCTTTTTTTTTTATGCTGATAGCTGCTGAATTATACCTCAGATGCTTGTGTGTTTGGCTTTTCATTATATATTCCACGAAGATGTTTCTTTACTGAAAAAAATGGATATTTCCACCACTGACCAGATACTCTGTTCAAGTGAAAGGACCCATCTAATATGAAAAATTGTGGGTTTTTTCACTGTTTTGGACACTTTCCATTTAATGTAGGAAACACACTTTGATGGCACTGGAAATGCAAAATCATTGTCCAGGAAGGCAGGTGAAACTGGCATGTACATTGGCAATAGCAATGTCTTACTTGGGCTGGAATTCTCTTTCCTTTCGCTGGGAACGACTGTGCAAGATGTCCTACCAGTAGCAGGGATGGGAGAACTTGTAGAACTTGTGCATTTGCTGACAGGTGTGATTAAGTCTGTATAAGACAGCTTGCCAGAAAAGTATCAGAGCAGGCAGCCTCAGCAGGGTACTGCCCTGAGAGTAAGAAATCTAGCAGTCTGTTTCTCATCTAACTTTTGTGCTGGGAGGTCTGTGATGAATGAGAAGTGATGGGTCTTCACCTTAATGGGGCAATGCTTTGTTTGGCATATTTCTTATTCCACAGTCAATGTGCAGGAGATGCACAGCTGATCTACTTTACTTGAGATACACTTGCTTTCAGCACTTCATTCAAGTGGCAGAGCCTCTGGAAATACCCCTTGGCTCTAAGGCCTTCTTACTGGGAACGTGCACTGTGTGTGTTCTGCCCTTCCAGGAATGGATACTCATGGGCTCTTTCTTGGCAGTGTGGCAAACAGCTTTTCAATTGTGAGTGACACTATAATTTCCAGTAGAAAAAGACTTAAGTAGAGTATGTTAGCCAAATGAGCTCTATTCTTGTCCCTGCACTGCTCAAGATCTTTTATAAGGCTTTGGCAGGTTCTCTTGCAAAATGCAAGCTCTCTGTTCCAAGTCTTCTAGGGAATTGTTTGCTTGTATACTACTCAGAAGCTTTATGTAGTCTTGATGTTAGTAGGAAACTTCAGTCCATAACAAGAAGATGGTCTTCTTTTCCCAAAATGTCAGTTTAAGTGAGTAGTCTTTAGAATGGGTTAAATGTAGGCATGGTGGTACTTCAATAGAGCCATGTGGCATTTGGAAGAAAAGCTTGCAAATGAAGCTCAATCATGACAAAAGCTTGTGTTAACTTTCTGTAGTATGTTTTATGAGAACCTCTGTACAACTGGAACATCATTCCTAAAGTCATTTGAAACAAGGTGGACTTCCTACTTTTTGCAGTTGTCTTCAGTGGGAAGATAATGCATCGTGTATTTTACCGATGATTTATTGGCCTTTTTTAATCTAGATTTTATTGTCCTGCTAGTGGTGTTACACATTGCTTACTATTTAATAAGGTGGTTACACTTTTTGAAAGAACCTATGTTGCTTGAGGGTGAATCAGCAAAGGGGATGCTATTAATCTAAATGTCAGAATTACTGTAACTGCTCTTAAAAAAGATATTTTGGAATAAGAATGTTGTGGATGGCAAGTGTGAAAAACTTGAAACCACAAGGATGTAGGGCGTTAGTTTTTTATTATTATTATTACTATTTTTTATTAATAGAGCATTTTTTTCCCAACGTCAACCTAGTGATGTTGCCATCTGTTCAAAGGATCTGGCCCTCAAGGGAGACTGTAACTGTGACAGTTTGAGGTTTGATGCTAGCATTATTTGAAATAACCCTCTGTTTTAAGGTGCTCTTAATTCTTAAAATTAGAAAAAAACCTCCTAAAGTTTGATGATTGCTCAAAAAAACCCATTAAAAATGTTTTCTGTTAGATAGAAATCAAGTAACTGGAAAACTTAGGTGAACCAGGTGAACAGTTTAGGCAAAAGAAGGCTGTGAGAACTGTAACAACACCTTACTTGTTTTTCTTCACTACAGAAACACATTCTTAACTGTAGGAAGCTATTCCCAACTTCAGGAGTTGAAGTTTAGGTTTTGTATCTGTCTATAGTGGGTTTTGTCAGTATTGTAATGCTTCTTTTTTCCTTCTCAATAATAGCAGTGCAGCTCTTTGAGCAGTAATAAAATGGTACTGATTTGCTTCTTTTGACTGTTTCCTAGCAGAAGAAATTTTGAAGTGTTGAAGGCTTTAGTAGGAGACAGTTTAAATAGAAAGGCTCTGCATAAAACAAATGTGGAATTGAAAAATGGATACTTGCCTTCTGATATCTTAGCAGGTGACGTTAACGTAGTTAAAACTGCATTCTGGGTTTTTTTGTTTAAAAAAAATTAAAAAGGGCTTCAATAATTGTGGAACTGTAAATATAAATTGTGAGTGAATGGACTTGAGACAGGATAAACTCCTTGCTTTCGGTATTGTTTGTCTTCAGACTCATGAAGACAGTTCTGTGTTTACTTCCACGAAAAAGCTCCATAGTAATCAATGCCCAAGTTTTTCTTTTAACTTTTGAGTACTACAGAAAATAAGTTTCAGTAGTTTTTATTTGTTTAGCCCTCATTAAGTGGTTTCCAAAGTGCTGTATTTGTCATGTAAAATAAACTAGGATTCCTTTTTCATTGTTCTATGTTGACCCTTTCTATGACATAAAACTGCACTGAGATAATCTTGGTCAGCAAAGCATCCCTGACATTCTGTGGCACTTGGTTCCCTTTTTGGCTTCCAGGCTGTTGTGAACTTCAAAGATTTTTCTGCAAGATTCCAGCTGAAATCTTTGTCTTTTGTCTTTCTGAGCACCCTTTGAGATCAGCTTTGGGTATCAGAGTCTGAATCAGAGAATTTGTTTCAGAATGCCTGTTTGTTTCCTTGTCCCCATGGTGAATGTCAATTAACTTCCTTCCTGAGAGATCCTTGCCTGTGGAATTGCTGGGTTGCAACCCTGCAGTCATGAACTGCTGCTGTTTTCACACAGAATTTGGGGAAGTCGGAGGACTTCCAGCTTTCCAGGTTCTCCTGGAGTTATTTGGTTTGTTGTTGTTATTTACTCCCCTGAATGGCACTTCAAGAGAATGTTTCCTTGCACGTGGTCAGTGATCTGTTTTCCTTGGCCATGATGAGTGCCTGTCCTGTCGCTGGGGTTTGCATGCCTTTAACAGATACTTTCCTTTGCAGCTAGCCTCAGCAGGTGAGTCGGAAAATCAGCCTTAAGGAGGAAACTGATGTGAAAATGAATAAATAAATATTCTAAATTATTAAAAATATATATGTATGTACACACATCTGTACATACACCTTCACAGAATATATAGATACATAACACTACTGTTCATTAGTTTCACTATTTTCTATGCATCACCCTAGGACAGTTGCCAGATCATTCATACTACTTCAGTTTATTCTGCACTTATTTCTAGAAGCTTCAATTAGATTGTAGGTTGTATTATGTTGGTATAAGCATGGCACTCTCTATCTGATAGTCTTCTCTCTCTAAAAGCTCATAGCCTAGAAGGCAACTTACAAAGGGATCAAGTAGGAAAAGCAATAATGAAGAGATCTGGAGATAAGAGCTCACCACACTGTAACCTTCTTTTGACATCTCCACCCTGTGTTGTAGTCCCAAACATCCCACTACTAATCGTAGTAGTACCAGGCAGTGGTGAGAATAAGGTAGATGGCTCACTCCTTGTTTAGTTTGTTAACATTGTACTGATTTTTCAAGCAGTAAGAAAGGGAAACATTTTTTTTTTAAATACTTTTACATGGCTGAATCCAGAAAGAAAAAGATGGAGAGAGAAGGAAGCTGGGTTGAAATCAGGTGACCTTTGAGTCCTTATGGAATGTGGCCATGTTAAAGAGTAAGCAAAAACAACTGTTCCAAAACATTCCTGCATTGCTGCTGTGGGAGAGAAGCTGCTTTGCACAGCAGCAGATGCAATTCTTCCTTGTATGGCAGGGGAACTGGGGGGAAAAAGTGTCTTTACAAAACCGGTTTCACATCTTTGGACAATAATGTAAGCTTTCAAGAGAAGCATGGACTGTAGAAGCATACAATGCAAATTATTTTTATTGTTTGAGACATTTCAGCCAAGGTACAAGTATTACTTGCAACAAATGAAATACTCTTAAAAATATGGGAGAACAACTATACATTAAAATCAAATCACTTTGACTTTGTCTTGCGTGCATGAACTTCTAGAAGTAAAAGATAAAAATGTGTTGTAATATCCAAAACCTCTAATTGCATAGTTTGTGATGACAGGCAGTGTTAATTCTAATTGTTCTTAATAGACTCTCTGTTTAAATGCTGTCATTTTTTTTTAAATGCACAGATTAAGGAAGTGACAACAACAAAGAAAATACCATTTTTCTGAAACTATTACACCACAGCTCCTCCTCAACCTAGTCCATCTTGCAGCACAAATTATAGATGATACAAACTGTTCATGCTCCTGGTTGTTCTCTGTACTGTAAAGTAATTAGTGTAATTTCCCCTATTCAGGTATGAGACAATGAAGAAATTAAAGTAAAATATAAATACTGGGTTATGAGAAAGCTATGTGAAAAACTGAAAGTAAGACTAATGTTCATAAAATTAGAATAACTTTGAAACTCACCTGTTGAAGTTGGACAAATGAGCCAGGGTCTCAAATGTACATTTTTTTGAAGTATTTGTGAAAACTGAGTCCAGAGTAAAGAAATTCATGAGTGCTTTGAAAGATTACTGTGTGAGCATGACCACTGCACGTGATTTGAAAGATGACTGAGCTTACAGTTGAGTAGAAACTGACATTAATCAACTTTGAGATAAGCCTAAAGGAAATCAGGTATCTGTATTCTTGCTGCTCATGGAGCTGCTTATTTTTTTCCACACCCAGGGTTTGGTCTTACCTAATGTGTGCCATCCAAACTCACACTGAGTAAAACACTATTCATTTTTTTGCTGTGCAGTTGCCGTATTTTCTGTGTCCTTCACAAATGCTTGTGAACTGACATCCATAGCACGCTTGTGAAAATAAGAGGTGGTATTATTGACCTTTTATACCTGTGAAACAGTTACATGGGAATTGAGGCTACAGTTCTTGAAACCATGCATTCAGTACTCAGAATTGTCTTCAAATGCTACTGACTACATTTCTCAGAGAATGTCATGCTCAGTACACAATTCCACAGGAATTTTCATGCTCAAGAGAACTCCAGATTTTAAGGTATGCATGCTGGTGCAGTGATCTTCTGTCCGAATAAGAATTATTTTCTGCTTCCACTTAGTACACAAGTCCTGTATCTGCTCCTGACTAATGTGGCACAGCTCAAGGATTGAGATGTGCTAACCTAATAGTTAAACACCTTGTACCACCTTCTTCCTTGTAAACATAGCCCTAATTTCTTCTGGTCCCTCCTGTTCCTGTTCTTTCCTGGGGTGAGTAATTGTATGGAGAGATCTGCTTAGCATTTCAGTCCTCAGAGACAGCACACTCACTTGCTAGGTGGAAACTTCTGTTCATGTGCAATGTCTGTGGCATGTAGGAGGAGTGTTTAATGAAGCAGGCGCAATACAGGTGAGATCTCCAGTTCTCTAAACACGTCCACCAAGTTTCTACTGTAGGCAGATAAACTAAGGAATAGAAGATATTTTGAAGGTATTTTGCTGTTTTGTTCAGTTTGTGCAGCTGTTTCAGCTTGAATGACTTTCTGGGTGCCTCAGGAGCAATGACTCTTGGCGTTGGAGGAGCTGAGGTGGACAAGTCAGTTCAGAATGATTGTCAGTCATGGGGGCTGAACATGACAGAATTCATCTGTCGGTTACCTTAAAGTGGGCTTTCTAGTGAAGGCTTTTCTACTCTAAGTCACTTGGTTATAATTTGAATTGTCTTCTGAGCTAGTTTAAAACCACTTGAAGGTTTTTTCTGTTAAGGTTCTGCCAAAAAAAAAAAAAAAGTCTTATTGGGTTTAGTGTTGTATCTGATTTAAAAATATATTTTATTTCTGAAACTGATTTCAGAAAACTCTGGTGACTTGTGTTGGAGCAGCTGAATAGGTTTACTGATCCTAATTGTCTTCCCAGTGTCTTTGTCAAAGGCAGTTCAGCTTACGTCAAAGGCATTTTAGCTTGAGATAAATCATAAACTGCAATGTCTTAAGAGATTGGTCCATGTTCCTTTTACTATTCCTGCTCCTTACTCCTCTCTATGAAGGTAATAACTACCATTGGACCGACGTACAACCCAAGAAGGTAATCTCCCAGTGGCTTCTTAAATTTTATTTGTGAGGTTAATCTGGTAGGCAAAGTGTGTGCTTTGCAAAGGCATTATGAGTACAGACAAATTTATAACAGCAGAGATGTTTTTGAGAATGGGGAGTTAATTGTTTTCAGATATTGTTGTTTTCTTAGAAAACAGACACAAGAGAAGAATTCTGCTGATGAAAATTTTTGACTGAACTAAGATCACTACAGCTTTTATTGGCAGAGCTGTGGCAGGTAGCAGCGTGATCTGTTTCTTAACTTGTTTAGCAACAAGTGTAAGTGACACTGACAGTTACACTAGAACAATTATGCATTGGCTGGTACAGTTTATGCTGTGAGTAGAACTTGGTACAAGTTATTAGGCTAACAATTTTATTTAAATTAGTCTAATTATATACATCCTAGAGGATTTGCCAGTGTAACTATCTAACAGTAAATCTGCCTTGTTTACAAAAAACCCTCCTTGTCCAATATTGATCAAAGTGTTTTTCACCGGATCAAGTGCTGCTTCTTTGTTGCTCTCAGATGGTTTCCTAACTTAAGCAGGCAACCAGAAGGCATCTGTATTATACTCTTAGTCACCCAATGAAAGAACATCTTTGTGCTTTATCCAGATATTTGAGACTGAAGAATAGTTTTTTGCTTGTCTTATGGGAGGTTTTTATTCAAGTTTTTTGGACTGATCCAAAGATCAGTCTTGCAAACATGGAAATAAGAACATTTAGAATATTGATAGAATCAAGGTAAGACCACCAGTGTTTCCTGTGTTCTGTTAATGTGTCAAGGTGTGTGTATACATAGATGACATGAAGGGAATTTTCAGAGATTCCCAGTCTTTAGTTACTTTTCCAAACACTGGTTCATGTTTTACAGAAGCAGAATTGTGAAAAGTGCTGAAGAAAAGATGTTATTGAGGACTGTTTTATTAACTGTAGCAGTAATCTTACGATACGTGGAAAGATAAAGAGATTCCTTACCGAGCTACCGAAATTCAGTCTATGCATAGGACTTTATCAGAATCATCATCTTCAAATTCTCTCTTGCCTTCTCAGAGGTGTTAATTCAGATCATGAAGCACTGGTAACTTCCCTCCCTCCCCCAGATACCTATTTAAAAGTAAGTTTTCAGTACTATCATATAGTAATAAGGGCTGACCCAAGGATAAATAAGTAGATTTTACAAAGACTACTTGAAAGCTACAGAAGATTCAGGAAAAATCCTAGTTTCAGAGACTAACAAACAGCAGAATGTATATTGAAAGAAAGAATTAAATATGGTCTTTGCAACATCCATCCACTAGGACTGGGAACAGAATTTGGTTACTGAGCACTGTTTCTGTCCATTGCAAGTACCATGCTAAAGAACTCTGTCCACAACAAATAAGGTTTTGTGTCTTTGTTTTTGAAAGGAATTCCAAAAATTATTTGCTGTAATCTATAGGAAGCTTCATCTGATTTCAGTAACTTACTTATTTGGAGCTCGGGTGGGTGCATTTGCTCGTTGTTTCGTATGAACGCTTTCTTTAGATTCCCCCAGCCACCTTGTTCTCTGTTCTAGTGGGTTGCCTTTCAGCTTGTCCTCGCTTCATTCTGTTTGAGTATTGCTCTACTCCCTTCGGCACTGTTTTCAATACTGTTGTTTATGCTGCCTGGAGTCATTTCCTTCCCTATCTCCACTAACTCATTCGTACCCCAAGTCATCCATTGGATTATGCTGGCAGTGTTTATACGGCCCCGCAGTGAAGTAGACCAGGAAACTTGCCTCACTGAAACCATTCTACTTGGCCAGTTTATTTTATTCTCAATTTAGCCACTCCCCGTTGTGATTTACTATTGAGCTGTGCTAGTGCTAGAATGAGGGAGGTCAGTAGGAGTGGGTGGGCGTTGACAGTCAACCTATTATACGAAAAGCTGAGTAAGTACTTGAGCTTATCCTGTCTGCTTAGCCTATGCTGAGCTGAAGCTGCTGTCGGTTCCTCATTTACAGCTGATTGTTTATTATTGTACAAAACCAAAAGGGTAACAGTACATTTTATTTATTTTAACTCCAGAATGATCTGCATCTTTTACTTCTGCCTGGTAGATAAGAAGTGAAACTTTTGAATTAGTTGAGATGTAGGTATAGCTTTAGGGGTTTTGTTTGTTTGTTTCAGAAAAAAAATGTAATCCAAATGATCTTATTCTAGATGTGTTGCTTAGTAAAATATTGTGTGCAGTTAGAGAATTCTGAGGGATAAAAGACATTTGTGTAACAGCACCTTTTTCAAAGTTTACTAACATTCAATTTGTGATGTGTGTTCTATCAGAAAATAGTTACTTTTTTACAGGGAAGTATGTTGAGAAAAGCTTTCAAGAACAAAAAGTGAAACAAAGTGTTAAGAGTTTGTTTCTCCTAAGTTTTTGTACTGGTTTTGAAATTCTCTTTTGTCACAGGGAAATTCTTGTTCTGAAATGTTAGTCAAAAGACCCAGAGAAGCAGAAAAAAAAAATTTTTACTAGTACAGAGTGGCTACCAAATATAAGTTGAGCATTTTTTTATTTTTAGACCAGTGCTTCTGTGCTTTATTATACAGTTACACATGCTTTGATTCAACAGTTCTTTGTTTCAAAACAAAAGTACCGGTCCAGTATCACTCTCATGACATCTTTCTTCTCCCATATAGTGTTGTTCCATTGTTTTGTAATCCCATCCTGCCTAGCTTTATTGGGGAGAGCATCAAGATGATAGAGCAAATGAGCAGTCCAAAGTCTTTGTGATATCATGGAAAGATATCACATGATTCATTCGGAAGAGGGAAAAAACCTCTACTGCAGGAATTAATTCCTGGGTGAGAAAACGCATTCTGCAAAAGACTGGGTAATTTCTTCGCTTGCATACAGTACCCTTGCTGGTGTTGAGCTATTCACGATGCTGAATTCAAAACCCCGTGACTGGAAAAAACTTTCTTCAAAATAAGACTCCCAGGGCTTCACAAAATGTTAGAAATCCTTAAATTTAACTTAAGATGATGTCATCTCTCTTACTAGTGTGCTTACTAGTCTGCAGAGAGTGATTTGTTTTGTTTGCCTCTGTCCTGAGACTCATTGAACTTCAGTTTAAAAAAAAGAAACCACCAAACTACAAATCTACAGAGGTGCTTCAGCTGCTGTAATTTACTCCCATATCAAGTCTATTTGTTATGTTTGATTGATTCTTGGTAGCATCCTAAAGTGGAAATTAGGCTTGCAGGTCTCTCTGTGTCTAACCAGAGTGCTTGAAGGATAAAAATAAGTGAAAGTTATGAATGAAAACCAACAAATAATGTAGATAAATGTCTTGTCTGGATTGTTCTCTCTCTCCTTCAGATGCTTTTCTGTTCTGGGTCTCAGCTGAGGAACGCCCAGTTGGATTCAATAGGCTGAGTCCAAAGGGTAGGGTAATGGAAATTGCATTCATTTAACAAAAAGACAGTTAATGAGGCTCTGGATTTTAGTTTATCTATTGAGCACTTAAGGATGTTAAATGCAGTAGGGTTACAGCCCTTTAGAATTGCTTATGGTGTTCTTGCCATTAGGAATGCAGTAGTTGCACTTGGCTGTACTTGGTCAAAGGATCAGGTGTTCTGTGGACAACGTTAAGAACATGCACTATTCAGTGAAAGGCAGTAACGCTCAAGAGAGATACTTCTAATTAAATTTATAATCGCAACTTGGTCCAAGAAGGTAAGGAGCAACAACAACCACAAATCATCTTACCAAAACATGTGTGCTCTGTCAAATATGTCAGTTTTGAGTCTGTAGGCAGTACTGTCTGAAATGAGAATTTTGTAAAGCTGTGCTGTTGCTTTTGTGGAGGAGATTCAAATCTCTCAAAAGCATAAAAAGTCCTTTGAAGGCATCTCTGTGTTTGCGAGTATTATGTATTTGTTAGCATAGTAAAAGACGTTCTCCTCAATTGGGAAACAGTGGGTTGAGTTCGGTCATTTTTTGGTTAGTCTCTACAGGAATGGTGACTTGGTAAACAGAATTGGTAAGCACACCTACAAAGAGGTCGGGAAGGGAAAGGTTGAATATTTTTCCTCCTTGTGCAGTGTGGAGTTTTGCCTTGTGTACGCTATATAGAGAAGACAGTTGCTTCAAGTTTTATTTTGGTATGTGTATGTCATTATACAGTTGAGGAGGAGAAAGATTAGTGAAATGAAAGTGAATGTGCTTTTAGAGATAACTTGAAAGAAGTGTCACCTGTCAAAAAATGACCACATAACCTTTTTTATTACCAAGCAAAGAGGCAATAAAACAATTTTCTGGGAGTATTAATTTTAAATAGAAGTGGTCTGTACAACTGAACTAGTTGTTGACAGTAGGAAAGGTGGGAAATGCTGTGCGCGGGACCTGTGTCAAATGGATTTTCAATAGTAATCTGTCCTTCCTCGTTCTCTCTTTAAAGTAGTAAATAGTTATTCCTTGGATAAAGGATTTTCTCTTACTCCTCCAGGTGCATTATTGAATGATGTTAAAGTGGTAGAAAAATGTGCCTTGTAGTCCATGCTATTGCCTGATTTTAAAAGACAGACTAAAGACGACGTCTACTTATTTAGCAAAAGCAACTTCATCCCCTTTCAATCTTATAGTTTTATGTTATAGTTTACAGGAGTGCAGTATAAGTACATGAAATACAAGTATTTTCTATGGGTTTTATGTTCATGGCCTGTATGCATGAATTTTTAATGTTTGATTTCTCTAAGTTTATTCCCTTGGCATAAAATTGGTGCGTGATCAATGGGAATGCAAAGTACTTTTTCCCCCCCCTGCTTTAACAGTGATGTTTGGGTATTTATGTAACTGAATAATAATACAGAACTTGTATAAACTGTTAATTGTTGGGGGGGGTGTGTGCCTCTAGTGTCACGGGATCACTGGAGTCCAATATTTTATCAGGTTGCAAAGAAACTGGTATGAGCTTCCTAGGGGTTTACTGTGTTGTGACTAAATCAATATGTTAGTTTTGACTAAATTTTGATAAGAACAGAAACCTGTTACGAAGTGTGTATATAATTCTAAAGATTTTAAAAAATACGTTCTTTGGCCATATGAAAACTATGTTTTAACCTTGAAAAATGTTAAGATTTCTTTTCCATTTATGAAAGTATGCACTGCATACCAATTATGATTGTTTTCATACTATGAGACTTTCTTAAATTTTGTCACAGTATTTTGGGAGGAACAAATGAAGTTATGAATTGGACATCCAGGTGGCTGTTCGTGCCACCTAGTGGCATGGTGCCACTGTGCCAAATTCTTTCTTTCCACAAAATTCTGCTCTGACCAGGGTGTATCTTCCCTTTCAGGAGCTGTACAAAACTGTGTGGCAATAGGGTGTGTTCTGGTTGTAAATGGGATTTTTCCCTCGTCTTAGCCAGGCAGATATTTCCACTTTGTGGAAGGACTTGTTCCCTTTACTGCCTGGAAGAAGAAGAAATAGGCAGCTATAATTTCTTCTTTCCCTTCTGGCTGCTATTGGCAATTATGACAGATGGTGTTGGAGATACACATGTAGAAATGCGTACATCTTTACCACATCCTTGAGCTTAGGCTGTCAAAATTTGTTAGATGTTCCTATATCATACTGCAGGCACCATGTCCAAATTTTGGTAGATACCACTTCAGTGTTTTTACACTAAGCAGCTACAAAGGCATGTGAGAGATCTTGTTCTGCGTAGAGGTGTTGAGACATAAGTTTACCATAAAATTTGTAGCAGTAGTGGACCCTCACGTTCACAAACTGCACAAGTACACAAATACAACAGACATAATTCCCTGCACTGTAAATAGGAGATCAGGGATTATAAACTGTGAAATATTTTTTTAAGAGTGCGGTCACTGAGAGTTTGATTTGTCAAGAATTCCTACATTTTTGTTTTAGTTGACCACTCAGCCTTAACTGCTTTTTTCCTTTTGGGTTTTTATTTCCTCTGTTGTTAGTAAAATACATGTCTTCTCTGCCTGATGCCTCCATTTCAACTGTACTCTGCAAGTTAGGGAGGACGTTCTGGCATCCATCCTGTTGGCCTCACTCGTTGAGACAAGACACTTGTTCCCGAGTGCTCATTTGCTGCAAGAGATTTTTTTCTTTTTTTTTTTTTTTTTTTTTTTTTCTTCTCAAGAAGAAAACATTCTACTGGACTGATTATCTCCATGCAGTTAACCTGTCTTGTGGTATTATCTGCCTGATTCGATTATTGAAGATACTTAAGGATTCTGCCAAGCTCCACCTTGATAGTTTTAGGCTTATTACCCAGTTTTAGGCTTGTAGTGTAGCCTGGGTCTGATGACCTTGTTTGATTTGACAGCAAACTTCAGTTCATTCCTTTAAAAAAAGGAAACCCTAGTACTTGCAGGGTAACCCTAGTATTTGCAAAAAAAGGTAACCCTAGTATTTGCAAGAAAGTGAAATCCAGACACTGTTCTCAAATTATTTTCGTTTTAGAGTTGACTTAGTTTCTACTCAAGATTTTTGCAAAAATTGGCATCTGTATTTCAGCGTGAAATCAGTAGATTGATTACCTGTTAGTATTCTTGACTGATCCCTGGGTTTTGAGGCATCTTTGCCTGTTATGTGAAAATAATTCCATCATTGACCTTGCACAGAAGTAACTACCCTACTACTTGCATAGTTGTCATGGAAGCTTTTGGAGAGAAAACATTTTTGATATGATAGCTCTTTAGTAATGTGTCTGGAAGGTTCTTGGGAGCTTCTCCCAGGTGATAGAGTCCTGGAGTCCTAATGTGGAATGAGCACTCTGAGAAGGAGGCTGTCAATCAGTGGAGTTGAGATTTTACTCCAATGCATCATTCCCTTCACTGTGTACCTGCTTTCTTTGTTGAAGTTCTTGGAACTTTGAGACAGAAGTGCACCGTCACCCTCATGAGAATACTGAGAAGCACAAGGTAAATGAATCATGTAGGACTACTATGCAAGATTTTTTTTTACAAAAAAAAAAAAGACACCCACCTTCCAGGGCAGATTGTTGGTGCATGTGTTAAGGTGAAAATTCATCCTGAGGAATTCCATTAAATGACAAATAACTCTCACGTCAGTATAGAATATGAAATTCTGTGTTTTATTTAGGAACGTGTATTCTCAGGACACAAGTCTGAGAGTTCTATGCAAACAACTACTAGAGGACTGTTGTACCAAACATGTTTCCAATTAAACATAAAAATAAAAATAATAAAATGAAACCATTAACTGTGTCAAATTGGAAACTGCTCAGAGTTGCTCATTTAAAAGAAAAGTTAACTTTTTTCTTATTCACGGTGAAATCAGAGTTCGAGGTCTTGTAATTTTACATGTGGTAAATGTTCAGGATTTTTGTAAGTTATATTAAATGTTTGAACATAGGTATTGTGAGAGATGCTTATGTCAGCTTGAAAACCTTGACGTACTTTACATAATGTTAACGGTATTTTACATTTATGTAGGTTCCTCTAAAGAAGGAGGAGCTGGAGCTGTGGATGAGGATGATTTTATTAAGGCATTTACAGATGTTCCTACTGTGCAGGTAAGATGCTGTTTATCCTCATGTTTGTTGTCAGAAATATGCTATTTGCAATACTATATGTTAGCCTTCTTGCAAAAGTTCTTGAATTTTACAGCCCTTCTAAGCACGTGTTGTTATTTTTCCTTCTTTTTGAACTTACAGTCTCCATGAGAAACTTTACTTTTTCTTGTTAGTTAACAGAAAAAAACCTACTTTTTCTTTATTGTCCTACTAATTATTATCACACTGTATTTCAGCTAAAATCCATTATTACTTTTCTTTAATCTTTTCCAGGGAGCTACTGAAAATAATTATATGCTTTAATTTTAGTAAGAAAAAGATTTCCATAATGTTTGGAAAATTTAGAACTGCAATTTCATGGAATAATCAAGTATTAATAATACAGTCAAAAAATCTAAAAAAAAAATTTCAGATGTGTCTGAACTGTAATGATGCATGTCTGGCATACATGTCTTCATCTCTAGCAATACTTAAAAAATAAAATGAGTGCCTTATTTGAATACTAATGAACCAGTTGGATTCTGAGTTCTTAGTTGAAATATCAGATTTTAATTTCTATTCTTTAAGTGTGGGAATTGCACATACTTGGTACTTTCACACAGTTGAGTCATGTAACGTGCTTGTATCCTCCTCGACCTATTTTGAATACGTTTTCCTTGAGCAGCTGAGGTGTGGAAGCCAACCAAAACCTCAGTCGTCTGTAGTTCCCAAACATCAAAAGGATTTTTGTGTGAGTCCCTTTACTTGATACGAACTTTTATTCTAAATTTCCCAAGATGATACCGCAGTTACTTGTTAGATCATAGAATCATAGAATGATTTGAGCTGGAAGAACCTTAATGTTCATCTAGGTCCAACCCCCCTGCCATGGGCAGGGACACCCTCCACTAGACCAGGTTGCCCAAAGCCCCATCCAGCCTGGCCTTGAACACTGCCAGGGAGGGGACCTCTGCAGCTTCTCTGGGCAACCTGTTCCAGCGCCTCACCACCCTCACAGTAAAGAATTTCTTCTTAGTACCAAATCTAACTCTACCGCTCTATTGTAAAGCCATTCCCCCTTGTCCTGTCACTCCCTGCCCTTGTAAACAGCCCCTCGCCAGCTTCCCTGTAGGTCCCCTTTAGGTACTGGAAGGCTGCAATTAGGTCTCCCTGGAGCCTTCTCTCCTCCAGGCTGAACAAGCCCAAATCTTTCAGCCTGTCCTCACTGGAGAGGTGCTCCAGCCCTCTGATCACCTTTGTGGCCCTCCTCTGGACTTGCTCCAGCAGCTCCGTGTCTTTCCTGTACTGAGGACTCCAGAGCTGGATGCAGTACTGCAGGTGGGGTCTGACAAGAGTGGAGTAGAGGGGGAGAATCCCCTCCCTCGACCTGCTGGCCACACTATTTCTGATGCAGCCCAGGACACAGTTGGCTTTCTGGACTGCAAGTGCACATTTACCAGGTCATGTTGAGCTTCTCATCAACCAGCACCCCTAAGTCCTCCTCAGGGCTACTCAACCCTGCTTCTCCTTCTATAGGTAGAAATACTGTTTGCTTTTATGAAGGAACACTTTATCTCCACAGTTCCTGTCACATTGAGGACGTCTTTGTCCTGCACTGTAAGAGCTTTGTGTTTCTTTGCCTCTCCAGACTGTGTTAAGAGTTCTTGAGAGGAGCTCTTAATATTATTTATCCCTGTTATGTTGAACAGACATATTATATGACTCAGAAAACGTGCTGCCTGTAGTTCTGTGCCTTAATATTTGCAGTCCCAAGCAGAGTTCTCTAATCGCTCAAGTTGGTTAATAACATTGCAAGAGCAAAAAATGGGGCAGCTGTATGTCATTGTTTTTCTGGCTGCTGGATTACCTAGGAAGGTAGGTCATTCCTAAACTACAAGAGGTGGAGGAGGAAGACCCACTGCTAGCTAATTGTAAAGCAAAGGAAACTTGTTAGAGTGGGAAGGAGGAGTTGTTTGTACATTATTGAGCCCATTCCTGTGTCTTTCTGTTTTCGTTACATCTTGGGGTATTAGTAGTGGCTTACTTTCAGTGAAAGTTAGGAAGAAAACTGTATTATGGAAAAACAGGTGCAATTCTGAATCAAGATTAAGTGCATCTTGTTTAATCAAGTAAATTGAGCTTAACTTATGGTGAGTCCATATGCAACTCATTCTTAAAAGCCTCCGATGTTGGATCTACCTTTCCAGTTATCTTTTCCAATGACTGCTCGTGCTTATTTTTTTAGGAATATCATATTACTTACTCATATCTAGTTTGTAATCCTCATATGGGAAATAAAATTGTATCATAGCATCATAGATTCACTAAGGTTGGA
>VWZZ01006609.1:0-35546 GCA_013399095.1 Psophia crepitans | reverse complement strand
GCCAAGGAATGGAGGGTCTGTAATGAAGAAGCACCGTGNCCTGCAAGGGAGCAATGCCACCCAAGGCTTTGTGTCTCATCTGGTCAGTCCAGTGTGCAGTTCGGAAGGACCACACTGCTTCCGCTTCTGGTATCACATGTACGGAGCGGCTGAAGCAATGGCCCTGCGGGTGTACGTGGTTAAGGACGAAGAGCTAGTGCTCGTCTGGAACAGCGCTGGGAACCACGGGGACAGCTGGAACTTGGGAGAGATCACAGTGCAAGGCACAGGAAGCATGCAGGTAAGGGCACAGGCTCTCACTGCCGTCTGAGGTGAACCGTACTTTCTAATGGAACTTCACCCATGCGGCCGGAGCTAATGCCGGGAACCATCACTTCCCTTAGATTGTCCTGGAGGGAGAATGGGGTGAAGATGTCCGGAGCGACGTAGCACTGGATGATCTGTCCATTGAAGAGGGATACTGCACAGGTACGAGGCTCGGCTTGGGGAAGGGCAGCTTGAGAAATGTCATTAACTGAGGTGGCAGGCTGTGCTCCTGGCAGGAGCACAGGTTGTCTTTGCAGGCCCCCGCAGGCCAGTGATGCAGCCTGTGCCCAAGCAGGCTTTTCTCTGGCATACGGGAGCACTGGCACTGCCTGCAGTTGCTATGGAGTTCATGTATGACAAGGCCCACAGCTAAGACGTTGAGCATAGTTACAAAAGTGCCTAATGAGCTTTTGTCACCCAGCTCTGCTGGTGCAGGGCCCTTGAGTGGCATGGCGCTTTCTGAGATGACATGCTGCAGTTCCTGCCCTGGGCCTCTCTGGTCACAGTGTTGGGGTGTTTGGGAAGGGTGAACCAGATGCCTGCAACAAAACTCCTTGTTGATACTTGACACTTCTACCTCTGTCTCTACTTTGGACTACACCCTCAAACTCATTGGCAGACACCATGACACAGCCAACACACACCAATGATAGTAAATCCAGGGGTGACATCAGGTGCTACTATTATTGGTACCATTTTGAAACATCTTCAAAACCCATAGTGGATATATGTTACATTTCATTGGAGAGTTGTTATCAGATTACTCCCTGATACACCAGCACGCTGCCTACTTGGGCATCCTCAACCGGCCAAGAGCACACCAGGGTCGTAGGTGTGCAACAAATCTCCCATGTTGGTGCAGAACTCATCTAACTCTCTCTTGTGCCAGGTCCATCAACCACAGAACCTGGGACCACTGTGCCAAAAACCACAACACAGACTCCACCTACAAGAAGACCTACACCGAGCTCAGGTACTCCATGTTCCATCCCCATCTTCTTCTGCTTGTGGCAAGTGTTGAGTTAGCTTTCTCTGAGGCTTGTGGCCAAGGAATGGAGGGTCTGTAACAAAGGAGCAGCATATCTCCTTCTGTCACCCAGCAATGCCCTTTGGAGAGCACTTGTGTGCTGGAATTTTTGCTGAGAAGTCACTGTGCGATCCCTGCCCTGTGCCTCTCTGGTCACAGTGTTGGGGTGTTTGGGAAGGGTGCACCAAATGCCTGTGACAAAATCCCCCCTGTTGCTGCAGAACTTCTCTAACTCTCTCTTGTGCTAGGTCCATCAACACCAAAACCCACAGTTCCCTTGCCAGACACTACAACGCAGCCTCCACGTACACCATCGCCACCAAGCCCCACACCAGGCTCAGGTACTGTCATTTCCCATCCCAATCTCTTACTGCCTGTCATAACTGCTCAGGTTTTCGTTCAGGTCCTACAGCCAAGCAACAGAGCTTTTATACTGAAGGGTGAGACCTTTTTCGTGCTCACTCAATCACAGTGGTGGGACAGTCCTTCAGTGCTGTAATTCTTTCTGAATTGGTCACTATTCAAGTTTTGTCCTGGGTTTCTTTTGCCACAGTGTTGAGGTTTTTGATATCAGTAGACCAGCTGAATGATAGTTATCTTGATAATATTCTAGATCCTGAGTGACTAAACATTGCCACAAACATTTAAATTACCTTTTTCTACGGCACATCTCCACCTGTTATACAGGTGTTATTGTTAGTAGTATTCTGAAATTTAATTTAACTTCCAAACCCTGTTTTTATTTTGGATGTATCACAATTATATGGTTCTGGAAAAGACTGAGTCATTGTTGTTATTGTTATTTTATTACTTTAGGAAATACACTAAAATGTCAGTTTGGGTAAGTTTTAACTGCTTCTTTCCTCCAGTTTTAAGCACTAAGTCTTCTACATGTGCCAGGTTGTTAACTGCAAGAGAGTGGTAGTGTTAGCTCACCTAGTCAGTTTGAATGTCTTCTGGGTTTTTTTGATAGTTGTTATGTAGTTCCTGGAGTTTTAATAGTTTGTGTGTAAGCAACTATGGTTGACATGTAGACCATAAGTGTAGCTCTTTTTATAACATGCCATTGAAAAGGAGAGAAGAGATAAGGCCCTCTTTTTATTATTTTTCATTGCTGTTGATAAACACCATAAAACACCTGCAAGCTCAACTCTGCTAAAATTTGATGGGAAGATTTTTATTTTTTTTTTAAAATGGGAATTTCTTATTAGCACTTAAAACCTTACCCATCTCACACACACAAATGCACACGCACTGTGTAACTCCATTTTTACATATTATCACTGGGTAATTAACGTCAATATTTTTTAAAAGTCTCTAAAGGACATTCTATGTATTCAGTGTTTTCAATAGGAGTTCCATAACTGATGTGGGTACAGAATCCCAGACAGCTAGTAGTGCAGCAGTCTATCCTGGCTAACCAGCCCTGTAAAGTTTTTGAGTATATTCTTCCTATTTTGTCAGAAATAGCCCTTCAGATATGGACATGAAAAACTCACTGCTCCGTTTTATATAATGGTGTCTTAATAGCAAACCTTTTTTTAATATCAAAGCTTTTTGCTTACATTTCTTCCTCAACCTCTAGCATAGATACCTGATACATAAGAATACAGATTCTTTATGGGTCCCAAGACAGGCGGCTGAGCTGGGCTTTGGAATGTTCTTGACTGATGCCATCACTGTTATATCCAAGCAGCAATTACAAAGTCAGCCAAAGTGGGAACAAAGCAACTGCAGAAGTCTGGTAGAGATTCAGAAGGAATTGTTCTGTCCGTCTTTCTTCCCAGGCCGTGCTTCCTGCAGTGCCTCTGGGGATCCACATTATAACACTTTCGACCACAGAGTTCATCATTTCATGGGAAATTGCACTTACACCCTCTCCAAAGTGTGCAACGTCTCTGAGAGGCTTCCATACTTTGATGTGTCCACAACAAATGAGCACAGAGGAGCCAACACAAAAGTCTCTTATGTGAAGTCAGTTCATGTGAATGTTTATGGCAACCAGATTTCTTTGCTGAAAAACAAGAAAGTGAATGTAAGAAAATACTTGTTTAAAAGACATACAGTATTTCTAAACTGACATGCAGATAATGAATTATTTTCTCTGATTGTCCAGGTCATGGCAAACTTTCCCTTTTTATTAGTTAAATGTACCTCTTTTAATGAGATGTCAAACAATTTTCCTTGGATGAAGTGTTCTTTAATTACTTCCAGTTCCCTTGTGCACAGGATCATATCTTTCACTAATCTATTTTAGCCGCTGGTAGATGTTGGAGTCCCAGCAGCCGTACACTAACTTTTACAACTTGCTGTTACAGGTGAATGGCAGGAGAATGAACCTGCCTGTATTTATTGAAAAGAAGATCAGTGTTCAAAGCAGTGGTGGATATGTGCTCTTGGAAACTGACTTTGGACTGTGGGTGAGATATGATGGAAATCATTATGCAGAAGTCTCTGTGCCCTCTGATTACAGTGGTCTGCTCTGTGGCCTCTGTGGTAAGTCGTAGGCTTAGTAACTTTTTAGTGAGTTGTGGAGGCTGGTGATTACTTAAACTTTTTTTTCTTAGCATGTCATACTTACTCTACACACAACTAGTCCTTGTCACATGGATGAGAATTTACACAGTGAAAAAAGCTTGCTCGAAGTTTTCAGTTTCTAAGAGCTGTTATGTACAAAATTCTTAGTAACATGCTATCCATTTGGAGTGTTGTGAGGTGTAACTACAAACAACATTTTCAGCCAAATAAAAAACCTCGCTTCAGTTCTACAGTTTAAATTTAGGAAGAGTAATCATTTGCATGTATCTACTCAAGAATTCCACAAATACATTTTTCTGTTATCTGCATTCTGATGTATTTGTCTTTTGCCGGGTGTGAGGAATGCTATAACATTCCATTTTGTGAATCATAAAAACTTGAGGCTGTTTCCACAGCAGAGAGGATTCTTCAGAATAATTTACTGTCAACTTCCTCAAACTTTTCTGCTGCTGTTTTCCTCTGCTTTAGGAGATATTTATACAACCTGAATGATCATGTTTATATGATCAGAGAAAAAAAAGAAAGAAAGAAAAATAAGACTATTAAGGCTTATTTTTACCTAATTTTATTCCAACTAAGATAGGCTCTGTCTACATTAAAAGAAAGCAATATCAAGGATCCAATAGGGATAATCCTGAGCTGACAGACTTGACAAATAAGAAAGAAAATTCATACTTTATCTCTAAAATTCAAATACCACCAAACATTAAGTGCTATATATGATACAAAACATTGAGGCTTTTTAGATTCTCGTGAGACAGACCAAACACAAAGGGCACATCCTACTGTGTTCTGTAAGAAATTCTGTTGCAAGAGGATAACAAAGTAAATAAGAGTCATGGGTTGCCTATATAGCTAATGAGACTAGGAGTGCACTGGAATTAGTAGTGACCAGTAATTTTTCATCAACGATGGTGCCAATGGCTGACCCTGACCGGGCTTAGTTGGAACAACATTCCAAAATTCAGGTGATTATATGAAATGTACTTCAGGATGGAAATGTGACTGTAGAAATTACAATAGTAGCTTGTCTTGTGAGTTTCTGATGATTCTTTCATTTGGATCATCTGAAATCTCCTGGTTCTATTATCTCTCCATGGTTTTTCACATTTTCAGTTCAGGAAATCTACCTAAGAATATAATGGTGCAAATAACACCATTTGATCTTTAGTCCAACATTCTACAGGTAGGATCCAAGGAAATTAGTCGGTTCTTTTAGCTAAGCAATTCTTTCCTGCAAGCAGTGTGATCTAGTGACATAAGAACTTACAGAGTCCTTGCTTCAAGTCCACAAGTCTCTGAACGGCAGCTCTTGTCAGTGGTCAAAGTCTAAAACACAACTGAACCCTTCTTATTTTGCCCAGTACGCATTGATGTTGCATATACTCTCCCTTGTTCATTGTAATTTATTTTGTAGCAAACCTAGGTTTGTTCCACAGGTGTGAACTTCATGTGTCTTATAAATCTCTTTTTACCCTCACAGGTAATTATAATGGTGATCCAAATGATGACAACATAAAGCCCAATGGTGACATTGCAAGTAGTTCCACTGATCTTGGACAAAGCTGGCTTGTACCTGAGAATAACTCTGTGTATGTATATTAATTTAATCACATGGCATTTGCTAATCAAACTCTATAAAATCAAGCATCCATCCACGCACTGGCTTTGTCATCCAGTACTGTTTTACATCTTCCAAGTGCCCATTAGAAGTAGCGAGCTGCCCCTGTATGTTAAATAGGGAATGAGAAGAGGGCTTGTGCCCTTTAAGTCTTGTTTTCCAAAGCAGGAACTGTCTGCTGAGTGTGAGAGGGGATAGGGCTTCAGTCCAGTTCCCTGATTGGAAACCATAACTGAGTGGATCCTATAGGTCTTTTTTCAGCTAAGAATAAGCCTTTGAATAGCCCAGAAGGCATTGAAAACAGAGTCCATTCAGTGATAGAGCTGACATCAGCATTTCAAATAAGCTGGATAAAGTCTTGTGACTGTAATAAAATACACCCTGTTCTGCAGGGTTATCATGTATCAGTCTTCCACTGAAAATCTGATAGTAAGAGATGTGAAATACACATTTGATTTTACTTGCTTTCCCCAGCTGCTCCAGTGGGACAGAAGAGCAGTGTGATCCCGTGCTGGAGAGTGAAGCAAAGAACACCACAGCATGTGGCATGATCACAGACCCAACAGGTAGTATGTTGGTACTTCTCTGTGAGTCATGTGATGAGGCACTTGTGTTGTCTTCTCTCTATACTCCGTTGTTCTGAGCTCACGTTGGAAGCATAAAAAGCCTCCAGCGTGAATGGCCAACACAAAGCTCATAGGTGCTTAGCCAAGTTATGTCACCTGCTCAGACAGGTGCCAATGTGTCTGTGAAGATTATCTGAGAATGTGTGCAGGGAGCCACAGCAGCTCTTTGCTTTATAGTGACTGGCGCTCTGCTGGCTAGAAGAAACAGTTCGGAGGGCACTGTCATGGCATGTATTACAGATACTTTATCTGAAATTCTGTAGATGTTCCCTGCATTGGAAAGCCCCTGCCATTGCCTAGAATTAGTGGCTTGCCTAGCCAGCAACTCTTACTGTATGTAAGTTGTGTTGTATCAACCATGCACAAAGAAGAAAGCCTGATGCAGAGGGCCAAGCCTCATTGTGCATGCTCCGTTTCAAGTGTTGGTTTAACCTACTAAACAAAGTTAGCCTGGAGCACTCACCACACATTTGGCATGACAGAAAATAGATAGTGGTAGTGATCTTATAATTCCCTTTTTTTTTTTAATCCTTCTATATATCTTTCTTGATTTACACAGGAATCTTCAAGGATTGTCACTCCAAAGTACTTCCGCAGAATTTCTTTGAAAACTGTGTTTACGACATGTGTTTCACTGCTGGACAGGCAACATCCTTATGCTATGGACTGCAGGCCTATGCTGAGGCGTGTACTAATGCTGGGATATGCATAGAGTGGAGGAATGCTACTCTTTGCCGTGAGTGTTGTGATTTATAAATATCTGTTCTGGATTTAAACTTTAAAGTATGCACTTTCTCCTCTACCTTTTTCATGCATATTATTTTATTTTATACAATGCTTTATGTAATCTTTTGTCACATCTTGAACCTGCTTCAATTTCATCACCATTCCAGTATTTGTATTAAACACTAGTTTTCATGAACTTTTGGATACATGTAGGTCTAATCCTTAAAGTTTTAATAATTTCTTGGATAAGCTTGGTTACATTCAACTGTATCTTATGTGAGCTTCTGCACTGGGGAAATAACTGTTGCTTTGCTCCACTGAAAATCTACTATCCTCAGTGTAAGCAGAGCAGTAGTCCTCCACACAGAAACACTCATTGACAGCTTTTGGTTAGAAAACTAGCGTAATAAGAGACCTTGAGAAACAGCAGTTTCTAGGAAGTTGACAAGTATTTCTCTATACAGCAAAGAAATCAAGTATTCTCACCTATCTCTCAATTAATTCCCCTCAAAATGACCTTATGGAAAATTTCATATAATGAACTCATATTCCTTAGAATAAAGCTTTCCAAGAGCTCCACTGGTGCTGATTTTATGCGACACTAGGCAGTTTTTTGCTTGCCAAATGTCTTCTAAAGGACCTTTATATCCACAAAGTATGCACCTGAAGAAAAAAAGAAGCTCTCTAAGGGTTAAACACAGTGAAATAAACCATAACTCTTCTCTGTGTTTTTTTTTCTCTTTTACACTAATTTTGATTATACCAGTTAATACTTTATTACCTTCTGCAGATTTGCACCTTCTTTTCTTTTTTCTTTTTTTTTTTTGTTCTTTTCTTCTGTGATCACCAATTACCTCTGCATTGAAACTAAACCGAAAAAACATTAAGAGATTCTGGGAGCTGCCCAGTTTGGAAAAAGAATTACTGTGATTTTAGAATAGCTTTAAAGCACCCAGTAAGTCAGCCTTGGGAGAACAGAGAATTCATACATAAAAAAAAGACAGAGCAAGAAACAAGCTTCTAACACACCAAATCAGATTAAAGCTATGGACATCCAGACTCCAGGGTCTGAGGCCATAGCCTAGGACCTATGGCTTGATTATAGTAATACAGAAAACTCAGTCGTATTAAGAGGATTGACTCTCAAGTGCAGTAATTCAAATAAAAACTCAATTAAGGACCTGAGAAAGGGCAGGTACTCTGGCTGGAGATGTCGGCTGCAATTGCCAGAGAGGACTAAGAGATCCTCCTGTTGGGACAGAAGTAAATGAGAGTAATATGTAGTGACTTATCACCGAATCTAGCCAGAAACAGTATTTAGAGGTTTTATAGATGACAGAAATGGACAAATGCTTCAGGATTTCTGTAAAATGTAATGTATTCCCTGGGGAGCATGCTTTCAGTGATAAACGCCAAATTCTGCCATGAGCAGGAGGGGTATGACAGTATAATATATTTTTCTCAAGATGCCTCAGTGAAAGAGTCTGATTTCTAGTTCTATTTTTAAATATACGGCAGATGTTCAAACAGTAACTACAGTAATGGGGCCATATCAGGTGGTACATAAAGAGATTCTTCTATTCCTTTAATGTCTTTATGTCTTTAAACCTGCAGAAAAAAGTTTACTGAACCAAGCACAACTAGTGCTATATGATCACATCAGACCTAAGGTCAAGGTGAGCCTACCATGTTTGATGTCCTTTGTGAGGTGAAGTGCAGGGTGGCTCACCTATCTTACCCACCTCTACCAAAAGCCACCCATCTCACACTGCAAGAAAATCCTTTGTATGTGGCATGCATCAATGTCAGACTTTCTAACAGCAATTTTTGTATATTTTCAGGAGCAAACAGTTAAAGCCTTGGGAAAAACTCTATTATGATTTTTTTCCTATTGAGTGATTTTATTTTTTTTTCTCTCTAGCAATGTCCTGTCCTGGAGGCAGCACCTACAAGAGCTGCGGTACTAGGTGTCCCTCTACCTGTTTGAACATCTCAGCAGTTGATTCCTGCAGTTCCTTACCAGTGGAAGGTTGCTTCTGTAAGGATGGCTACGTTTTGAGTGGAGACAAATGTGTGCCAGAAAGCAGCTGTGGTTGTATTGATGAAAAAAATCAGTATCATCAGGCAAGTTACCTCAGACTTCTAAAGAAAAAACAAACAACCAAACAAACAAAAAAACCCCCACAAAACAAGAAAAAAAAAATTAACAGGGGATCTCATTCTTTGTCAACATAAGAGAAAAATACGTTAATAACACTAACCCAATTATTATTTACACCATTAATAACAACAAAATAGACTCACCTTGACAGCCTTCTTGATTTGCAAGCTGTGTGGCTGCAGTTCCCCAAATGATCGGATATCATGCACATTCAAATACTAGTAATTTGTTTGTCCCTTACAGCATTACCTTCCAATTTATAGTATATACTTCTACACTCTTTTTTTTCCACTCAGCTGAATGAAAGCTGGTTCACCAATGATGCCTGCACTCAACGCTGCACCTGCATGACTGATAACATCATTGAGTGCACACCCTGGGAGTGTGGAGTCAGAGAGGAGTGCAGTATTCAGGATGGTGTGCTGGGCTGTCATTCCAATGGTAGGTCTAGTCTCAAAATGGTCCTCAATGTCAATTCCATAACTAGATCCTTCTTCTCCTTTTAGCTTTATTATAAATTTCTTGTGTGATGGCAAAGAAGTCCCAACTGACTGCTGCCAGTGCTAAGAGATGAAAAGATATGATGATCTGTCTTGCAAGCACAGATCCCCTTCTGTTGTAGTGGATATCAGCAAAAACTGATGCTGCCCAAAAGGCTGCAAGGTCATTTGGGTTCCTTTTTGTCTTGATAATATAAATTCAAGTCCCACATCACCAGTGCTGCAAGCTCTAAATTTGTGAATAATTGAGAACTGCATTTCTGGGAGTCTAGGTGATGGCAAATGCATTAAGTGTCTATGTATATAGATGCAAATTTATTTACTTTTACATTTACGCCTATATTTATATATATATAATTATGTATTTTTATATAGCTAAGTAGAAAAGCTCTGTGTTACTCTCAACTACAATAAATCATAGCTACAACTGCATATAGAAATGTATAAAGAAGTTCATTTGCTGCTAAGATGCCAGTTTGTACGTAATTTGCAAATTAAATTTAGGAGACACTTTCTGGAAATTTCTTACTTCCAAATAAATGTCATTGGCATGAACTTGAGGTGCCTCTCTGAAGGTTTGCCCACATAATAACAATCAGGATTAGCTGCTGCACTAAGGCAAACATCTTTGGTCAGCTGAGTTCACGGTGAAATTCAGTCCAAAGTTCTCAGGTAATTTTTTTTACCTTCAGGCCAAGCAACATGTCAAGTGGCAGGAGATCCCCATTATTTCACTTTTGATGGAATGATGTACACTTTTGTGGGTACCTGCACCTACACCTTGGTTGAGGTTGTCAACAACAACAGTGTCATTCCTATAACCATCCTTGGAAAGAATGAAGACAGAGGACTAAGAGGGGCCACATACTTGAAAGAAGTCTACATAGATGTGTATGGTGTACGAATCACCCTTCAGAAAAGCCAAGGAATCCTGGTAGGTGGTGGTGCTCTTTATTCTGGCAAGAATTATCTTAAAATTAACTCACTACAGTAGCTGTAGGTAAAAAGGATCTTCATGTTTATGTACATGTATGCTTAATACTTGTGGGTACCTCCATTAACTGGATATCATGGGGAAATATAATTTCTCACTAGTTTCCAAGGCTTCTGGTTTGGGTTTACTGTTCTATTAGCCGTATCTTGGAGGTGGAGCCCAGAGCCTCCAGATCGGTGAATTGTCTCCTGAACTAAAAAATAGAGCTCCCCACTTCAATAGTATTGTCAACCCAATCACCCATAGCTGCCTAACAAGAGGCGAGGAAACGCAAGTCATGCTGTACTAGTCTAGAACAGCATGGGGACCCATGGCAGTACTGCAGGCAGGGAATTCACCCTGTGGGTGGGTACGAGCTTTCATACTACCAGGATCTTTCCAGCTCCCTGTTAAAGGCACAGGCTGAAACCTGCCCAGCTCTCCTCAGCTGAAAGGCTGACGCCTACAACCCACAGTTGGAATATGAAATGGTGGAAGTGTAAAGGAGTTAAAACTGTCATACAGAAATCTTCAGCACTGCAAGGAATATAGATTGTGAGCAGAAAAGCTTTTGTGGAAGAATGTCCATGCTGACAAATGACATGTCTCTCCAGTGGAACAATGAAAGAGTCTACACTCCAGTGGAGAACCGGTTGCGAGGCGTGTCCATTGGAAACGTTGGCAGATTTATAGTAGTGGAAACTGACTTCGGTGTGATAGTGAAGTATGATGGCAATCACCACCTGGAAATTACCCTCCCACAATCTTATTTCTCAAAGGTAAGTTTTAGTATGTAAACATGGTTTTCAAAACCATGCTTTGTGCATTAAGTTTTAATTTCTTTTATCTGTGTTTTGCTATTGTATCTTTCTTTGTATCTGTATTGTAACACGTCATTTATTTTCCTTTCTATTTTTTTTTTCTTCATAATTTCCTTGTGTTCCAAGGGGGTAGTTAGAGAAAATGACCTGTCTAGGGGAATACATCCAGCTTATAGAATTAAATGCCTTGAAGCCTTAGGGAACCACATATTTACTGCAGTTCCTATTTTATTTCTCCATGTGTGTAGTCAGACACTAGTAAGTATGTCTGAAATGTCTGGTACAAGATTGGAGGGGGGGTGGTTATTTGGTCACATTTCATAGACAATGAACAAGAAGTTATTGGGGAAGCTGACGTAGAACAGATTGTGCTTAGAATATGGTTCTTGTTCATTTGCAGGTACATGGCATGTGTGGTAACTTCAATGATAACCGCGAAGATGACCTGTCCTTGCCCAATGGTACACTCGTCAGTGTCACACAGTTTGGAAATAGCTGGAAAGTGGAGAAAGACAGTGAGGAAGGGTAAATGTGACTTCTTTGCATACCTTCCAACTTCCTTTGGGAAAGTCTCCTTCCAATTGTTTTGACTGTTTGTTAATTTGTAACATGTAAGCAGTGTATATGAGACTTTTCTTCAATTTGAAGCTCAAAAAAAAGGCCACTCCCCTAGGAAACCACCGCACAGGCTGGAGAGAAACCACAGCCATTCTATTGATCTACATACACACTTGGGGAACTAGACTTTGGGGCAGTCTACAGTGTGGCATAGCCTCTGTTTTACACTGAAAACACCTAGAGCAGGATGATGGTGTCAGGGAACAGTGAGGGCCAGCTGCTCCCCAAGAGCCAAGGAGCCCAGAGAACGGTGGCCTCACCAGCCAGGGCCCATCCTACACTACCCGAGCAGGGCAGACCCAAGCGTGGAAGCCAGGGTCAGCCAAGAGTGCAGATTACCACACAAGCTTGCAGTGACGAGACAGGTCCAAAGTCAAGCTGAGAAGTCAATCCTCTACTAAGGGTAAAGTTCAGTGAGAGTAAGGAGGGTCAGACACAGCATGGCGATTGCCAGGTAGGTCTACTTCTGCCTACTTTCACTCATAGACAGAAGACGACTGTAGTGTCCAGTGTTTTTCAGCAGAAATAAACTTTTCAGTTTCAGTCTCCCTCTTACATATGGCTTTGAAACTTAGATGCAGCTGTGTCTGTGCTTTCATGCAGTTGTTTATCAGACTTAAGAGAAGATGATGTTCCTCCTTGCACTGCTGAGAATAAACCAGGCATTGAAAGCCAATGCGATGTCCTAAAATCAGACAAATTCAAAGCGTGTCATAATCTAGTCAAGCCTGAAGACTTCATACAGAGCTGCATCTATGACATGTGCCAGTATGATGGCATGAAGTCTGCTCTCTGCGACATAGTTCAAGTCTATGTGGACACCTGCAGGAATCATGGAATCACCATTAAATGGAGGAATAGCACATTCTGTCGTAAGTGCACAAATGTGAAAAAACCCTGAAACCTGGATGGCTGATAGTATGCGAACAAATTAGCAGTAAAAGAAAATTAAACCCAAATTCTCACAAAATGCAATTCTATTATTATGATTTTATGACTCTATTTTTGCACTGAACTGCGTTCACGTTGAGCTAAAGCCAGTGATAACTCAGGACTAGACAAGTTATGGATAGTAATGTGGAGTTAGAATGTCTTTAGTAGAGTGCCATGAAATACTGCAATGAGTCTAAAGTGGAGAAATAATACAACCAGAAGATTAAAACAAAGTGAGCTACTGTGTTAGGACTCAGTGACTCTCACTGTGTTTAGGATGAAAACTGGCAATTTGGACAGTTGCTTATGAAGGGCCATGTTCTCGGATTAATTTCGAGGCACTTGCCTCACTCCAGCCATTCAACAAAGCTACAGACAAATTACGTAAAAATGAGTAAAGATTACATACTGGGTCTCTTTTTGTTGGGTTGGTTGGTTGGGTTTTTTTCCACAATTTAGTATTACATTGTGGGATTAATGATCACATAATGTTGTGATAATTGGTTAAACTGGTTTAAAAATATGCTAGATGAATGTTGAATAGGTCCATCAGAAATTCTTAGTTGCCTCCTTGCCACGAGAAATACTGCACAAATAAACTCTTCGTCCTGCTACCCTGTTTCTTGAACTATCCCCTGATGCATCTCTAGTCACTGGCAGAAATAGGGTATAGAGCTAGATGAATTTTCAATCTGACTGCATATCTGTTGTTCTTGCATGTGCTTGCATCTGTGGTTAAGCTAGATATACACCTGGTTTGCATCACTGGAGGGCTGAATGTTCTACAGAATTTCCCCTAAAGATTCTCCTTTCTAGCAGTGCCCAAAGAGGCATCTGCAGCTGAACTGAATACTGAATCTGGACAATCTAGTGTCACCAGGTCAGGCACACCTGTAACAGAACTGAATCAGCAGCTCCAGAGAGGGTTTGACGATCAAAATCAGCTATTATAATGCAATTCTATACTACCATTCCACAGGCCAAGTTGTAACTTTCAGGCAGGCACATCTGTTCGCAGTGCACTTTCTAAATGTATTTAATAACGCTGGTTTTGTTCTCTTCACCCACACAGCATTGCCCTGTCCAACCTACAGCCATTACACAGATTGTGTCTCCATCTGCCCATCAACATGCAGTGACATTTTTGCCTCTTCCCTTTGTGAGAAGACAGAAGAGTGCACAGAGGGCTGTGAGTGTGATGATAATTATGTGCTCAGTAATGGCAACTGTGTACCTCTGAGCAATTGTGGCTGCAGGGACGATGACAACAATTACTACAGCGTAAGTAGTTTGTCTGTGGAGCGAATCTCTGGCTGTAAAGCTTGTAGAAAGTTCGTCCCCCTGTCCATCTGAATGAGAGAGAGAGAAATCTTCAGGGTCTACCTCTTAAACACCTTTCATGTGATTAGTAGCAGCTGCAGGCTCACGTATTAGGAGGTGCAGGAGCTTGGTACTTTGCACCTGAGGCCAAAACTGAGGCATATTCAAAACTTGTCAATTGATCAGAGTTATTCAGGCAGTCTGTCCTAGTCCTGCTTTGTGTTCGAATTCTCATGCCAAAGACAGTACGATAAATGGACTGGGGTCCCCTGTCCCAGGCTCTTGGTGAGACTACAGCTACACTGACCAGTTGTGGAATTGCCAACTAGACAGGTGCACCTAGCAGGCCCCCAAAATCTTTGCTATTGAGCTTTTATTGCGTCGCAAAGCTGAGCACCTTGGTAACATATTATTAACACAACTTGCATCCAGGCTGGGGAGACCTGGATAACTCCACACTGCACCAAAAGATGCCAGTGTCAGAAGAACGGTGTCATCACGTGTAAGAGCTATAGCTGTGATTCTAAAGAAACCTGCGTGATCAAAAATGGAAAACACAAGTGCAATCCAACAGGTATGCAGGGGCAGGTCTTCACTTGGTGTTTCATGAGAGGTTGAGAAGGAGGAAGGATGTGGGTGTCCATTCTTTCCTCCATGGCACCTCAAGATTTTTCTACAGGGAAAGGCAGCTCTGACAATACTACTGACAACACATTACTGAACACAAAAAGGCCTCAGTTCTCAGAATATAAAGTTCCAATACAAGACAGAGCATTTGTAGAGGGAAGTGGAACAAGAGTTTGAAAATTTGCTTACATCTATAGATTTGACAGTTTAGTCTGACTAGTTTAAATAAAAAATAATAATAATGATAAGGATAATGATAATAATAATTTGCACTGCATCTACCAAAACCAAAACTCAGATATGTCTGTGAATCCTTTGGCAATGATCCTGTTTTTCCCATTGCCTGTTGATTTGCGAACAGAAAAAAATAAAGGCAAACCAGGACAGAGCAGATCTGAACAAATATGTAACAGACCAGTCAGAGAACCTTGATGCTTTTCATCCAATAGTTGCTTTGGCTAAGCAAAGTTAATCCCAAATTTGATTGTTTAGGAGATGGCTTGTGTCTAGTGACTCTACACTTCAATTTTGAAGAATAGCATGGCATAAGTCCTACTGTATTGATGACCAGTACAAGACCATAATGCAAATCCAGCTTCCCCCCGCTCCATTTTGTCAAAATACCACAGCAGACATCCCAGCAGTCTTAAGGAGAGCCTTGGTCCTGGGATAATGGTTGCTCTGTGCTCAATGGCCAAGGAGAATACTCAGACAATAGTCGCTGCATCTGATTGTTAGTTCAATGAGCCCAATCATCAGCTTATTAACCTTTGAAGAAATGAGTGTGACAGCAGTGAGTGAGCCAAAACTAAAGATTGCTTTTCATGTTTCAACAATTTTGTAGCAACACATTGCTGAGGATTATGAAGCGGACATTTCTAAGAGCCCACTGCAAGCCATGCAGAGGACTCATTCCTCTGCAGAGGACCAATGCACACAACTTAGTCTTTATAAAGACTCTAAACCCCTGCCGCAGTTCATTTGGCTTGCACTGGGTCTTAGTAGAGGAATGAGTTTCTCTGACGATCTCTCCATTTGAGTGTCCGTCCACCAGGATGATGCCTGAGGACCCATCTTTACTTTGAGACCTGCATGCCAACAGCAATCATTTTTATCTAACTTACATTAAAATGATCCATGCTTTGCATCTGGCACATGCATGTTCAGACTGGAGAGTAATGAAGCTCTTCCTCTTTAGGTTTTGGGAAATGCCGAGTCGTGGGAGACCCACACTATGTCACCTTCGACGGTTTGGTGCACCACTTTCAAGGGAAGTACACGTATATTCTGGCTCAGACCATTCCTGACCTGCCTGATACTCTGACGCAGTTCAGCATTGAAGGCGTGAACTATCCTCTCCGCCTAAGTCGACACATTACTTACCTGAAAGAGATTCTCGTCAATGTTTACAATCACACAGTGCAATTCAAGCAGAACAAGCAGCTTGTGGTAAGTCTCTCACTGACTGCAGAGCACAGAGAAAGGCTTTCCCCTGGAGCAAAATGCCTTTGAGTAATAAACATCTGTTTTGAAGAATTTAAGTGTTAAAGTTAACTGTCTTAGCAGTGCTATGGGGCAACCACAAATGTGATTCTGTTGTGTCAAGTCTTTTTTCTCCATAGCTATGAAGGATATAATCCTACTTAAAACAAATAAATTAATAAATGGATATTTAGGAATAAAACACCAAATATCCCAATACTTACAATAAAGCCATACAATTTTTTATCAGTGGTAGGGAAAAGTATGAATTATGCTAGGAAAATTTCATTTCCTTCCTCTCTATTGGTGTGTAAGAGTATACATAGCTCAGATACACATTTTTTAGCTCAGTAATAGAAATCTCTTTGGATGATATGAAAATACTATGTCCAGATCATTTTTCTTAAGACATGATTTTGTTACCTTTAAAAAATTGCATACTGAGGTTTTTTACCTGGTTAAATTATCTGACATATTTATCATAAAACCAGAGAAGAGGAGTGTTCATTCATAGCATTGCCCTATATTGAAGCCAGATTTTATTTTGGCCTATATATTATGAATTTAAACTTCTTTCCCTGTTAGTTGGATGGTGTGAGGGTGAGACCTCCTGCTCGTCCTCATGAAGGTATTCGTATATATCAGAGGACATCAAGAATTTACCTGGAGACAGACTTTGGCTTATACCTGAGCTTTGATGGCAATCAAAATGCAGGTAAGTGATATTAAGACAATGTGCAGGAATATTTATGCAGTCTCAAAAACTGTTCTCATTCCAAAGGAGGTCTAAACCCAAGGCAAAATTAGAAATCTTCACCCTTTGAGCCTACAGACCTTTGTGATATGAAATTCCAGAAAATTAAACCAAAAAGTGTTTCCCAGGAATCAGCAAACATAAAATTGACATTTCTTTATCTGGATCCACCTGAACTTAGGAGAAATTAAATATAAAGTCAGACTGTTCTACCTTTTTTCCTGTTAAGGCCAGAGTGATAAAAATGAAAGCAAATCACTTAAAATTGATGATTGGGATGAAATCTGGATCTGCCCCTTATGTAAGCTGAACACACATTACCTCTTCTGTTCAAAGCAGAGTTACTCCTGACTTACAACAGAATATAGCCATGTTATTTCTGGGTGTATGGTGAAAATGCCAGGCCATCTATACACATGACCATCATTCTAAACCCTAAAATTCCAACTGCAGAAAGAAAAGGTCTGTTTTATAGGAATTCTGTTTCTCAATGAGCAAGTAGATTGTAAGTGAAGGGCAAAAGTGGGTGGTACATTCAGTTTGTTCCAAAGCAGCAAGCAGTATGGACTAAGAGCACTGAAGTGGTGATGTCATATTATACAATACCTTATTGACTGCAATAAATTCTTTTTTTCATGGTCCACACGGCAGAGCTCAGAAACAGTCACAAATACACGTATGAATGTGTATGTTCAGGGATGTGTTCATGTCCTATGTATGAGGCCCATTTTCACATGACCAACTCCAGCCTGAATCATGAAATGTGGTACTTAACACTGCTTTCCACCTCTTCCATACACTCAGAAGCAAAGATTTCTGTGTAATGGCTTTTTTCCTCCCCCTAGATATAAAGCTGGCCAACACCTACATAAACAGAGTGGAAGGCTTGTGTGGTAACTTTGATGGGAGATATAGAAATGACTTCATGAATCCAGATGGTGTTTGGGTGAAGAACGTGAATGAATTTGGTAACAGCTGGAAAGTTCCTCTGCAACGAGCGTCTCGTGTCAGGTACTTAATTTTCTACTTAATATCCTTGGCAAGTACAGCCACTGGAAGTGAGTGAATTAAGCTATAGTTAATATCCAGGAATACCTACACTGTCTTATTTCTGGTCTCTCTTCTTCCCTTGGTCTGTGTGTTAGGAACTTTTCCAGCTCATCACTAAGGTGAACTATCAGTGCCCTTCTATGTAGCCAAAAGAGGCCTGAACTATCACTGCATTACTCCAGTTCAGCACCCCCTCTTTGGAGTCACAACCATTACAACCGCTAGGGCACAGGGAGGAATATGATCTTTGCCAAGGTCATGGTTCCTAGCAAAGATAAATACATCATGTTGTGCTGGATGGACCTGAAGGGAGGCAAATCCTGGTTCAGTGTCATCCCCCCCGCCCCCCTAGAACATGGAGATAGCTTTGAAATACATCAAGATGAATTCACCTTTCCTCCCAGAAGAGGTTCTCGAAAAGTCTGATTTTGCTACTTTCATGGCTATCTAGAGTTCTCTGCCAGTACACAAAAAGTAAGGACATTCTTTTGAGTATAAATGAGTGTGATATTTGTGATCAGGTGAATTCTGTGCTAACTAGCCCATACAGAACACTGAAACAGGTAAAGAAAGAAGTTTTCTTCCTTCCTTCTCAGTTTGCTTTGAAAGGCCTTTGGAGGTTGCTTAGCCACCAACACAGAACTTTTTCAGCAAGTAAATGCAATTGTATTAGCTGTCAGGTTATAATTTGGCTGCAAGAACTTGTCTGCCAGAATAGCAGAAAGCAGTATGTAGGCTACTGTAGAGCATAAAAGAGCTCTAGAGGCTGTGCCTAGAGAATAATTCTGGCACTTCAGGCATGCAACCAGTTGTTCAGTAAAAGTGAGCGTATGTCCAAGAAATAGTGGCCTATTCCAGATGTATCATTCTGACTAATCCAGTTTTATTGAAGAGATTGGATGAAGGAGGCATTGGATGAAGCCTGTGTCATGCAGAATTTGAAAGATATAAGTACAGCTATCCCTTTTGATTTAAATACCCAGAAATCTCTGAGATGGTAGGAAGTGTTCTAGTACATCTTCGATTTGCTTTATCTATCTCCTTCCCATTCAGGATAAATGATGAGAGAGAAATAAACTTACACTTATACCACAAGGCAGAAGCACTCTTGTCGTGTTACTTAGATAGTACCATGAATGCTGGTTGTACAGAGAACGGATGGTTTCATAATGACTTCATTTCCAGACGAGATGTCAGTTCAGAAGATGAGTCTGAGGAGGAACCAGATCCAGGGCTCTTCCAAGGCTGCAGTCAAGATACTCTGGAGAATGAAAACAAAACTTCTAGATGTCAAATCCTGATGGAGTCAAATGGTCCTTTCGTAAAGTGTCATTCTACGGTTTCTCCAGATTTCTATTTCACGTAAGTGTCAACTGCAGACAGTTGTTCTCCCCATTTGAAAAATCATTTTGGTGCTAGTTTCTGACAAGAACTTTGGATCTTCAGTCTCCAGGATATTAATAGGAATTGAGGATAGTAAGTGTCTGTGGAAAGCTGGGCCCAGAGCTTCCATTATCGATACATTTAAATCCCCTTATTTACTTTTAAGTAGTTGTGATTATCTGTCTTTTCATCTATTTAGAGTTTCACTTTTCTGTTAGCTTTAGAAAGTAGCTTTCCTCTTTTCCTACACAGATAAAGCATTACATCTGTAGGCTGGGATTTCCAGTGTGCTCACAGTGCTCATCCATGTTCAGGGAGAATTTGGTTCCTGGCTCTATTAGTTTTCTTTTAGCAATTCTAGCTTCATAAAATCTAGCCTTCATGCTATAGCCACAAGTGCTGAAGCTGTCAGTGACACTTCTTGAATCTTTCATGGAGAAGTGCAAAAACCAGGTTAGTGAAGAGTAACAAACGCAGTACCTTCAAGACTGTTCTGGCCTGCTGCATATACTATTCCTACAGAGCTAATTTTGAGCTGTATGAAACCTGTTGATTCACCTCCACGTTCATCATTCAACCATCATCAGTCACAAAATTGCCAAGTAGCTGCCAGCTTTCTTTAGTCATATAGTTGTTTAAAGATGCCCACTTCAAAGTCCCTCTTAGCTCTGAGAAGAATGTGACGGTATCTCAAGCCAAATAAACTGGACCATGGCCTTCAAAGTATATATCCTGATTCTCAACATAAGCCTCCCTTTCACCTCACTCTAGAATTTGGTTAGGCAGCCTGTTTCACCTTCTTAGTGGTTGCCTGATTTTTCTGAAGGTACTGCATACTTGCAGATCCCATTCATCTCAGATCTCAATGCCTCTGAAAATCAGGCCATGGATATTCAGATGATGAACAAAGCTGAGAAGGTAGCACTAGCAAACAAACACTGGGAAAAACAGAATTCTGTGTCAATATTCAAGGCATATGGACACAGGGAGGACACCTATATATTGAAAGAAGTCCATCTGTAAGACTCAGCAGCACTAGAAAGTGGTCTGTGAGCAAGATGCAGCCATGCGAGCCCAAAGCAGAAGCAAATAACACAGAATAACTTACTTTGACAAGCAGTCAGGTACCTGTTCATTGCTTGTTCCAATACGAATACCTCGCATGTCAGCAGCAGTTGCACAACAAGTGACCTGATCTTCCCAATCATGTGGCTGAGGGGGGGTTTATTCCTCTGTTTTCCTGTCAGCAAGATGCAGAAAAACAGGACTAACAGATTCAGGCAGAAAAGCAGCTGAAAATAAACAATAACAAAGATATTGGGAATCAACGCTTTCTCATGTTGCACATAGGAGCTGCCTGTTTGATATGTGTGTGGAAGGAGATGAGGATGCTACCTTATGTCGCAGTCTGGAGGAATATGTCCTGGCTTGTCAGCAGGAAGGAGTCAGTATGGACGGCTGGAGGCAACAGACAGTTTGTGGTAAGTGCAGGAAGAACCAGAAAATATGGTTTCTGCCTAAAGGACTCTGAAAATCTGACGTATGAAGCTCTTTCTAGATGTATAAGAAAGTTTCTGAGGAAGTAAAACTATTTTGATTCGCACTTCAATCGCTGTTCACAGTTTAGCATGCACACTTGCTCTTCTGGCCTCTCTTCTGTGTCCTACCCTTTCACATTTAGACTCCCACTTAGAAAACCACTTAGGAAAGCAGAGCAGTCAGCTCCCCTGTCATCAGAAGTTTTTTTGTGAGAGAAAAAAATGTCACCATTCCCAACTGGATAAAAAAGTTAAAATTTTGGAGACCATCACAAGCCACAAATCTGAAGGAAAAACATTTAATTTCAATCTCTCTTTAAATCTACACAATATACTAATTCTTTTTTTTTTTCCTGTGAAATTTCAAGGTAAAGATTCAGCTGAAAACTCCAAATCTTTCAGACTAAAAAATGCTGAAATTAAGCTTATAATAATCTCAAACCTTTCTTTCCTAATTTTTTTTTCTTTTTTTTTTTAAGTTGGGAGATTCATCAAACCATACTTCCCTTGCATCACCCTTGGTTAGATGACTTTGTATTCCTGGTGAAACACAGTTCCCAGAGTTGTGAAACAGCTCTGGTACTTGCAGGGATAGCTACCCTGAATGTGTGAGAAGTTATCTGAGATCAGTGAACACCAGGAATGAGAGCACAGCATACAAATAGCTTTGACGATGCATTTTCTGACTTTCGAGGGCTTTTCTTATCAGTACTATTATGTATGTGTGTGCATCTCTGTGTATGTGTGTGCATCACATTGCCCCCTACAAATGGTAACATCCTCTGGATCTCAAAGGGCATTGTGTAAGTAAAGCACAGCAGCCTGCTATAACTGGACTCTCCTTATTTTTACAGGTATATCATGTCCTGCTAACAGCAACTACAGCTCATGCATGTCTGCATGCCCAGCATCCTGCAATGACTTGACCAGCCCCTCTGAGTGTGAATCACCTTGTGTTGAAGGCTGTGAATGTCTCCCTGGCTATGTTCTTAGTGGTTTCGACTGTGTGCCTTACAAACAATGTGGCTGCACTTACCTTAACAAATATTATGAGGTACAGACTCTGTGGGTCAGACAGCTCCCGCAACACCAAACAATGTTTTCTTCTGCTAATTATTTTGACAATCTCCTTATTCTCTTCAGAATGCACTTTTGCATTACAAACAAAGAGCAATTGTTCAAAAAAATTTGGTCTCTGGAGGAAGGGAAGACAGAGTAGATCACTTGGTCTGCCTCTGAAAGAAATGCTG
This sequence comes from Psophia crepitans, assembly GCA_013399095.1. Classification (NCBI taxonomy): domain Eukaryota; kingdom Metazoa; phylum Chordata; class Aves; order Gruiformes; family Psophiidae; genus Psophia; species Psophia crepitans. The sequence goes on along the minus strand of VWZZ01006609.1, from coordinate 13,292 downwards.
CCTGCCAGAATACTCAAGACAGGCACTTGGAGAAAGTATATGATTACACTCTGACCTCCATGTTAATTCTTCACCTTTACTACACTAAATAATAGCCTCATAGGCTCTAAAGTTTACAACACACCAGTTAGAGAAATTCTGTCAGTCACTGTGGTCCCTCTCATCTCAGTGAGCAGTGGGACAGGCAGGGTTGGGAGGCTGTAGAGTCAGCGATGACACAAAGAGAGCCCCAAGCAAGGCTGGATTCTGAGGAACAGGGAGAAACCTCCATTGCCGCTGCTTTTCAGAACAGCTTTGTAATCTCATAGAGTTCTGTTTTAACACTAGAGATTTAGTACAGAGAAGGCCTAAGCCAGTAAAGATTGTTTTATGGGAGGAGGGAGACACTTACTATGAACAGGTGGCACTTGCCAGAAAACTGGCACAAGGCATTTCCACATTGCCTCGGGGCAGTGTGATGCATCTTCCCCTCTTTTTTCTCCAGCAACAGTTAGACATTGTTGGCTGCACATGTACCTGACTTGGGGCATGGATGTCATACCCCAAACACTTCTTTCGCCTTCTTTCTTGGGCCATCCTTGAGTTTCAAAGAGCTGGATTAGTAAGATGCTTGCTTTCTTTTTTTTTTTGTACAAACTACTAAAAAAAAAAAATCTGCCCTGTTACCATTCATCAGGAAGGCATCATAGAAAGTAGCATGGGGCCCCAGTGCTCCATTCCTTGTTTTTCTGGCTGATTTGATTTGCTACATTTTCATGTTTCACTGCTGTCTTCTAGATTGGAGAAATATTCACCACTGATGACTGCTCTCAGAAATGCCAGTGCACAGAAAGCTCCACTGTCTTCTGCTCTAACATAGTGTGTGGATCTGATGAAATCTGTGGCATTTCAAACTACAGTCGTGGATGCTACAGGAGTGAGTCAACCACTACCACATTGTCTTTGATGCTAAGAAGTCTTGGCTTACTGTTTCTAGGACATCACTGGGTTGGGGATAGTTGCAACAGAGCACGTGCAGGAGAAAAACGTACCAGGGATCTTGCTCTGATGTTTCATCGTAGAAAAAGCGTTTCTCTTATTCCTGTTGTTAAGTACAAGTAATGTGCCTTAAAATACAGGGGATGTCCAGCATTAGGAGTCAGTGTAATTTAAGCAAGAATAGTTCCCTCAGGGTTGGACTATCTGAGAGTCTGAAGTATTTCTTCTTCCTTTTTGCTAGGTGGACCATGTATGCCAAGCCCTTGTAAGAATGATGGAGTTTGCTCTGAAACCACCAACAGCACCTCTAGCTACTTCTACTGTGAATGTTCAGAACTGTACACAGGACCAAGCTGCGAGGCTGAAAAGATAGGTAATAAAACTATTCTGAATTTCCCTGTCTGTATTACACACACCGCTTTCAAAAATGGGTGTAATTATGGAGAATATGGAGAAGACGGAGCTTGGTCTTCATTTCCATGCTGTAAATTAGTCACCCAGTGGGTAAGAGCCTGTGGTCATCCAAGCAGAAAGAAGGGGTCAGATCCCCCAGTGGGGAGGTGCTAAAAGGCACAACAGCAGGGCTCTGTAGAGCATACAGGACCTGGGCCTGACACCACTCCAGAAAGCCACATTCATTAAAGAACACAGTATGATCCAGGCTGGCAAGGGCTGAGAAAAAAAATCCTGTTCACAGTATGGTTAGCTCTCACTGACAGGGCTCTCATTTCTTCTTCAGCTGAAGAGTCTTCCACAGAGAGTTCTGGGAGCAATACAGTTGCCATCGTCATTGGAGTTGTGGCAGGCGTAGTTGTCATCGTCATTCTCATCTCCTCTACAGTGTACCTGTGCAGGTAAGGCTTTTCCCAGCTTTGCTACCTTCAGCGGAGTCAAGACACATACACCCCTTTTAGCACCTGTAAACCTCAAAACTCTCATTAGTCACGTACCTGCAGGGCCAGAAAGGAACCACAGCATTCAGGATCTCATCTGAGGAATGCGAGGCAAAACTTTGTTTTTTCTCAGAAATGAACATAAGCAGTTTCCTTTGCACAGGGCAAACGTACCTGGGCTTCTCCAAAATCCGACTTCATTCATGCTCACACTGCTGTTCGATCTCTCACTGCAGATAAGACCAGAAATTAAGTATGGTTGTTTGGTTTTTTTAACATTGTACAGAAGTAAGAGAAAGACGGATACAGCTGTGACATCCAGGGATTCTTCTTTGAAATGGTCCAGGAAAGGATCGAATGACAGAATACACGAGCAAGATTACGGCTACGTTGTGAACACTGCATTTGATCAAAATGAATCCCAAAGTACATACATATAGTTTGCAGTATTTTTCCCATTGATTTGTATTACTTTCTGCTCTTTCATTTTAATAGTATTTCTCATACTTTGAGATGAAATAATAATAATAAATAAATCATTGCATTTGCTGGAAATCTTTGAAACTGTTAATCTAAAATCTTTCTCGGATCTCATGTTGTAGACCCAAACTGAAATATGTCCTAAATCACATTAGAGACTGTATTGTCTTCAGAGGCTGGTTGAAGAAAAACACAAAATCCTAACAGAATTTGGCAGCACAAGTGTGCTGCACACCATCACATACGCACCTCTGATACATGCACGAACAGTAGACTGATGATGTCAGAATTAATTATAGCATCCCAGGCAGGTCTTCATGAGACCGTCTTACCCAAATCCTTCCATGGGGAGGGGATTAGCAGAGCTGGACACAGTTCTTGCTCCTCTTCTGGCGAGGCATGTCCAACTGGGGAGAGAAATACATAGGACAACACTGAGCTCATCTGGTGCCAGGTGTGGTAAAAAACACGACCCCCACTGCCCCCCTTGGGAGTGCTGAACTGGAAGAAGGGATTGTTTGAAGGAGAGCTGCCTCCTTGTTCTCAGGGTGGAGCGAACAAGAAGTAGAGTTGCCATCAGCCCCCTGCCTGTGAGTGCTAAGCAAGAGCACAACTTAACAAACACTTTCTGAGGACTGAGATCGTGTCATAAATTCTCCTTGGGGTCTTTGCAAACTCTGAAGCTGCCACCCTCTGATGATTGCGGGTAGAGATCTGCATCAGCTCAGTCCCCAATCATGCTAAGGATCACCCTACAGCAGAAGATCAAAGGTGTCTGTGGCCAGACACACACCCCACGACAGAAAACATACAGGGCTCAGGGGACTGAGGCACCGCCTGGGCCTTGTACAAGCCCTGAATACATTTCTAGTGCCACGAGTGAAGCTTCGGGGCACAAGGAATGCACCAGTAAGCCTTCTCTGATGCTTTCCCAGTTCTTTGCAGGTTCACTTCTGCTTACAGTGAGGAACAGCATGGGCTTCCCATCATTTCTGCCACAACGCTGGTTATTATTTACCTGCCCTTTCTCCCTCCCCCTCCTCTTGTATCCATAAACTCATGTGGGCTCTTACCTAGAAAAGTATTTCTAACCTCCATGAACAGTTAGGTAGATAAAAGGCATTTTATTCTGGTCCATTTAAGAACATGCCAGCTGTCCATACACGCACAGCACAGCTATTTTGGAGAGGATATTAACGGAAAGGGGCTTTCAGCCTCGTTACACAATGAGAGTGAACCAGCACGAGACCTACTCGTGTACAAACAAAGTGTCAACCTTCTGCTGGAATTTCACCACAATTATAAAAGCGCCTTTCCTGCCTGTTCAGCGGGAGCCTCCTAGTGTGTTCTCGTGCTTGCCAACAGTGCGATTCTTTGCACGCTGAGTGGGCTGACCACGCTCAAAAGTGGGAGCGCAGGCCAGCCCCTACGCTGCAGGATCCCAGCCCAGGCTCTCCCAAGCAACAGAGCCCAGCTGTGCCCAGGCAAAGCAAATTTCTGGGTTTTCAGGGATACACTTCTTTTTTCAATCCTACAAGAATTGCCTTGGCTTTTCACTCCAGTTTTGCAATTCAGCCTTGACACGGGCTGATGCAGAGTGCAGAACTGCAATTCAGTGCTCCATGTCATGTCAATAGAAGCCAGACAGATGATAAATCTGCTACTGCTCTGATCTTTTAAACCAACCGACCGCCTTGCTCACCTGACTTCCAAAATGCTGGGCTGTAAACACACAGCGTAGCTCACCCAGAGGACAGTTCTGTTGGTAGTGAACCCACCTTTTCAGCATCCAGCAGTACCTGCTTGGCTATGCTCAGGCTGCCTGCGCTGCCATCCCTCAGCTCAGAGGACACAATCACGAGTCTCCTCTGATACCCCGAAAGAAATTCGTGGGCCACAACATGAAAGACACACGAAAAGCCATCCTAGCAATTTCTTTGCCCTAAAACGGCCGTTGGAATTTACTCCGACCTCCACCTCTCCACTTCTTTAAGTGAAAAGGCAGCATCCCCCCCTGAAGGGCTCCTGGTGAGGGATGCTCGCTTACCCCCGGCCCCGCAGGACGGCTGCCCCGGCTCCGCACACCGGAGCCCACGCCCGCGGCAGCGTCCCGCCTTCTCGGGGGCTGGGGCGAGCTTTCCCACCCGACGGGCGGCTTCGGGAACACCCTCTGGAGCGGAGCCGGCGGAGCGGAGCAGGGCGGCTGCTGGGCAGGCGCGACTCGCAGTCCCCGGAGAGCTGCCATTTATAGCGACCGGGAGGGGCCAGAACCCGGCCCAGCTTCCGCCGCTGCCCCCGCCCCGGAGCGGCGGCTCGGACACGGCAGCAGCGCGCCGGGAGCTGGGGGTGAGCGGGGCGCTGTGGGGGGTGTTCTGGGGAGGGGCAGGGGTCTGCCAGCAGGTTGTGGCCCCCGTCGGGGTGCCGGGTGCTGTGCTGCAGGGGTGCCCCAGAGCCTGGGCACGGGCTCGGCACGCCGGGTGCCCCCCGCGTACTGCGCCCCTCCACCGGAGCTGGCCCGGTCCCGGCAGAGGTAGAGCCCCGCAGGGAGCGTGGCCGCGAAGGGACCGGCGGAGTCTGGCGGTGGGGGCGAGCGGTTCATACCGCTGGCCCGGGGCGAGCCGGGGACGGGCGTTGCGAGTTGGATGCCTGCCCGCGATGGCTTCGCCCTTTGCCTGCGGCGCTTGTCGGGAGCGGGGGGGCCGTGTGGGGCCAGCAGCAGTCGGGTACCACCGGCCGATGCTCTGTGCGCGGTGAGAGCCCGGTGCCAGGCCCTAGCGATGCCCTTGCCTGCCATCCCGCAGCAGATGCCCTGCACACATCGCCCCGTGCCTTGCGTTGAGCCAGCCCAGCAAGAGGGACATGTCCTGACCTGGCACTCTTGAGATGGCAGCTACCGCCAGCTTCAGTGTCACACGCCCTGGAGACCCCGAGCCCGGGGACCTGATCGAGATCTTCCGGCCAGCTTACCAGCACTGGGCCCTTTACCTGGGGGACGGGTACATCATCAACGTGACGCCTGTAGGTAAGGCTGGTGTAGCCTGGCAGGGTGCAGAGGGGGCTTTGGGGTGACCCGGGAGCCCTGTCTTCCTCCATGGGCTGGTGTTGGACCCTCTGTATGTAGATGGCCTTTCCAGGGGCCAGCCAGAAACCTTTCAGAGGTCTTGGAGGGGCCGAACCTCATCTCTGCCTGGCTCATCTTCTCCCTGCCTTCCCCAGATGAAGGGCCCCCGGCCACATTCGCCAGTGCCAAGTCTGTGTTCAGCAGAAAGGCCCGGGTGAGGATGCAGCTCCTGAAGGACGTGGTGGGAAATGACACCTACCACATCAACAACAAGTACGACGATACGTACGCCCCCCTCCCAGTGGAGGAGATCATCCGGCGTGCTGAGTACCTCATCGACCAGGAGGTTTCCTACGACCTGCTCGGCAACAACTGCGAGCACTTCGTGACGCTGCTCCGCTATGGCGAGGGAATCTCCGACCAGGTAAGTAAGAAGGAGTAAGCCCCTGCTTGTCCCATGGGGCCCCTCCTTGCTGCAGGCTGCATCCCCTCGGGTGTGGGCTCCAAACCATCATTGCCTCTAGCGCAGGTTCGCTGTGGTCTGTCTGCACCCTGATAGTGCCCTCTCACTGAATGAGTCAGAGCCCAGGGATAAAAACCTGGGTGTTACCCCTTCTACTGGGCAGGTGTCTCTTTCATTTAATTGCCTTAATTATTTCTGCCTGCTCTTTATTAGCATGCCTGGGGGTAAAAAAAAAAAAAGGCTTATGTTTTCACCTATCTTTTACTTCCCCTTTGCAGGCCAAACGAGCAATTGGTGCCATTGGGTTTGTGACAGCTGCTGCTGGTGCCTTCTCCTTGCTGGGCTTGCTCCGGAGCAGATCCAGAGAGAAACAGTACTGATGGGCTGCAGGACAAACTCAGAGCAGGTCAGGGAGCCCCTGGCCAGGAGGGACTCGGGACAGTTTGTGGCCACAGCTGCCACTGAGACTCACTAACAACCGTGCTGCCCTTGCTGACAGCAGCACTAGCTGGTTTGCTACAGCTGCTTTTATTTCATTGCCTGTAATGATTTTTGTGGTAGTCTGGGAGCGCTTGGAAATTCTCCATCCTCACACCCCCAGTGTTCTGCTGAAGGCTGGCACAGGCTTTCAGCACACATCCTATTTTTATCTGCTGCATCCTGTGGGCTCTTTTTGTGAATAACCTATTATAACCTTAACACTTTTAGTTTCTTTTTTTTTTTATAATCAAAGGCAATGTAAAAGTATTGCTGAGGGTTTATTGTGCAGCCCCCAGCTGAGGGCCTGTGCAAGTGGAAAACCCCATGTTCCCAGGCCTGCGAATGGGCAGACGAGGCACGTACTGTGTCTCGGAGCCTGTGCCTGTGTTGTGTAAACTGAGCTGCTCCTGCGAGGGCAGGAGGTAGGGAGCGCAGGTCTTACAGGCTGTATCCCTCAGTGTTTTAAATGAGTGCTCTGGTTTTGGCATGTTGGTGTTTTGCTCAGTTTTCCCCTGCCTGGAAAGCGTCCCTTTCCCTGGCTTCTCCAGCTCCCTTTGGGAGCAGCAGACCCCCAGTTGGGGGGACGGGGCTGACAAAAAAACCCAGTTAGCTTTTTCCCTGGCAGCTGTTTGTTGGGGCCACTGTAATTCCCTCTTCATCCCTGTAAGTGCAGTAGTTGTTGGCATTGGACCCGAGCAGGCTTACTAGATGAACTTCAAGGTCCCTTCCGACTCAAACCTTTCTGTGATTCTACTCCTTGGTCTGCCAAAGCACCGAGGTTTAAAGGAAGACCACCATGAACTGCAAGGGCAGCCAAGAGCCTTTGCCCCCCACAGGTGGGGCCATTGGCTTTTCAGTGACCAGAAGCAGTTTCAGTGACTCAAGCAGTTTGTAGCTCTCGCACAAGTAAGATCTTTCCCTAGCAAGCAGAAAGGCAAAGCCAGGGTCCCTGCAGTGCTGTGGGTGACGTACCTGGAGAATGAGCACCTATGCCCCATTTCCAAATTTACAGAGCCCCACTATTGCCTTGTCACAAAGCTGATGTGTGACTTGTCTTAGAAAAAAATGGTTTTGGAAAAGTGTGATTTATTACTCGTTACCAGGAATATCTGGCTTGCATGTTTGGAACAATGTTATTTGCAGACTACATGTAAGAGAATAAAATCCTGGGTTGTTTTTGCCACAGGCAACTGCCTGTGAGAGATGAGAGCAAAAGAGCCGTCTGTAAGAAACTCGCTATTTTTGTCTGCTCTTGATGTGTACACAACAGGAACAGAAGCTTTTTTTTAAGCATGGGTTGTTTCAATGCTTGAAATAACAAAGCCAAGACTTCTGGTCATATTTTGTAGTGCCCTTTGTTACTACATTTAAATAAAGTTCTTTTTTAATATGGGAAAACATATTATAATAAAACTGAAACTGAACATTCTATTTTGCTTCCTGCAAATGTAATCAAAAGCTGTATCATGGCTAAACTAATTAGGTGGCTGAGCATCTTGAAGCTGAAAGACCAAGTAGAGAGGTGCTCAGCTTCTTGTACCTGTCCAGCAGCCACGTGCCAGAGCGCATTAAAACCCCTGCTTCTTGCATGACCTAGTTAAAGCAAGACGCCAAGGCTTAGCCCTGCTTTCTGCCCTGTGACACCAAACTGGGGCCAGGACCCCGCAGGGACAGAGCATGGACTGGGAGGGGGGGTGGTCACATGTGCCTGCAGCAGCTGTGCTGGCTTCTGCCTTTGCAGGCTTAAGTGGTGCATATCTGCACCCGCCTTCCCAGCCTGGTCTGACGGCAATCTGTGAGCTTTACCCTTTGCTGTACTCAGAGCATTACGTCTGCAAGAACTGGCAAGGGAGAGCCGGGCAAAGGCAGCATATGTGTGCTCTCCTGTCTGTAATTCACTCTAGGATGCAAGAAAACTGGAATTACTTCATCTGGGGAACTTTCTTGTCATTCTTGGCCGCTGCAGTATTTAACTCAGGATTTTGCAATTGTACGCGTGCTCCTCTGGGTGGTCACGATTGGGTCACTTATTTTTGGATTGGGTGCACTGACAGGATTTGGTGGAGCAGTGGCTGAAACATGGGAGTGAAAGTGTGGGATGGAGCAGCAGAAGCCCTTGCTTCACTGTGTTCAGTGTTTGTCAGCCTTCGTAGAAGTTGGCAAAGGTCTGAGACCTGCTGTTGCCATGGTGTAGTCAGCTGTTCTGTTACCAGCAGCTGAGAAAACAATCCTTGCCTGTGCTCTGAGGCACAGCCAGCCCGCGCCCAGCCTGCCCTGAGCAGTCTGTGCACGGCTCTCAAACCTCTGAACCTGGTGCGCACGGGAGAATGAAAACCCAGGCTGCTCAGTGCAAGCCAGGGAGGCTGACCAGCTGTGGAGTCCCACCTAGTCCCCTTCACTGTGTGCGCAGGTCGATGCAAACCTCATCTGTGCTTTTTGCTGCAAAGCCTGTTGTGTTTGCGGGAGGCCAGTTGGGATCTCTCTGCAGCATCCTCTGCCACTTTCGGTACTGGCTCTTCAACTGGTACCCAAAGCAGGCTTTAATCAGCAGCCAGAGGTGCTTGTTCTGCGAGATAACGTCCTGCGGAGTGAGATGGCACAGGGTCAGTGCTGCTGCCCTTCACCGGGAGGGAGGACAGCCCAGGGACAAACGCCACATGTGTAACCCCTGAGCCCCCGGGGAGCACAGCACTGGGCGGCTGCGTGCGCGTCCCATCAGTCACACGGCTGCCAGATGTCACCGTCCTCACCCACAGGAAGGTCCTGCTCAGTTACATCAGGAAAACGCTGATCTCCTGAAGGGGATAATCAAGGGGCATGTTTTTCCTCTGGGATGTCTGGGCACTGCTGCTCCCTGCAGGGAGCAATACCTGGTGCTGGATGCCACCAGCCTTGACCCACAGAATGTTTTAGGGCTTAGTCATTACTGCAATATCCAACTGCATGAGCCAGCTCAGTCTCTGGCCTGGTCGATTGTAGGGCACGAGGGAAATGGTGGTTTCAAAATCACTGCCAAGCACCCGACCCGTGCTGCAGACTGCTCCCCTACAAGCCAGAGCAGCAGGCTCCTCCCAGGCAGCTGCACTTCGGCTCGCTCCCTCTCTCTGGAGGATTAAGAGATAGGGTTTTAGTCAAATCCATTTTATGCAGCCCCAGAGATGATTGACACACATTGAGTCTTAAGGGAAAAAGGAGGGGAAAAAAAGAAAGAGGGAGAGTTTATGCTAATGCAAGAGTATAGTGTGGCTGCAAATAGGGGTAGAAAGACCTGACCAGGCGCTGCTCCTTTTCACCCCAGGGAACAGACAGTAAGCAAATGCACTCACCTCCATAAAAAATTATATGCAAAAGGTGACCAAGAGCATCAGTAACACATAAAGTCTCCAGATCACAGGAGTGCAAAGAAACTGTTGGAAAAGACACGAACAGCGATTAGATTTAAATGCCTCACCAAGATTTACATCTGTTCCTAATGATTTGAGAGGCTGACTAACATTTTCCCAGTAGCAAGCATGGAGGAGGCAGTAGGAAGTGACAGTAGTTCCTTGTCACAGAGATCTTGGAAGGTCTGATGCCAGATTCCCTGCAGCACAGAGCTGTGTAACTCATCTCAGCTACTTAAGCTACTGCTGAAACCTGCAGACCAGGCGCCAGGGGCAGGACCTGGTGCCCAAATACTTTCTGGGGAGCTGCAGCTAATGCCCAGCGTGCAGCTCCTCTCCCTCTGTGTATGCTTGCCCTAAGGATGGGCCTCCACCTGAATCCATCCCACGCAGGATGACCGGGGACAAGCCACAGGGCTCGGCCATCCCCACACTGGGCAGCACAGCTGTCGGCAGCTGGCTGAGTGCCTGGCCCTGTGGGGGCTCATCCTGCTCCAGGAGGCAGCAGGGGCAGCAGCAGTCCCTGCCCTCTCGCTTCGCTGGCCAACAAGCCGCCTCCAACATGCGAAACCACAATCCACCCTATTGTGCTTTTCTGCTAGGAAGAAAAGCTCAGCAAGCTATAAGCACTTTTTCTTCGCCCTCTTGCCACCCAGTCTTTAGAGAGGAGGACTACCTCATTAATCAAGCCCTTGTCAGAAGGATGTTAGAGAAGTTTGAAAGGGTTGCCCAGTCAGCATCAGATCAGCAAATTCATTTCCAAGATGACTGTAGCTGTAGCTTCTGCTCTGTACGCTTAGGTAAAGGGCCAGCAAAATACATGGCATGAAAAAGAAATGCATGTTCCATCCGCATGTACCTGCATGCACCAAATCAATGTCAGCGAAGAAGAGGAAGAGGCAGATTGCAAGCTGGAGGGCCAGGAGGATTGAAAATACATCTAGAGAAAGAAGAATATTTGTGGCCCTGAGAGGGAGGGGGGTTGGTGACCAAACTCTGCATATATGTTCACTGGAGCTCCAAATGCTAACGCTGTAAAACTGCCTTCATGTAAAATGCCTTTCTTTTTTTTTTTTCCCACCTAAAAGAGCTGTGAAAATGAAACTAGAGGAGCTGCTCCCCAGCAGCCTGTTGCAAAGCTCACCACCCACACTGGCTTTTCTTGCACAAGTGATTTGGCACATTCCAGTTCTTATACAGCCACAGAAAACTGCCTCGAGAGGGTACTGCTGGGAGCCACGCCAGCACCCCTTCCTTGTGGTGGCCCCTCCATGCGCTCAGCCGTCCACCCAGACCACAGGCAGTGGCGGAGGCTGCTTGTTCCCGTGGGCTGCCCGCCCAGGGAGGGCCAGGCGCGTCTGCGACGGACAGGGTGCAGGGGTGGGCTGTACCTGTGCTCCCACACAAAGAGTTTGTCTGACCTCACGTCCTTTTCCAAAGGAGCAGGCCACAGAGCGATGCAAATGGCTCAGAGGTCTGGAGGCGCCGAGCCCCTCGCAGTTACCAGGAGCTGAGCATCTTAAATCTAGCTGGTAAATTGGATCAACAGCTCCCAACAGCCCCCTGGCAACCTCACTGCCCAGGAGGAGGGGGCACAGGGCTGAGTGGGTGGCAAAAAAAGGGAATTGCCCTTTGCTTCCTCCTAGGGATTGTCCCCAAACAGGGATAAACCAGAGGAGCACGCGCAGATTTCGCAGCTGACAGAGTCCTCTGCCCCGTTCTCAGCCTGGCTCCTCGCAAGGCAGCTTCTTCCTGGCCTCGCCTGCCTTCTGAAGGCGATCAACACTCTGTGAAAAGGGTTTGGGACCTGCCTTTTAACAAAATACCTAAAACCAGCTCTGTTAAGATTAAGCAAAGCCCTGCCCTCAGTCAGCTGATGGCTAGAAGGGCTAAATCATGTCTGCAAAATGCAAACAGAAAAAGAAAGGTTACTGAGAGAGGATTTTACCAGTGATACTGTCACAGGCTTTCCTCTGTCATCTCCAGGAATGGAAGTCAGGCAAAGCAAGACCGTGAATCTCAGAGGAACTCTTTCTGATGTATGTATTTTGAAACAAATACATCTGATCCTCATATGCTCTCTATGTTCACAATAATACACAGCGCTGCACTAAATCCAGCACATCATTTTCTGGAAAGCAAATATTTTCCAAACCAAGATGCAGTCTTCTTTTTCAGCTCTGCTGCCTCTTATCTCAAGGAAGAAGCTAACACAAGCAGTGCTCACTGAGCTTTTTTGAAATGGAAAAGTAGGAGCTCACATACACCAACAGTTGTTTCACATGCCAGTAGCTGGTGTGGGTACAGAAAAGTCCACGGCATCCCTTCCCTAGCAGCCTCTCCTGACCGGGTTATTTTGGGCAGTCACAGGAGTCTGCAGAGCACATGGTACTCCAGCTCTACTTACAGTTGGTGTAGCAGGGCTTCCGGAAAGGCTTTCCCTTGGAGAAGACGAAGGCCACAATGATGCAGTTGATAGAAGACAGCGGCCACAGCGTAGTGTCTTCGTAACTGAGGACAGTAATCTGGGCACTACTGCTGGTGCTGTTTCCCCCTGGGGTGGTGGGGGACATGGTCTGGTTCCCTGGAGAGCAGTGTCTGCAAGGTAACACCCAACGTTTTATTCCTGCTCTCTCCAGCAACAGTGAGCTGCAAACAGCGATTCCCTCTTCTTCCCGTCCCAGCCTGCTATAACACCCACATACCGCCCCACAGGACTGAAAACCAGAGGTTTAAAAAAACCAAACCAAAACCCCCAAAAAACTCAGCTTAATTTTGTGGTTTGAGCCAAAATCTCAGCTCTGAGGCAGACAAGGATAGCAATGGACACAGCTGCGAGGACGTGTGCCCCAGCTGCCTGCACCGCACGCCGGCACTCGCCCCGTGATGGCCGTGCAGCAGAAGGGAAACAGCCCCGGCGGCGCCCTGGCGCCTGGGAGCATCCCCACCCAAACGCCTCGCTGGGCCTCCTGCCCTGCCAGTTCGTTTCTGTGGGATGATATGCATGCCATTTCAATATATACAATAGATAATTTGGGTCTGGAATATGGAGAGAGACTTTTCACATGGAAAATGAGGTGGCTTCTGATCTTACAAATCACTTCTTAAGCCAGGCTGGCTTCCTGAAAATCCCATCCCTGGGCTGTTTATTTCCCAGAGGAGATGTGCAGCCAGACCCTAGGAGAGGGCAGCTAAGTGGAGCAGAGGGACACCAGCGGTCCCCGCGGGAGCCCCCAGCCGCTGCCCCAGCACAGCGGGCCCAGGGATGGGTGCCCACCGCAGCTCCGCAGCACAGGCACCACCGCTTCTCCCGCATTTCCAATGGGCAGTGCCGCTTGTGCTTCAGAGGAGGCACTTGGGAAATGCGCCTGTGCTAGACCTCAGGCTGGCCCTTTAGATATCTGTGTGGCATCTGCAGTAACTTAATTTTGTCTTGGCAGCACTGCTAAGTATGCACACAGCTGGGGAGGGGAACTGTCCCACTCAGGTCCTGCTGTGTGCCCAGCTGCAGGCCATGGTGAGGCTGGGGTGTCCCCTTGTTGTGGTTTTACTCC
>VWZZ01006606.1:10329-21547 GCA_013399095.1 Psophia crepitans | reverse complement strand
TCCCTGCCAGCTCGTCTTATGGCGCACAGGGACAGTCTGCGCCTGTGCCTTTAAGATTTCCTCCTTGAGGAGTGTCCAGCCTTCCTGGACCTCTTTGTCCTTCAGGACCGACTCCCAAGGGACCCTCCCTACCAGCGTCCTGAACAGGTCAGAGTCTGCCCTCCGAAAGTCCAAAGTAGCACTTCTACTGACTGCCCTCCTGACCTCGCCAAGAATAGAGAACTCCACCATTTTGTGGTCACTCTGCCCAAGACAGCTCCCGACCACCACATCTCCCACCAGTCCTTCTCTGTTCACGAACAGAAGGTCTAGTGGGGCACCCGCCCCAGTAGGCTCTCTAACCAGCTGTGTCAGGAGGCTGTCTTCCACGCACTCCAGGAACCTCCTCGACTGCTTCCCCTGGGCTGCATTATATTTCCAGCAGAAATGAATACAAAATGAACTATTATGAATAGTTTTAAAATAGACATTAGTCAAGACGGTTTTCAACATAGTTAAATAAAGACTGCATAAAAATACATAGTCTGTTTAAATGAGTAAAACCTTCTGCCTCAGTGCAGAGAACAAGAGAAGGAGAAAACCAACCCAGACCTTCCTTTGAACAGGCAAACACCGGCAGCTCGTACACCGCACGCTGGGAACGTGGCAACGATAAAAAAAGATTCACTTTGGAAGCGTGTGAATAGCAGAGTGTCCTGGTTTCAGCTGAGAGTTAATTTTCTTCACAGTAGCTGGTATGGGGCTGTGTTTTGGGTTTGTGCTGGAAGCAGCGCTGATAGCGTAGAGATGTTTTTGTTGTTGCTGAGCGATGCTTGCACAGAGCCAAGGCCTTTTCTGCCTCTTGTACCACCCCACCAGTGACGAGGCTGAGGGTGCACCAAGGGTCGGACGGGGGGACAGCCAGGACAGCTGACCCCAATGACCAAAGGAATATTCCATGCCATGTGACATCATGCTCTGTTTATAAGGAGCTGGGGAAAGAGGGGGCAGAGGTGGCATTTGGAGTGATGGCGTTTGTCATCCCGAGTCACCATTAAGCATGACAGAGCCCTGCTGTCCTGGGGATGGCTGAACCCCTGCCTGCCGTGGGCAGTGGGGAATGGATTCCTGGTTTTGCTTTGCTTGGGTGTGATTTTTGCTTTACTCATTAAACTGTATCTCAACCCAGGAGTTTTCTCACTTTCACTCTTCTGATTCTCTCCCCCTTCCTGATGGGGGGCTGTGAGCAAGCAGCTGCGTGGGGCTGAGCTGCCGGCTGGGGTAAAACCATGACACAGAGGAATGTGTGCAGGTAACTGCCTGAGAGAGAACAGGTCCATACAACGCCTGTGCGCCTGTTGTCTCCAGACACAGCCACCCAACAAGGAGAGCACGGAGTGCGCTCGCATGCACGGGGCTGCCCCGCACATCCAGACCTGCTCTTTGCAGAACAACATCCCCTCTGGCTCAAGGAGCCCTCGGCCATGCTGGGAGCTGAGGAATGACACCACATATCCCACCTCACGGTCACAAACCTCGGCAAACCCCCGAGACACTGCGCCACCATTCAACAAGCCATTAGGATGTGAAGGGATGACCTGGTGAGGAACATGTCCCTGCTCCTCCCCAGGCCCTTGTGTCTCAGCACAGCAGTGCCCAGTTTCGAGGGCAGCATGTGGCCTCTCCAAGTCAGGCAGGACCCCACGCTGGGGCCTGTCTGACGGCAACTGGAGGACTGGGAGATTGCACTGATTTACTTACAGCCCCGCAAACCACTGCCCCCAGTAATCCTGCCCCAGCAGGAGCATTGGGAACAGAAGACACACCTACCAACCTGACCAGAAGGACCCAACTGCGTAGCTTGCACATGCACTGAGCAGGACATAATAAAACAAGGTCCCAGCCTTGCTGTAAGAGGAGAACTAACTACAAATGACCCCGTCCCTGGCATCAGGTGAAGCTACAGGAAGGGAAGATGCCAGAAAGTGAGTTCATGGCTACAGAGCTCTCCTGAAGGCTTGAAATGTTTTTCAAGACCAGAGTCTCACCTCCACCATCTCCAGTCTCTTCAGGAAGCTGTCCAGTCTCGCAAACACCATCGTGGCATGGAAGTCCCACTCCCTCACTTCTTGACCTGGTTCATAATACGTGTGAAGTTTTTCCCTTCTCTCCTCAAATGCCCCTTTGAAGGTGTTCAGGATGCTGAGCACCATTTGCACCTTGCGCAGGCTCTCTTCCGTCTCCCCTTTCAGAAGGTCTTCTGGAGACAGGTAAACCAGGGCCTGGAACAGAAAAATCAGACCTGAGAGGTCACTTCTGCGGTCACATTAAACAGTGACTTCTTGTGCTGAACACATTTGAACCTGCCTGTCAAGTTAAACGTGGTTTAAGGAATTGCTTTGCCAGGGAAGAACGGGGGAAAGGAGGAGAGAGGGGACTTGGCATTAAACAGCTTCCCTCGGCAAACACAGCCGTCACGGCCACACACCTGCTGAATGAGAAGGTTGCAGATTTCCTGGAGCAGCACTACTATCCGCACGGGCACATTGTAGTGCTTGGAGGTGACCCAGATCAAACACACCACATGGAGCAGGGGGACCAGGAAAGGCTTCACCTCGCTGAACTCAACCCTCTCTATGTCCTCCAAATGGCGCTTGAGGGGTGTCAGGTGCAGGTGAATGTCCTGAGCTTCAGTCAAAGCTGCGTTGAGAGATGGGAGAAGTGGTCAGATCCACCAAGTCGTGGTGCGTTGGGTTACAAGCTGGATGCTCACCTCGCTGGAGGGAAAGACGCCTGGAAAAATACACCGTCCTGACAAGATTGCTCACCCTTGAACACCGCTCACCTGTGGCAGCACCCAGAACAGGAAACAAACTACAATGGCAAGGGACATGGATATGGGATGGGGCTTTGAGCAGAGGCCGAGGCCACAACTGCTAATTGAGTTGAGAAGGACGTGCACCAAAAATGTAGTGCTGACATAGCTATGAGCAGGCTACAGGTCTTGCTATATTGCACCACAGGTCTTGGCCAGAGCAAGTTTTAGCTCAGATTTGGCTATGGCAGCCCCTTGCCCAGTGGGCAGATGACCACGGTCCCACTTGTCCTGGCTGTAACAGTAACCCTGACAAGAGCAGGGTAGCTAACGTCTGACTAGCTGAAAGCTTTAGCTGTTCTTGGTGCAGCTGTGGGGTTGTCCCGTGAACAGCTGTCCCAGAGTGCAAGCATCAATAAAACCAGATCATCGCTGTGCAATTAAAGCTGTGGACCAACAAGAAGAGAAATGATGTAAGTGCTTGAATGCACATAAAAATAACCCCCCAAACCCTAGATCAAGGCAGAAGAACCCTTTATCGCCTTCCCAGCGAAGGAGCCACACCACTGCATCAGCAGGGAAGGCACCACACCAGGGAGAGCGGCAGAGACTTAAAAGCAGGTGGATACAAATCTGGACAGTGTTGTAATGGAAATTAACAATTATAGTCCAAATCATCCAATTAGGTTTGGTATCGCTGTAACTGGATTAAACCCAAATATTTGTTGTATTTTGATTACACTCTTAACGAATGAATTATTCTGACAACGAACGCTCAGCTCCTTGCACGAGGGGTGTTTCTCCACCCCATATAAATTGCACAGTGCAGATGTGACCCAGATCCTTAATAGATTAAAAGTTTCCACGTGAAGGGGTGAAGAACAGCGCTATCTGCTCGCAAAGCCTGAATGGGTAGAAGATGGACATGGAGGGTTGGTCGTGTTGGTCTACAGGGGATGGAGCAGCAGGACTACGCTGTTTTTCACTGTGGAGCGGAATTTCCAGTTTTTCCTTTGGCTGGACTGAACTTCCTAAGCGAAGCTCACCTGAAAAACAATCATGCTTGATTCAAGAAAGCTGCATTTTTTCAGGTAAAATTTCGCTTGACCTACAGGCCAAAAAAAAAAAAAAAAAAATCCTTCCTTCCTTATAAGTCTTCTTATGAATAAAGAGAAAAAAAAATTGAAAAGGGTTTTAATTCCCTAAACTGGGAAATGAAATCCTTTCACTTTTTTGCTCAAAGCTCATTTTTCTGCTCTTGCCTTACTGAATTGTGCCTGACTGGCAAAATAAGGGAGCGGAGAAGGCAGATCTGCTGAGGTGCACCACCACCCACAGGTCACCCACCCAGCAGCAATCCTTGCTGAAGTGGCCAGGAGAGCTGTGGGCTGCCCAGACCTTGAACCCTGGGGATGTGGACAGCACGCGGGCCGGGAGGCTGTGCTCCCCGTGCACCACGCTCAGCGCTGTGCCGCAGACCCGTCGGAGGGAACAGACCCCCAGCACATCGCCAGGACACAGGGCGCACAGCTCTGCCTCTGCCCAGCTCTGTCGGGACTTGGGCACAGCTGCAGGGACCCTGCTCTCCTCTGGTGACACCACCCGCCTGCCTTCATCAGAGACACTGAAATCCTCACGTCCAGGGGGCCCCATCCTGAAGTGCAAACTGCTCTTGGCAAGGAGGTTCAGGCTGCAGTGGCCAAAGCCTGGGAAACAGCAGTCTAATAAAGTCCTGGGTAGTTCCAGCTGGCTACAAGGTCTGTCCTCTTATCCTGAACCCCCATTCCTGCAGGCTGGCACCACAGGAGCTGCTGAAAGTTGGGGTGATTCCTGCTGGATAAACGTGAATTCTTTATTACAGCAGAATGAATTCTCAAATCCATTCACCCTGAGTCTGGCTCAACGGACCAGTGATCAAGCTTGTCCCAGCCTGAAAACAAAACCATCAGATCAAGCACAAGCAGCCCAGTTTCACTCCATGAACCAGAAACACGGCCAGCAACACGGCTGCAGGCCCCACGGTCGCAGCAAACTCCAAACGATCAGTGTCGCTGCAGCCACAGTGGGCTTGAAACCAGTAACGCCAGGCTCTGAGCAGAGGCCAGAAGTCATCCCACAGACATGGTGAAGTTGCCCCAACGTCTCACCTGCCTCAACATCCATGAGCACGGCTTTGAAGGCTGGCACGTAGCTGCTCTCGACTCTCTCCAGCACCTCCATCATGTTCCTGACCTTTCTCGTTCTCAGCTGATTGTAAATGCACTCCAGGTCATCACACCTACAGCAGCCAAGACACATTACAAGCCCATTTTGGGGAGCATCAGGTGTCCACACACTCCAGCCATTTTCCCTGGCCCCGATTCAGGATTTCCTCCAGTTACACACAGACTGAGTCCCAACAGTGAAAGTAAAGGGGAGGAAGCTCGACAAGAGGCACAGACAAACCCTGCAGGACAGCCAGCCAGTGCTGGGGCTCACCATGAGAGCAGCTCTGCTGCTGCTGGACACTGCTGACAGAAGCTATCAGGTGTTTTGGCAGGCGCTAGCGACAGCTCTCCAGCAGGCAGGGCTTCACCCCGAGTCAGCCTGTACCATGGCCCCGAGGGTTTCAAAGGGCAGGAGGAAATTCCCCTCCCTGGCTCCTGAGCATCTAAACTCCCTCAGGCACCAACAGATGAAGAGCAGTCACAAGCAGCACCATTTCAGAAAGGCCTTACAGAAGGTGTCCATCAGCTCTTGCTCCTGTGTCTGGTTCCCAGTGAACAGCAATGGAAAGAGCATTTCCAAAAAAATTTCCTGGTGTAGCCCCTGGGCTGGGGTCACACTAAACCACCGCCAGCTGCCCAGCGACCTCCCAGGCATTTTGCAGATCATGATTATTTTATGTGCGGGAGCAGTTTTCTGTAGCTCAAGTCTTTACATGAACCTGAGACCTTCTCAAGTTGTAGAAGCAGCAGCTCTGTCTGCCACCAGCACTCTCCCTCCACCCACAACCAGTGGCAGTGACCACCGTGCCCTGGCCAGGCTGCCCGGGGTACCTGTTCCTCCAGAACTCCAGTTCCACCTTCGGGTTGGGGTTGCTGCCTTGCAGGAGAGGCTCTGAGGACTCTTTCTGCAGCGCTCCCTGGATCTGGTAGCTCCAGTCTATGATGGCCGACTCAGTGGCGTGTATGAGAGATTTATCTACCAGCTCCAGGCTGCAGAAAACAAACCACGTGGTTAACTTTGCTTTCCACTCGTTGATGTGAATTGCTCAGTTGGATCTGCTTCAAATGACCCTGCGAGCAGCTGGATTTTACAGAGTACAGCCTAGCTTCGTGTTTCAAAACCACAAAACAATCAAAACCCGTAAGATTTTGCCATTATTTTAATACAGAGATTACACCCTGGAGAAAACGGGTGAAGCTCTGCAGCAGTGTGGGCAACAACACATCGTTCATAAAACGAATGGTGGAGATGAAGAGCCAGCTGCCAGCTCTCCACACAGCCAGTCACTGTCACATCAGGGCCATCCAGGTCCAGGGTCCAACCCGGAGAGCCCCACCTCCAGCCAGAGTACCTCTCCCAGTCCTGCTCTCCCTGGAGCTACGCTATCTCCCCACAGCCATCAGCTCCCTTAATTCAGAGAGAAACGACACAAGCGGGCTGGCACGTTGAGCACAGGTCACCCCCCTGCCACGGGAAGCAGTAACTTCTCACACAATCCCACCCCCTCCACGTCCTGTCTGAGGGGTGACTGATCCCACTGCATTTACTAACCTTTCTCCTGAGGTCCCAGCGGTGCAAGTGTGCAGCCCCACCACGAAGATGACATGATGTGCAAACGCATCTGACACTATGGACCTTCCAGACTCAGTTATTTTGGGCTGGGCTGGGCTCACCGCACTGCAACAATCAAATTCCTTCCACTCCCAGCTTCAGGCATCAACCTGGCTTCTTGGGAGGACCACGGTGGAAGTTCTCCCCGGCTGCAATGGGAGCACCTTGCCAGACGTATTGGCGAGCAAAGGATGGGGATTCCTTGGCTGCTGGAGGTCTTGCAGGGTGAAGGGGGGCTACAGGGGGCTCAGCCTCCCTTGTCCAGTGATCTGGACGAAGGGATCAAGTGCGCCCTCAGTAAGTTGGCAGATGACACCAAGTTGTACAGGAGTGCTGATCTGCTGGAGGGCAGGAACGCTCTGCAGAGGGGTCTGGCCAGGCTGGGTCGATGGGCTGAGGCAACTGTGTGAGGTTCAACAAGGCCAAATGCCAGGTCCTGCCCTTGGGTCGCCCCAAGCCCAGGCAGCGCTATGGGCTGGGGCAGGGTGGCTGGAAAGGGCCTGGAGGAAAATGTCCTGGGGGTGGTGGGTGGCAGCGGCTGGACATGAGCCGGCAGTGTGCCCAGGTGGCCAAGGGGGCCACCAGTATCCTGGCTGGTATCAGGGGTGGGGTGGCCAGCAGGACCAGGGCAGTGACCGTCCCCCTGCACGGGGCTCTGGGGGGNCAGGCCTGATCGCTCTCTGCAGCTCCCTGACAGGAGGGGTGGGCAGGGAGGGTTGGTCCCTGCTCCCCAGCAACAAGGGATGGGACAAGGGGAAACAACCTCAAATTGCTCCAGGGGAGGTTTGGATTGGATATCAGGAAAAATTTCTTCACCAGAAGAGTGGTCAGGCCTTGGGACAGGCTGCCCCAGGGGAGGGGTGGGGGGTGTGGAGAGGGAGGTGGGGAGTCACCATCCCTTGAGGTATTTAAAAGACATGGTATACATGGTGCTTGGGGACATGGGTTTGTGCTGGAGTTGGCAGAGTGATGTTTACAGTTGGACTCAATGATCTTAAGGGTCTTTTCCAACCTCAATGATTCTGTGATTCTAACTGCCCAGAAAATCTGGGGTGAACTTCAGAATCATGACAGCTACCAGGGAAGTCTAACTATGAACAGAGATAATTTAAATTATCAAAGTTGTTCATTTATTTCTTGATGAGAAACACAAGGAAATGCAGCGGATGTCTGGGAAGCCACCCTGCTTCTCCAGGAGGACAGATGCAACAGGTTCCAAATCTCTCTATGGGAACATAAACAGTTCAGAAACTTCCAGCAAGTTGCAGCTGGTTTCTCCCATACCTTTGCATGATAAACGTGGTTTCGAAGGGAGGCAGAATCATCCTGACCAAGCAGGCAGCAAGACTCACTAACAAGCGAGTCACCTAACTTCGAATCAGTGCCTTTTGGGAGCGTGCTCTGGCAGACACAGGCCAGGAAAGGACGGGATCCTGCCTTCCCAGGCAGCGGCGTCAGGAAAACAGAAGGCATTTTGCCCGCAGGGTTTGTTTTCTCCCCGATGATCCCAGCAGTTCGTTGCTGCTCCGTGCGCCCACAATACCTTTGCACTTCCTGAGTTTCTCCTGCCTGTACCGTCACACAGTCCCCAAAGACAGAGCCCGTAACCTAGAGAGCAGGTAGAGCAGAACACACCCACCTTGGCAGTCTGGATGAGGAGCAGATGGCAGAGAGAGAGGAGAATCACCATGGTTGGGGGGAGGGTCCCCAGAAGACACAGTAGGAGAATACCCCGTGGAGAGCAAGGGGTGGAACTCACAATTTCTCATTTCCCAGATCAATGTCCTCGATTCCCTCCGAGCCAGCTGGAAGAGGCAGCAAGGTCTTGCCCTTCACTTGGCCAACCACCATGAAAACAGTGCTTTTTAGGTTGTGGACATGACGGATAATGTCTTGTGACACCACTTGTGGCCAGCCTTGATGGTTCTTCTGGTTCGTCAGGATGGGCACAATCACCTATAGCAGGAGTCAGGAAAGAGCAACGGAGAAAAAAGTGCTGCAGGAGACAGAGAGGCCACCCAGGCCCAAGGTGTTTGCTCAGCTGAGCCTGGGACCTGTACTCTGCTGTCCACGCAGTCCCCTGCCTGTGTGAAACAAGGGCAGACGAGGATGAAGGGGCCTCTGTACAAGCCCGCTTCGTACACTAGAACACCCCGAATCCACGCAGCTGAGAAGGGCAGAACCCAGCAGACAACGTGAGCATCCCCACCCTCGGGCCCTCCCAGCCTCTCAAGCCTGCAACTGGAGACACCTCCACGGGCTCTTGTTCCCTTGCCCTCACAACCCCTCCGGGTGCTTGCTGCCCACCTCAGTGCCCGCAGGCAGGGGAACGGGCCCCAGGCAGCCTTTCAAGACCAGCAGGGCTGGGCTGGACCCATGGGCTGTGCCTCGATGGCAGCACCCTGTGTGCACAAAGGGAAGGTCTTCTGGCGTCTCCTGGGATCTACTGCTGGTGGGGTCAGCTGGGTCCCTGTCCCAGCTGCACCGCACATCTCGAGCACAGCCACTTTTTGGGTTATTTTCCAAAGCTGCAGTCCACCAAACAGGATTTTTGTCATTATCACTGAAAGTTCCCAGGGTTTGCGCTGACCCGACAGCGCGGGGTCTCAGCACTGCTCTGGGCTTGCCAGGACCTGAGCTGCTTTCGGCCCGTTGGAGTGGTGACAGCAGCACCGTGTCTGTGTCCTACCCGGGCTGGCTCTGCTCCGGCACCAGCCACTGGCAACAGCCTGACAAAGCCGGGTTGTCCCTGGTGACCAACAACAACCCTCCGCGTTACCAGGCCCGGGGGAGGCTGCTGGGAGCAGCTTCAGCTGCGCCTGGGAAGGGAGCGGGCTGTGACAGGAGGGGGTACACAACGGCTAGAAAGGGACACCAAACTGAGAGGGAACAAAGCCGCCCCGCACCGCGCGGTGCCGTCCCGGGATGCTGGTGATTCTTTGTAACCACAACTGGCCCTTTCAACCCCAGGAGGAGCCGCACCGGCCCCTCTGTGCCCGGGGAGCCGCGGGAAGGGGTAGCGCAGCCCAGGGCGCACGGGCGGGCGCTGCCCAGCTCGCCTCCGGCAGGTTTAACTGCGTTATTCGCAAGATTTTTCTCTAGAACTGAAATCACATGGACTGCTGGTGCTGGTAACGCTGTAATCAGCCTAACAATTGCTGTTCATTTTCCTTTTGACCGTCAGTGCTCGCTGGAGCCAGGGTGACCCCCAGCTCCACAGAGGGGAGGTGTGATCCCTCCAGCCCCCACGAGAGGTTGGGTGTGAGCGGTGGACAATGTCGCCCCGGCTCTGATGCGCAGCTCGGCTGCGCTTCCTCACTGAACTGAGGCACGGCTTTGGCGTGCCTGCTCCTGATGTCCCACGTGACCCACGGAGAGTTTGACACAACCTGTTGCTCTCACTGGCCAAATTCTTCCAGGACTGCCCCAGGAACCCCTGCCAAAAGACTCTCTGCAAGGAGGGCTCGTGCAGCAGGCAGGGCGATGCGCGTCCCCGACCTCAGGAAATTCAAGGCTCTTTTCAGCTCCACACAGACCCGGCGTGTCCTCCCGAGCCAGCAGCACCACTCCCCGAGGTGAAGTTTGAGAGGAACGTGGGACCGAAGGCCAGCACAACCTGCTCCCTAGGGAAACACCGTGCCGGCCTGACGGGTGGGGGCAGAGGAAAGCCTGCAGGCAGGCAGCCGGGACACGACCCCAGCTGTTGAAGGCAGCCAGCAAACAGCATCTAACAGCATCTGCTGACGTGTTCCTACCCCAAAATCTGTCCGTAGCAGATGGTGTTTCCAAGGCCCGTCGTATGCTACCTGCCGTCATTTACAAACAGAGCCACGGTGCAGAAACCGCTGTTTGTGCAGGCTTACCAAAGGCCCCAGAACAAAAGCTGCCCCTGCCCGTTACACATCACCCACAAAACCAAGATAACCCGCTCTGGCAGCCTGCTCTTGGGAATCCAATCTATCCGTGACCATCTTAACACACCAACAGCGTCACCGGACCTTCTCAGATCAAGCAGCCCCTCTGCTTTCCCGTTGCAGCCTCACTGCCGAGACTTCTTCAGGTCAGGGGGCACCAGGAATAAAACGCGCCAGCGCTGCCCGGTTCAGGCTGCTAACACCGGGCAGAGCACTCGAACCTCTCGAGGGTCCCGCTGGGAGAACACCGGCCCACCGGAGGCAACCGGGCACTGAACTGCAGGAGGCTCCCTCTGAACATCAGGAAACACTTTGGCACCGTGAGGGTGACCCAGCACCGGCACGGGCCGCTCCGGGGGGCTGCGGAGTCCCTGTTCCTGGAGACACTCAAAAGCCACCCAGACCCGGGGCTGCACAAGGGGCTCTGGTGGCCCCGCGGGACCGGGGCGCTGGAGCAGAGGCCTCCAGACGTCCCTTGCAGCACCCGCCCCTCGGCGGTTCTGGCACGGATCGGTCCCACCGGGCACCCCCGCCAGGCCGGCCCGGAGCTGGCGTCGCTCGGGATTTCGGCGGTGTACAGGAGCTCGAGGGCCGCCCTGCAGGAGGTGCTGCGCAGGGCAGGGGGACGGGCCCCGCCCGCCGGCAGGGACACCCTCCCCGCGCCATGGGCGAGGGGCAGCGCCCGGCCCCG
>VWZZ01006603.1:0-12969 GCA_013399095.1 Psophia crepitans | reverse complement strand
ACCCGGAGCGTAACATATAGGCGTATATAGTGTACGTGCCCATATAGACACGTATATAAAACCGTGGGCGCCTGTGCGTGTATGTATTGTGCGTGTGCGTACATACAGCGTCCGTACGCACATATGCGTATAGCACGGGTGTACACGTGTGTGTATACAACATTTCTATACGATACGCATGGATAACATGCGTGTGTACATCTGTGCAGCACATGCGTGCAATATATGTCTACACGGTGCATACATACATGTACATGTATGTATATAACGTGTGAGCATACACGCGTGTGGAATAATGTGTGTATATAATAATGTGTGCGCGGGTGTTTGCGTGCACAGGAGTGTATGTACACAAGCGTGTACGTGCGCACGGAAATGCGTGCACATAGTGTGTCTAAGTGTGTGCTCACAGCGTGCGTGCGTATAATGTGCACGTGTATATATGTGTGCATCCATATATGTATATAGCGTACGGGTGCACGCGTGTATAACACGTCTCTACGACGTATGTATACATAGACACGTGTTAAATATACTGAACGTGTGTGCACGTATATGTCTGAGTACGTGACACGCATATGACACATCTGTACGTAGACATTTGCGTCTGTGTACATACATGATGCATCTGTCATAGAACTTGGCTTCTCCATCCGCATCCACGTGCTACAGCCAGGATGTCCACCACGCCCACCGTGTCCCCAACACCACCACGTCACGCTCAGGGCTGCACGGCTTTGATGGCCAACTGTCGGCCAACTGTTGGCCATTGGTGTGCCAACTATTGGCCTTCAACGGGCAAACGCTGGCCTTCAACGCGCCAACCGCTGGCCAAGAAGTCCAAAGCCTACTCAACCACACGCACCTCAAACTGGTTGGCTCGTTCCAAACCAGTTTCACCCTCTAAAGAGCAGATCCACCACCACGTCGAAGAGCGGCAGCGAATCCGGGTGGATTTAAGGCTGGTTTTGTAGGGCTGCAGCACCACAATGTCTAGAGAAGAGCCTTGAGAAGAGCCACCCAAGAGCGGTAACAGACAGCAACTTCGACGCACCCTCAACTTACCAGCGTCTTCTCTGGTTGGACACATCAAGCTTCGCTTCACTTAAGCAACTCTACACTGACAGCAGTGACTTTACTACGTTCATCCATGTTAAAGAGACTTCACCAAGCAGATGGAGGCCTAATTTCAAAGGACTCATCTTTCGGTTAATTGTACCTCGAAACTCGTTAACTTCTGAGCGCGGAACGAGCTTTCTCAGAAGCACGTCATGAGGATAAAGTCACCAGAGCCAAAAACCCGCGGCGGAAACAACGGAGGCGATTTTGGTATAGGGCTGCAAGTTCAGACGGTCCGTGCCAGCAGCGAGTTAACGCACGATAAAAAAAATAAATATATAAAATAGAGAAATTCTGCCCTCAACTTACGGCTCCATCAGTAAACACATGAAACGCACGCCACGGCAGTGCAGGCTTTACGCCCGGCAGCACGTCCCGACCTCTACCCACGACCGACGTGCAGAAAGCACCGGCCTACCTTCGTCGTCCTTCTCAGGCTGCGCAGAATGTTCCTCCTCCTCGGGTCCTCCCCGTCCGCCGTTTCGTAGGGGATAACGGCGTTATCGCCTTTATACCCTTGGGAAGTCTGATCTTCCTCTTTCTTTCGAATGGGTCCCAGCTCATCGTCGCTCCCAACGCTGAAGCTGGTTCGGTAGCTAGCAAACCTGCCCAGCCTCGTGCAGCGTGTCCGATACAGCACAGGCTTGCTAACGACCGACACCTTGCGGCCCCGTTCCAGGGAACTGGTGTCCATCTCGCTGTCGGAGCCGTTGCCGCTGCCGTTCGATTGGGCTTTGTTAATGTTTCGGATGGTGATGATCTTGCCCTGGGTGCTGTCGTGAGGCACGGAGTAGATGTTCTCCTCTTCGTTTCTGGGTTTGACCACGGCATCCATCGGCTCGGCGTAATCGGAAGGATCGAAGCAGTCGGTGGGCAACCAGCTACTAGAAGACACGGACTTCCTCTGCCCGTCCCGATGCCCCTGCTCCAAATACGACAGGTCCCCCTTGGTAATGTCAAAATGCACGGGGGGCTTTGGTTTCACCGGAGGAGGTACTTTGTTGTTCAGCTTGCTTTCAAAATTGCTCACGACGGAAATGAAAGACAAGCTGTCGTTCCCCTCCAGCTCCATGGAAAGCTTCGAGTGGTCTTTGGGCAGGGCGGGCATGGACATGTCCTCTCTGAAGGGACTGTAGGTGGGGGGCTCGACGTCCTCCTCCGAGTCCTGCAGGTTGGAGTTGCAGAGAGGGGAGCCCGCTCGAGGCGAGTTGAAGACCTCCTCCGTCGTGCTGCAGGCTTCGGCCACGTTGTCGTACATGTGGGTGGCTTCGATGATGGTTTTTTTCTCCACCACGTCTTTAAAAAACGAGTGGAAAATCTCCAGCTTATGCTGCGGCTGGCTACAAGGTATCGTGGTGAACTTGCCGTCGATCTCCTGGGCGATCTCCTCGCCCTCGGTGAGCTGCTCTCTGCTCAAGTCGTTGTCGAGGATGTCTATGGAGCCGTCCGTGAGCGCCACGACCTGTATGGGGATGATATCCTGCACCTCGCAGAGAAAGGCACGTAGCATGGCCAGGGACGCCTTGCGTTTCGCCGAGTAAAAGACGATGTACCCGTGGACGAGCCAGCTTTTCCTAATGCTAAAGGAGGAATGGTAGGAAAGGAGGGAGAGCTCCACGCGCCTCTTGTGCGGCCCGATGGATAACTCGAGGAGGACGGAGCTGCTGCTGCCGCACTGCGAAGGTCTGTAGGTCTGGGACTGCAGGATGGGTAAGAGGATGTCGTCCGCGTTGAACGGATCTCCGCACATCAAGCACATGACGATCCGAAGGTCGACGTCCGCCAGGTCTTTGATGCTGGAGGTCGAGCTGACGAGGTTTAAGTTGCGTTTCGAGTCCAAGAGCCCCTTCAAAACCTGGCTGATCTGCTTCTCGTTGATGTTACGGCCGTACCCGATGCCAGCGGACGCGGGGTCCAGAAAGACGCACTGCAGCTTGCTCGCGATCTGCTGGCCTTGCTGTATCAAGCTATGAAGCGTCTCGCCACTGGTGTCCCCCCTCTTGTTAACGAGGATGAGCGTCAGAGGAAGGTGAACCAAGTGATTGTCCCTCCTGCCGATGGTCGACTCTCTGCTCTTTTCAATGCTCTCCACCACGTAGGACAGCGACTCCTTCGAGTTGTAAAGGCAGAGACAACCGTGAGGTTGAAAGGTGGGCGTCTGGAAAGAGTTAACGGGGAGCCGGACGTTGCCCTCGATCGGCCTCAGGGACAGCTCGTACATCTTACCTTCGATCACGTACTTGTCGTCGTTGGTGCAGAGCGCCCGGATCTCGTTGGCCAGCTCGCGCGCCAAACCGTCCTTGCCGAGGATCACCAGATTGATCCTGTCGATGTTGGAGTCCGAAAGCAAGTTCTTCTGGTTGCGTTCGGAGGGCCTGATGAAACGGGAGCTGATCAGGTGCTCAATTTTAGAGTCTACGCAAACCAGGCAGCTCGGACACGTTTCCTTCGTGGGGTGGTACACGAAATGGATGTGCTTCAGAATAAGCGCATCCCGCTCAGCCTGCAGCTTCTGCAGAGCTTTGAACCTTTGCTCTTCACCCAAGACATCCTGAATGACGCCCATTTTCTCCTTGCTGGGTTTAGCGTCAAGCTCCAGCTCGTAAAACAGCTCCGAGTACTCCAGGAGGAGCTCCTGGAACTCCTCCTTGGCCTTTTCTATAATCTGTTTTTGGTGCTTGCTGTAGATATCCATATAAATAGACTCCTCCAGCCACATGTAAAAATCCTCGTTCATAATGAAGCTGCGCGCTTCCTCCCAGGGCTTCCCGGGTGTGATGAAAGGGGAAGTCTCCAGGTTTTCTTTGAAAGCTCTTCTCATTTCTGCCCTTTTCCTCTCGTTCCTCAGCTTTTCTAAGTGAGCTTCGTAGAGCTGCTCGGCGGGCTGGGTCTCCATCAGGTCGAAAGGAATACGCTCGTTCTCCATGTTGTCGATGTGGCTCGTGGCATCCCAGGGCGTCTCCTCCAGGACAATAAACCACTTCAGAAAGTCCGGCTTCGTCTCCAAGAGCTTCTCCACTTTCACGCAGCTCAGGTGATCTATTTCATCCAAGTCCGGGATGAGGGCTTCGAACGCTTGAGGAAGCATGGCGAGATACATCTTTCGCCGGCGCTCTATGTGCTCCTGCTTGAGGCGGTGGACGTGCTGCAGAAACAGCTTTTTGGCTTTCTGCGTTCCTTCCAGGTAGACGTAATCCTGATACTCTGGAGAGGACTGCATCTTGCGGCTCACGTTCGACCACGTCTCGTTGTGGTTTTTGACGATGCGGCTGACCAGCCACTCGTACTTGTCTTTAGCAGCAGCTATCTGTTGACTTTGCTGTTTCAAAGCTTCGAAGTAAGGGATGATTTTAGTCTTTCCCCGGCTTTTATCAATCAGCTGCACTAAGGTGCTGAAAGCCAAGTCAATGTTCACATTGGATCTAGCCGACGTCTCCACGACCTGGAGGTTCTTTTTGCTTAAGGCAAAAGTATGTGCATCCCTAATGTACCGCTCCACGCCTTCGTCACACTTCGTCAGGACCACCACGATGGGCTTTTTTGTTTTCGCTAGTTGATTGTAAAGATTCGAAACGAATTTGAGCTGATCATCAAAGTTCCTGTTCATACCCCTGCTAACATCAATGCAGAGAAGAAAGCCATCCACCAGCAGCTTTCCATCTGGCATCTGTTTTTGTTCAAAGTCCTGTTCCAGCCCAAGCTGATCAGTGCAAAAGTACATGAGTTTTTCAGCCGACGCCAGTTTGGTCGCAGCAGCCCTCTTGATATAGGGCTGCAGGGCCGTGCTGCGGTGAGGCTGAAAGGTCTGGTCGTCGATAAACTCCGTCTGCTCCACGACATGCATTTTACATTCGACGCAGTCCTCCAGGGAACGCACAACTTCCCCCCAGTAGAGGAAATGGTCATTATTGACCACCCTTCCTCCAAAGTCACTGGTGCTGAGAACCGAAGTGTGGTCCAAATGAAACTCATCCGCACTGGGCCGTACAAACCGGTTGCAAAGGCAGGATTTCCCAATGCCGCACTGCCCCTTCTCCTTCTCCGTCCCGGACAATCCCACCACGCTAATGTTATAGGTGGGAATGCGAACATCTTGCTTTCTTGCCATCATCATCGTCCACACATCCTGTCCCAGTCAACCGCTTCCGAGAGGATTAGTGTTTCCGGCACCCGGGAGCTCGGTGGAAGGCGGGGTGACAGTTCTCAAGCCAGGCAGGGCGCCGGGGCGATGAAGTTCGTCGTCCCCATCCTGTATGTACCAGCAGCGCTTCAGTTCTTGCTGGTCCCCGTCGTTGGACGGCCGACGTTTCCCCCTAGGAGAAAGAGAAACAACCATCAGCATTTCAGCTCGGGAACCCCAAACAGACCTAATTCTCCCCGTACGATTTTACATGCCTTGCGCTCGAACGCTACCGCCGACGCCGGGGAGATACCGGCGAAGACGCGCCAACCACAGCATCCGACCGAGCGCTAACCGCAGCTGGTAGAGCTTCCCCACCGTCTTCGCAAGCGGTTTGTGGGTGCAAACCACAAGCCGACCGTGTCGCAAAGGCAGATCGAGGTCACGGTCTGGCCCCCAGCCGGGTAGGAAGCAAGAAAAACAGATCGGCGGAGGGAAGAGCCGAGGGGATCCACGGCGGAGAGGGCTCGCTTCGCCGGCGTTCCCGATTCGACGCTGAAAAGAAAGCGAGTAAACCAAACCACCCCGTCTTTTCCTTGCCTTTTGACTTAAGATCAAGCGTAGCACCGGCTTAACACCCGATACCGCTTCTACCGGGAGGATTACCTCTTTGCTCCCTGCGGACAGACGGGGTTTAATCGGATCAGAATAGTTTAAAAAAAATTTAAAAAAAAAAAAAGCATCGAGATCCGACTGAAGCCGTGGAGAGACGCCCCAAGCATCAGCCGCCACAACGAAGTCCTCCCAGAGGGAACAGCACTCGAGGGAGGGACAATCCTAATTACCGCTCCTGAAGCTATGAGGGTGGTGAGACACAGGAGCAGGTTGCCCGGAGAAGCTGTGGATGGTCCACGATCGGAAACGTTCAAGGTCAGGTTGGACGGGGCTTGGAGCAACCTGGTCTAGCGGGAGACGGCCCTGCTCATGGATCTTTGACGGTCTCTTCCAACCCAAACTCTTCTATGACTATGGATGGGGTTTTGAGTGACCTGATCTAGTGGCAGACGTCCCTGCCCACGACAGGAGAGCTGGACTGGATCATCTTTGAAGGTCCCACCAATCCAAACCCTTCCACGATCCCACAAAACACGGCAGATGAAATCGTTCACTTGACAATCCGAAAGCGGAAGAGTTTTCAGCTTACGGGGAAATCAAAACGAACTCGCGTGCAGATGACGCCGCGGGTCGTCGGAACAACATGAGGGATCACGGCCTTCCACAACGGCTCTTCCACTTTGATGTCTGGATGGTGCAGTTCTACCAGTTCCCCAGTCGGATTGAATCACACGACAGACAAAGGCTGCCACAAACCTGCCACGCTGTCGGGCGTTTTTGCTTTCAAACCTTCGTTTGATCTCAAAAAAACCTCACATTTCACCCCTCCACGAGGTCACCCGCATCAGCCGGGTCACCAGCTTACGGGATCCGAAGGCCACGAAGAAAAAGAAGCGGCGGTTTGTGCTTAAACACAAGGATTTGGGGCATTTTAGGAGTTGGTCTGCAAACTCTCGGCTCTTCCGTGGACACGTTATTTCCCGCGGGAACGTCACTTATCAGCAGCGCGTGTCACTCCTCAAGGTGAGACTCTTGCAGGTAAAAGGGCGTAACAGCCGCAGCACCGGTGCAATGTAAACTATGCTGCCGAGCCGCTGTCAAACCTTTAATTACTTCAAATAATTACTCATCACTCAATCTGAAGGAACGCAGTTACTCCCCGGGAGGCTGGACGGAGCTCGGGGCTGCCTGCACGGCTTCTGCTGCCACTCCGTCGGGAACACCGCTCTTCCTCTCCTGTTTTTCCTCAATCCTCACTGTTTCTCCTCGTTTTGGAGGATGAGCCCAGGTGGGTGCCAAGCACCCGGACCCTGGCATGCCCTGGCTTACCCTATTTTAAACTGGTTCGTCTGACCAGTGGCCGAACCGGCGAGTTGTTGCTGCTCCCCATCCCCTCTCCGATGCTCCCGCACTCTGGCCGGAGAGCGTGGCCGATGCGGCAGCTGGAAATACTGCACGGGTGCCAGGACAGAGCGATTCCCTCCTGGGTCGTAAATTTTCTCACCACATCCCGGTAGCAGAAAGTCCCCGAAATGGGTCGTTCGGATCTTTGCAAAGATTGACCTAAGCTTTTAACCATCTGGGTCTCAAACACTTAATCTCGTGCAACAGATGGGTTATCCTCGGGTACACGGCACGACGGTGTTTCCCCGGCCGTGCCGGCCCCTCTCGCGGACGTAAAACCCCTTTCCCCGATTTTCAGCAAAAAAATAATACCCCCCTGGAGCTGCGGAGACGCCGATTTCCGAGACCAAATCCGCGACGAGCGAAGGCAGCAACTTACCGCACGTCCAACAAGGGCGAGGAAGTGCCGGCAAGGAGGATCCCGCACCGTTTCCCGTGTTAATCCTCGACATAAAGCCGGCAATTCATTAACCAATTGCGGGCAGACAGCGGCGTACGCCGACTTTCTGACGGACTTGGTGAAATGGAGGTTTTCTGTTGGCTTTTCCCTGGCGGAGAAGCCGCCTTTTCGCCTTCCGTCAGCAAAACTGGCGGTAAACACGGTTGCAGGAACCTTTCCGCAAACCGGTTTCGGGAGCCAAAGCGAATTTCAGCGGAAGCGGCTCCTTCGGCTTCGCGCCGTCACCTTCGTGCTGGCTCACGTTCGCTTGCACGAGTGTTTCCTACACCGGCAGAAAGCAACAGCCTGGGATATCCGAGCGGACCGCAGATGGGGTTTCCACGCCAAAATTAGAGACGTTATTTACGGAGAATAGTTGAAAAAAAAAAATCGCTATGCCACTCCTGAGACTCATTTCGCCCATTTCCTCCTGCCGATCAGTTTTGTACCTTTAAAATTAGGTTTTAATTACATTTGAAACAATAAATTAATTAAAAGGAAAAAAAAAAAGAGAGATTCCGGCGTCAGGATAAGTAACCCACCCCCAAATTCAGACCCAGGAGCCACAGAAAACTTCACACCCACCCTGCTTTTGGGCGCACTCACGCTCACGCCGGCGCGTCCTCAGCACCCCGTTTAGCTCAGCCGTTCTTTCTTCTCCGCTCGGGGTGCGGGAAGGGGAAACCCGATGTCAAACGGTGTTTGCTTTCATTTTCTTCCCTAAATCCTGAGTCAGGAGTTACTCATTTACTCTGCAAAGTCCAACCGGGAGGACCAGGAAGAAGAAGGGACCCGCTCTGTTAATTCCCAGCAAAGCGCGAGGAATTTAGCTCGTTTCCTCTTAAGAAGCTGGCAGCGGACCCAAAGAGAAGGAAAGAAAAATAAAAAAAAGGTATTTTCCACCCCCAAATACCTGAAACCTGGGTATGACCGCAGTCACCAGCGCCGACGGCTCACGCAATCCTGCCTGCCGATAAGCCTGGGCGGCTGCCCGCACCAAACCCGGCTTTCCACGCCAGTCCCCAACGCTCGCCGCGTACGTGTGTCGCAACAGTCCCAAGAATTAATAGTACGTTCAATTAAGCAGCTTCCCAAACGCTATTAAACCGGAGACAAAGCTTTCTTCATGCTCTTTGCAGCGTTCAGCGGGGTCACGAAGGCCCCGGCGGGCGTCGCGGGAGGAGAAACTCCAGCTTGCGAACTTGAAAAGCCCGGAGGGGAGAGGACCCGACAGCAGCGCCGACGTCGCCGGCCAGTTTTTGGCACGGTTTTTCATTTATTTAAGGGGAATGACCTCCGTGTTGCAGCTCTCCCCAGGTCCATGGGATCCTCTTCCGCCTCAAACCTGCTGCCGCGGCCGACCGGGGCACCGGGGGTTCTGTACAACACCGGGGCACCGAGGGTTCCGCACAACACAAAGCCAGGGGCTAAAATAACGGCAGAACCGGCGTTCCCGCTGGGAAGGAGGAGGAAATTAAATCCAGGGTGCAAAGAGTTTACGGAAAACACAGCTCTGTCCTCGCCTACACCTTGTTTGCGGAGCAGCGACCGGCCGGACTGCAGCCCACCAGGGGACAAACCTCTCTGTCCCGCACGGTCCTGCGCCCAGAACCCCTCCAAATTTTGCATTTTTAAGAAAAGCGAGCGTTTTACAGCAGCATTTTAAATTAAGGAAGCTAAGGCTCTAAATTAGAAGCCGGACGAGGCAGAGACGCGAAGAAATGGCAGCCCCGCAGCGCCCTGAGGGGACGCAGGGCATCTCCAGCCTCCAGCGAGTCATCTTCTGGGTGTATAAACATCACCAAGGAAAGAAAATAAAATCCGGAGCTGCCCGGTGACGGGATTCCCCGGCGATGCTGCTGCTCCCCAAGCTCTGTGTCTCTCCGGCTGCCAGATAAACCACCCGGTGCCACGGACCAGCCTCGGACGCCAAACCTACGGTCGCTCTGTCACCTGCAAGCGGCAAACCTGAACTTGTCCAAAGTCCTAAAAATAAAAATAAACCAAGCACGAAGCTTCAAAACAAGAGGAATGGGTTCGGCGTTCCCTTTCTCCGGGGAAAACGCGCGGTACGTTCCTACCACGGCGACTGATTCAGGTAGAGCGGAGTCAGCCACGCTTATCTCAGGCATTTCGGCAAGCCCGGCCGTGGCGTCATCGAAATGTCATGAAATAATCTGACGGCTTTAAAGGGTGGAAATGCTTGGCCGGGAGCCAAGCGGCCTGGGCGCGTTCTTCCCAGCGGGGTCATTAAATCTTGGAAATAAATACATGGTTAAAAAGCATCTCGCAAGGAGCGGGCAAAGGTTCTTTCCTACGACAAGGTGGCGTCCAGGAGCATCTCGCATCACAACAAAGGCGCATCCGAGAGCGGGATAACGTTAAGGAAAAATAAATACACCTCAAAGCTACGACCCCTTTCCAATAAACCACTATTTATCCGTCGTGAGGTAAATATCCTGCACGGTTATCCAGACCAAAATGACGCAGCAGGGGCAAAAATTTTCGTCTAAGTGCCGTTTCTTCTCACCCAGGTATTTAAAAGTTGGCCCCGACGCCACCTTCGACGTGACCTCGGCTCATCAACTCGTAAAAGGCTTTAAAACCAACTCAGTAATCCCGAGACAAAAGGCAAAGTTCAAGAGCTGTCGGGATGGGGAGAAGGGATTCGCAGTCTCCAGGAGCCGGTTGCCCTCCCACAGCTCTGTCAGCGAAGCGCCAGGCAAGAGCGACCTCTTACGGGGCTTCTTTTGGGGTATTTTTTTGGTGCGCCGGCAGTGGAGACACACCCGTTCCTTCACTGGCTCTCTGCGGACACGTCCGAAGGAACGGTGGGGTGGCAAAGGCGCAAGCTCTCCACGGGGACTCGCCCGTTGCCCCGGCGAAAGGCGGGAGCCTGCAAAACAGCGAGCTTCTCCCCTAACGAAGGGGTTGCGCAAACGAGCGGTCGTAAACCCCTTCCGCGGCCGAGGCCGGCTCTTCCAGCGGCGTTCCCAGCTGAAGGGGAGAAACCAGCTTTGAGGTGGGTTGTTAGAAACGTGGCGTTGGGTTGAGTTGTTGGCGTCACGGGGGCTCGGACTGCGGAGCTGCACGTACACGCGTACAGATATATAAAATCAAAGAACGGTTTGGGTTGAAGGGACCTTCAAAGACCACCCAGTCTCACGGACAGGGCCATCTCCCACTAGACCAGGTTCCTCCAAGCCCCATCCAACCTGACCTTGAATGTTTCCAGGGATGGGGCATCCACAGCTTCTCCGGGCAACCCGCGCCCGTGTCTCACCACCCTTATCGTAAAGACTTTCTTCCTCGCGTGCAACCCAACCTCCTCTCCGTCAGTTTAACGCCATCACCCCTTGTCCTGTCCCTGCAGGCCCTGGGAAAAGTCTCTCTCCATCTTTCTTACAAGCTGCCTCTAAGGACCAAACGGCTGCAGTAAGGTCTCCCTTCTCTTCTGCAGGCTCAACAGCCCCAACTGTTGGAGCAGGTTCACGTCTGTCTTGTGCTGAGAACCCCAGAGCTTGCTTGCTTGCTCACTCCATCCATCCATCCATCCATCCATCCATCCATCCATCCATCCATCCATCCATCCATCCCATGCTGGGACTGGAGATTGCCTCCACCCAGCCGCAGGATCTCGCGCTTGACCTTGGTGAACCTCAGCGAGGTTCACGTTGGCCAACATCTCCAAATCCCTCTGGATGGCAGCTCTTCCCTTCAGCGTACCAACGGCACCACTCAGCTTGGTGTCATCTGTAGTCCCACCATCTAGGTCGTTGATGATGGTATTGAACAGTACTGGTCCCAGTACAGATCCCTGAGGGACACCGCTCATTGCTGATCTCCAACTGGACATCGAGACGTTGACTACAGTCAACATACACATGTCGACATTTATATATATCGACATTCACGGACCAACCGGAGCCCTTCCCGCCGTGCTCATCAGTCCTAAAGGCGTTCAACCCAACCAGAAACATCTCTGCGGCGCCAGAGATGGAGCCGTCCATGCCACCCAACCCGGGCATCAACGGCTCCGTCACCGGTCACCTCGTTGAGAAGGTCCCAGAGCATTAATCACCCTGCCCCACCGGCTGGCAAACTCAAAACTCATTTTCAAGGAAAATAAACTGGGGTAACGTCCAAATGAGTCAGCGAGGACGGGGCCAAAGAATGTCAAAGTCATAAAGATCCCCCAGCGAAGGGGCAAAGACCGACTGTTGAGTCCCAGCCTGGTCGCCCAGACGCTGGTACACACCAATTTAAATTAGCCATGACGAGAAGATGACTAATTAGGCTCGAGCCCAACATGTACACAAGCATCACGTTCCGTGACAGCCACGCCGAAACCTCAGGTCGCCATAAAAATGGTTTTTACGCCGCCGCTTCCCAACCGCGATCGCAATAAATCCGTTTTCCTTCCGAAATAAAACCAAAACCACGCGTAGATCTCACCGTCCCGACCCCTCGCCCGTCCCAATTAAGCCAATTCGCCCCAAAACGAGGGTCGCCGTCGCCCCGCGGCCGTCGGACGGCCGCAGATACCGTGGGCGCGAAGCTTGACACACGCCTAACCCCCGATTTTCCTGGTTTCGCCGGAGTTTAGAGGCGAGGAGGGATCTCGGCAGTCATCGGGCATCTTTCCGTAGGGTTTTACGGCCCTGCCGGACACTCCCCGGCCGAACCACGCCTCTCCCGCCGGCACCAAGATGACCCACCGTGGTTTGGGGCGGCAGTGGGGGAACAGCAGGAAATCATCTCTAGGAGATGCTCACGATCGGGTCACACCGCTCTGGAGAGCGCAAGCTTCCAAATTGGCATCCCCAAAACCATCCCGGAGCCAGGTAAAGCCTCATCCTCCCCCAAAATCACCGTTTGTTGATGCCTCGAGATGGGCGATGCCACGAGAACCGAGGGAAAACCCACCCGGTGAGCAGCCGCAGCCGGGGAGACGCCGGGAGGGAACAGAGCCCGGCTGGGCAAGGAGATTAAAAATATAAAGAGAAGGGAAAACAAAGAGTTGGGAAAGGAAAAGCTGGAGCACAGCCACTGACCCTTCTCCAGGAGATGCTGGGAGCGCCGCGGTAAGACACCGTTTCGGACGCGCCGCTGGCCAAATCCCACAGCCTGAGCCGGGACAAGGAGACGCGCGAGCGCCCCAGCCAAAAAAAGTCGGAAAATCGGATGTTTGGCGCAGCTCAGAACCACAAAAGTGGGGTTTTGGGGGGGCTTTTTAAGGTGGCAAAGGGAAAAACGAAGCTCGCCGAGGCTG
>VWZZ01006601.1:575212-639398 GCA_013399095.1 Psophia crepitans | reverse complement strand
AGAGAGTTGATCGGGACGAGTAGGGAAATCTTGGTGAGGAAAAAAAGAGGATGAGCTGAAAGAAACGGGCAGGAGCGTATGAGATGGGGGCGGGAGGGGGGGGGGTGTCCTTTCTTTTATTTCCCAAAAAACTATTTCAGTTGGACCCCGCGCATTTGGCTCCCGTGCCCCACTTTGCCGGTGGTATTTGACGCTTTTGAAGGAGATAAGGGATTGGAGATAAGGGTTAGACTTTATTTATTTTTATTTTTAAATTGTGCGTTTGACTTTTATGGCTATGTCAGTATGGGGGAGTGGGTGGGGGCTGTTTGTTACAGTCCTAAACGATGTCGTTTTCTGTGACAGCTTTTCTCTGACTTCGGTGAAATGCCGGAATTATAGGGAGGGGAATGTGGCAGCATATAACAGCAGAGTTATCTGGCGTTTCAGTCCATGAATCTTCCT
Source organism: Psophia crepitans (assembly GCA_013399095.1). Taxonomy (NCBI): domain Eukaryota; kingdom Metazoa; phylum Chordata; class Aves; order Gruiformes; family Psophiidae; genus Psophia; species Psophia crepitans. The sequence goes on along the minus strand of VWZZ01006601.1, from coordinate 638,954 downwards.
GTGGCTCAGTAGTTACTTGAAGACCCTTTGGAGAAGTAGTTCAACACGTGAAATATACGTGACCTTTCAAGATGCAGCAGAAATGCTCTGTCGTAGGTTGTTGTGTTGGGGAAGATCTTTAGATATTTTTAATATGGACTCTGCTTCTCAGAAGTTTCCAGGCAACTTGAATACTGCAGTAAATCTTGATTTTTACTGTTCGTTTAGAATTGCTTTTAAAACATAATCACGATGTATATTCTCTGTGTTTATTAACAATGGAGGTGCTGTTAACTCATGCCCTTCGTTCTTTTTCTCTCATCTTTTTTTTCTTCACGATGAAATAAAAGTAAGTATGATGCTGTTCATGGCAAAAGTTTGACAGAGCCGCCCCCTGGGTTGTTGTAGCTGACGTTCTCTGCTGGGCAGATGGGGAAGGCAAGCGGTTGTGCTGGGTCGTCGGTCGCGTTCAGCCCTCTGTCCCCCTGTCACTCGGGTCTAGGGGCTCAGTGGAGGTGCCCCAGCGGAACGCAGCTATCACTGCAGCTTTAAAAGAGGGGGAAAAAAAAAAAAAGGCGCTCTTCCTGATAGCTATGCAGAAACCAAAGGGACTGTAGTTTCCTTCTTTCAAGAAGCAGCAAAAGAGCTGGTGGAAAACGTACTTGTCTTGTTGGGTGTTGCTAGATTTCAGTGTGCAGGAGAAAAAGGAGTAGAAAGAAAGGAAGTAGAACACATTTATTCTACATATCTACCTAGCTACATCTAGATTTCTTTCATAAAAGTTGAGACAGCACATATCCCTGTGGGATAGTTATTTAAAGATAGTTTGAGGAATAAATGCATTCATATAAACTAGGCAAAGAGACGTCTAATATAGCATAATAAGTAATTTTCATTTTGATCCTGATCTTAAAGCTTTACAGAATCAGGAAATACTGATACTTCATTTTAAATTAAACACACTCAACCTCGTTTGTGTCTCTCTTAAGCTTCTGAAATTCTGCTTAATAGGAATCGGTTGCTTCTCCCCTCTTCATTCTCTTCTCCTTCTTAAGTATTTAGAAAACTCTGCTTTCTGAAAAATGCTTTCTAGCAAGGGCTTGTCTATTTCTGGAGCATTAGGGTGGAGGAGGGAGCTGCTCTGTCATGTACTCCTGGGAGACTCCTACTCCTGAAGGTGTCAATAGTGTCATTGCTATGCAAGACATAGCAAGATGCTGTTTCAGAACTTGTCTCTACACAATGCACAACTGTACGATAATTTGAGGAGGAAAAATTGTAGTCAGTTTCTGTTGATATAGAGATAAATAAATAAGCTATTGGATACTTTGAATATTTTTCTTAGGTTTTTTTGTACTGGGTCTGGCTGTGTGGGTGTTCAAGTGCTGGCTAGAGTCAGCCCACCATAGCTTTAAAGCGTGCAGCATGATTATTTACTTTTGCTTCATTTTGAGAAAGAAAGTGAGGGGATGTGCAAGAGCTGCAACTGGAGCCAGAGGATCTTCGTTGTGCTTAAATACTGAGGTTGTATACCATGAATATCCTTCTAATGTGCAATTTGTTTGGATTCTGGTGTTCCCCTCCTCTCTGTGTTCGTTCTTTGATGTTGCTAGCTCCGTGACTAATTGAATGATTTAGAATTACATATCGAAAGTAGCTGTCAGTTGGCAGATGAAAAAGAGGTCGGTCTCGGCAGTGCTTTGAAGGAATGTACTATTGTGGTAGAAGTAGTGGCTTGAGAAGGGAGTGTCTCATTTTCATATTGTAGAAGTTATTGCTTGAACCTCTTAATTCCTTGCACTTTGAGTTTGTTATCATGTATTCAAATCAACTAAATACAGGTGAACTTACATTATACTTTGCATTTGCATTTACTTGGGTCTCGGAATTGCTCTAAAAATATTAAACTAGTTAAGAGACAGGCATTGGTTATGGGCAAGTGAGTAAGTGAACATACTATAAAACTTGACTTTAAAATGAAACATGACTGTTGTTACATTTAAGCAAGTATTGCGGCATACGAAAATGCACAGTTGGAGCATATGCAGTGCTATTTCTACACAGCTGCCAGCTTATTGTTAACCCTATCATACCATGGTTTGACTTCTTTTAAACTTTGACTTTGAAATTACAGTGTTGACTTTGATGTGTAGGTGCAACCTTAATTTTAGCTCTATATCCAATATTCTTAGGGCCCTGAAACTCCTCTGTTGTGTGACCAAAAAGTAATTGCTGAAAAAACATCGCTTCATAGGCATGTAGATTGGGTTTGTGATAGGGAAGGAGCTGTGGTGCATAACACTTGAGTGCCTCTGTGAAATGCTGTGTGATTTTCTGTATTAGAAATTCTGGGCACCACTATGTGTATATGTATTTTACTTTAATAATGCTAAGAATCAGAATGTTCCCGTACTGCTGGGGAAACTGGTAAGCATGCATGTACTTCCATGACTGTTCCTTCGGTTGGTTATTTTGCGGATTAGATACAGCAGTGACTTTTAGAACACATTTCAGTTAATAAAGATTTTTCTCCTAACAAATTTAGCAACTTTTTTTTTTTTTATTTTCCTGTCACACAAACCATTGTTTCCTCGATAGAAACCTCACAATTCAGCCACTTCAGAATAGTCACCATCTTTCTTTTCTTGCTTTGGGAAGGAAATGAGTTTTTGGGGAAAGTGAAATCACCTTTTCTTTTCAGGAAGTAGAAGAAAAAATATGCCAAAGATCAAATAGTAGGAAATGGTGACTGTCTCTGATTCTTGCTGAAGCGCTCTAGTGAAAATAATAAGAAAATGAAATTTTCTGCAGCATCTGTTTCTGGAATCTTGTGAAGGAAAAGTTTTTTTGTGGTGTTTGTGGGTTGGGTTTTTTTGTTTGTTTTGAAGGCTAACCTCAGAGTTAGTACAACTTCTAATCTTTTTGTAGACCTGAGAAGTTACATATTCTTTACAGTGAAAAAAGAATATTGTTGCCTCTCCACATTTTCTGTTTCCTGGTCATGCTGTGGAACTGAACAATTGCAAATGTAAAGCCTATTAGAGAAAAGTTTTTGTGTGAGGGGGAAGGATATGGACAGAGAGGGAAAGACTGGTGCTGAAGGAGGCTGAGAAGGAAATAGAACTGTGACATTTCCTCGCCCCCCCCTTCCTGCTGGCTTCTATTGTAGCTCTTGTTTTTGGGGGGAAAAAAAAAAAAGTTCAAAGGATCCTGAACCTTCAGTGTACATGCCTAGATAGGAGGTTGCCCATCTTGCAGCATCTGTGTGCACTCCCTGCTTTGCCCAGAGAGAGGCAGAGATTAGCAAAACTGGGATCTTGAAGGGAACTTGTGAGACTTTCCATGAATGTATGGGTAATAGGCTGTATGTGTGGTGTTTGTTTTCATTTAGGATATGGTTCTTTTCCTTCTGTCAAGTTCGTTTTGAAGAGGATACTGGGTTCATTGGAATGCTGTCACAAACTTTGGGCTAAAGAATTTGCTTTAGTTTGCAATTTGTCCGATTGTAACACGTGACGTGTGAGAAGGTATGTATAGCCCAGAAGTCAATGTGGCAATGGGCTGGCTGCAGGACTCCAGAGACAGAAGAATTTTGTACTTCTGTGTGAGTCAAATAGTCTAACTTATAATTCTGTATGAAACTATAAAAGGTTTCAGACAATAATGGACTATTTGAAAGGTTTAATATTGCAGGTTCTTAGTTACCCCTTCTTGAATGAGAATTTAAACTAGAATGGCTTTATTTTAAACTGTAAGGTATTGTGAAAATTCCTATGGCTAAGAAACATGATGAATCATGCATTAAATAGACTATTCAGCCTTCATTATGGAGCTACACCTGGCACCTCTACAGTATTCTATTTTTTTATAGAAAACATAATTTTAAAGGTATCTTTCCTTTTAAGACACAGATTATTTTTCTTTTTACTCTGCTAATTCTGTATATTGTTCATATATCAGGAGATATTAGTAGTTGAATATTTAAAAGCTTGGATTGCTTTTACTTCTACTTTTCTCTTTTGAGCACTAAAATATGTGTTCTCATTACCCTGGGGAGTCTAAAGAGTGCTTTTAAACGAGTAAGTTTATGAATGTTAATACAACTTAAATCTCTTGGTTTTACTCTTTACAGTATCAGTACCTTTAAAAAGGTTTTGTAGTCTAGGAATTTATTGTTATTTATCTTCTGGTAACTTTGATTATGAAGGAGAATAACTATTGATCTTTCATGTTTTGTTTTTGCTTTGATTGTCTCACCCCTGGGCCTTGGAATCTAACAAACCTGGCTAAAAAGATCTGTAAAAGAGTCTGGTACCATTGCTCATTTGGCTCACATTCCCTTCCTGATATTCTATAAAATAACTAATGAATGAGGACTAGTAGTTGGCAGTCTTCGTTGTCAGCCTGTTGTTTAGCTATGGTCCAACACGTTCTAAATGTGATGGTTTAAAAGGTCATGCTGGATTCCAGAAGAAAGTTAGGAAACTTGTATGCCACTTTACTGCGCGGTAGGATTTTATTCAGGAGGCAGTTCAGAAAATACTTGCCAGACTTGCTTAAACATATGAGAGTGCCTGGGTATCTCAGGGTCTGATTTGCAGCTATATTCCTCATGTAAATACTTCTGTTGGATCTCTTTTGTTGTTTGGCATCATTTTATATGATAGACTTTCAGAAAGGAAGAAAGAAAGGAAGAAAGAAAGGAAGAAAGAATTCTTTCTTTACCATTGTTCAATCTTTATGATGAGGTACAAGCTCTGCTAAGATTTCTTTGCTTCTGACTCATTCTGTAGATAGGCAGATGACCTGGTTTATGAAGGACTCGTGTTATACACAGTCATTTTATTTGTTCTTGTGTTTGTTTTGGGATCTATTGTGACTGTTTCCCCTTCCCATTTTTTGTCGACATCTATAAATATTTTATGCTGCCTTGGACAGATGGTTATAAAAGCTTTACCCGAGAGACGATAATTCCTAAGTTTCCTGGTTAATATCTGCATAAACTAATATGTAAATACCTCCCATCGACATGTAAACTGCTCTGCTTTTGTTGGTAGATTAACCTTCATTCTGTTACTTATAGCACTGTGTCCAAAGTGCCTGCGACTGAATACAGCATATTTTTTTGATGCATTGTACTGATTTCTGATGATCGAGAGCACCAAAGCTGATTCATATATTTTACTTAGATATAATTTCTTGTTTGAAAAGTTATGCATGGTCTTTAGAGATCTGTTACTTTGATCTGTTTCAACTCTATTCAGCGTTAGATTGTCTATAGCAACTTTATTCATTACATCTTGCTAATTTGGGTTTGTGGGGTTTTTTGCTATTATATGATGTATAGCGTTACTGTACATTAAGCTTCTAGCTAACCATGGAGGTGCTGCTCAGTTGAATCTTGGTGACCTCATAGTGATTCATCTCACAGTAATAACAAACATAGCAAAATCACCTCTGTAACAGCAAAAGAGCTACTGTCGATAAATGCAAATAGATCTTAATGTGGAACATTTTCCAATTCAGACTATTGTGAGTCTAGATAGTTAATCTCAGGTGTCTGCACTTCTATCTTTATTTCAGCTTCTGATGTACAGATGGTAACTTTGGTGGGATAGTCTTCCACAGTTTCAGCCTATTTTCGTAATGGTGGTACTAATTTCCTGTCATGTCAAGTATTTCATGCTTCTGAATTTCCACATACTGTGTTCTGCTTAACTAGCACTTCAGAGGTCTCTGTCATCTTTGGCTGTGTAAAGTTTTGGCTTCCAGGCTTTCTAGAATAGGATCTGCAGATTTGAGAACCTGATTTTTTTTATCTATTTTTTTTTTAGTTCAGATTATCATCTCCTTAAGCATCTAACATTACAGAGAATGAACAGTTGTCATCCCAGTTATTAGTTGTGAGCCTGGAGTTCAGAGTAACATCAATTGCATTTTCGCTTCTCTTGATGTGAGTTCAGAGCTGTGTGCGTGGTTTATTTTTGCTCTAAATTTTTTTTTTTTGGCCTAAGAAAAAGGCAGGTAGTCCTTGAGATGATATGCTTTTAAATTCCATATTAAGTTTGTAAGATAGTTCCCTGTCCTGATTAAGTGGTACTCTTGTTCAGTGACCTGACAATTACTATTTGGTGATGGTCTGTCAAATTTCAAGGACTGTGGAATATTTTTCACTTCCCTTCACAAATAGTTCTCAGTTGCTGTAACCAGTTACAATCAAAGTATATTATTATATATAGCAGAAAAACAGTATAACATCCTAAATGCATTTTCTTCAGTGTCTAACAAGCAATAGTTGTGTGGTTTCTGTTACATGGTGGGTTTTTTTGATTGTTTCCCCCCTTCGAAAGGAATGTGCTAGTTTTGCTTAATTTCAAGGAAAAAATACCCACTCTTCACTCTGAGTAAGGGATAATCTCAAGTTTGTGTTCATCTGACTTTGAAAACAGCAACTGTTCTTTGTTGCTGTGACTTAAAAAAGTAGATGTTAGGTGAGTGGTGATGGGCCGTTCTCTGAAGTAACAGGTTAGAATTAGGTTGATCTTGATACCAGGCATTTGACACCTAGTAGTTTGAAATATTATAGAATGTCTTCTGTCCTGTTTTCCTTCCTGCTTTCTCTATTCTGCTTTAAATTGTCTGAGGTTCGTTGTTCTGCTCAATAGAACAGCAGAGCTGGTCTCACCTTGCAGAGAATAGCAGAGACAAGCAGCATCTCTCAGACAGAGTTTGTCTTTGAAAGTGGTTTGGTATAGTTCAGTAGAAGAAGCTCTAGTTTTGTTTGTCTACCTCAAAACCTGTATGCAACAGCATCCAGGAACGAAGGACACAGCACACTTTAACTTGAAAAAAACCGCTGCTGAAATATTATTTCTTAAGATCATAAAAGTACGATTCAAAGCAAATAGTTGTTACAGAGTACCAGCTTGCACAATTCTTAGTTCACACTTGGCCATCTGAAAGTTCAGGCATAGCGCAAGTCACAGTCATGTCTCTTATGTCATCTTGAGATGCTCAATCAAGCAGAATTACTTTTTTCTGGTTCCGGGAGTTAAACAGACTGTCCTACTGCCTGGAGGCTGAGAACAACAGCATTGATCTCCATGTGCTGGTGTCCTTGCGTGTGGAGGTTTGTCTTTGCAGTAGGAATGTTTCTTGATGTTTGCTTTCTTTTTGCCTTTGGAGGTGGTAATCATGACCAGTACCACTGTTTCTTCTTTGTTCTTATGGATGCCATGTTGTCTTTGCCTTTCCCTTTAGTCTCTGTTTCTGTGCTGATCTATTGTGTCTTGTTGTTGCTCTCAGCTGCCTACTCTGCATCTGCACATGTTGGTCCAGTGCTGATTACTGTGGACTACAGTAGAAAATCAGTAAACGGAAGCTTTTCTTAATTGTGCACCTATGCAGTTCATTTGTCTCCTAGAAGGTACTGTCAGCTTACTACTTTTTTTCGTGATGTACCACCATCCTTGATACTGCTGTGTCATGCATAGCTTCAAATCATTTGTGGAGAAACTCTCATCCTGTTGACTCGGGCAGTACTTTCTGCCTGTCCAAGCTTAGTTCCCTTCAGCTGATGCATCAACAGACTTAGAGAAAAAGTAATTTTTCTGTTTCTAAAACTGCTTTCCTTGCACTCTACTCTTAATTTAAGAACTTTCCCAAAGCTGTTGTTTCTGAATGACATATTTGCATACACTGAAATGTTATGGTACTACTTGCTAGAAATACTGCTAGCTAGATGTGAGGGTGTACATCCTGTTGTACCCTTGACAGATTCGTTGTCTTCATGCAGGTTGCACAGGCAGTTGTTAGATCAGGTTCTGATACCAATCCTAACATGAGGATGTCTGTGAGGTGGGAGAAGCCTTTCACTGTTCTGTCAGTGGTAGTAGTAGTGGTCGTCTTGTTACAATCCTTTAAATCCTCTCAAACTTGGAACAGTTACCTTGTAATTGCAGAAAGCATTCCTTGTGAAAGGTCCTCCAGCAGTGGTCACTTGGGTTTGTGGGAGTGACTGGTGAGTAAAGTAACTGATCTTTGGGGATTTATGCTCCTGAAAGCAAGTTGAAGGAAATGTCAGCATGACAGCTTTTGTTCTGGAGACACTGTGCCTCATCTCAACTAGAATATTGAAAAGTGCTGTGCATGGATTCACAGATGAAGACAAAGGACTGCTCTAGCAGTGTCATTGGAAAGAATGTGGCACAGGCACAAGCTCTTCAGCTTGCTTTTCTTGGGGTATGACTTCATAGGTGGACTGAGTGCAGCAACTGAAGCTGTTGGAGCAAGCCATTGCCAGCCGTGGCAACGTTGGGAGAAGGACTTTGTGGGAATTGTTAATCTTGTAGCTTTGAAGATTTGTGCGGGTTTTTTTTTGGTTGGTGGGGTTTTTTTGTTTGGTGTTTTTTTTTTTAAATTAAAGCTAATTCTACTTCTTGCTTTGTAGAGAGTAATTCCGAGAAAGACTGTGTATGTCTCTAGTGTCCTATCATACCTCTGTGTGATATGCAGTACCTTTTAGCTATCTGATCTTATAGGATGGCTTTTTTCCTCAGTATAGCACAAAAAGAATGAGGTGGGACTTATAGTGATCATATGCTTATTTGTGATGTAGTTCCCCCTTTTACTATGAAAATAATACCACAATAACCTTCAAGAGTTTTGTGTGGGGTTTTTTTTGTTTGGGTTTTTTTTGTGTTTTTTTTTTAGGATAAGGCATTTAAACATCCTAAATAAGACATGAAAATGGGATTAAGTGGATAGTCCAAAATCATGGCTCACATTTGAACAAGTAGATAATAATTCAAACTAGGTATCACTCATCTTTTTACTGTGTAACTTCATGAAAATGGGAAAGGTTTTACTAATGTTATCAAATGTGGACTACAACTTAAATTGAGTTTATAGTACAGTTTAGATTAATGGATTGCGTTTAGGACTTGATCTTTTTTTAGGGCTATAGCCATCTTCAGCATGTTATTGGAGGTGCAACATTTCTGTGTTCTATTCTGTCAGTCTTCCTATTCAGTTCCAAGAATATGATAGGATTAAATTACTTTTGCTTTTTAGAAGTGTGTTTAATTGAAAAGCCTTCTGCTGACAGATCTTAAAGGATGTGAGATGGTAAAACTTCTGGAGTACTCCATAATGGAAGATCCAGATCAATGGGTTTCCTAGTGAAAAATTATTCCTGCTCTGAGTTCAGCACTTACTTAGAACTTCTCTGGATACTAGCTATGTCCTGAATCTCTTCAGTGACCTCCACAGCTTCATTAAAACTGTGGACACCTTGATCGTGGTCTCTTTAGGATAGCCCCGGACTCCTGCTGGCCCTGGCAGGAAAGACACTGTTTTGAAACTGCATACATGAGTTTGAGTACCATTCTCGGTACTTGTTAAGAAGAGTAATATGTAATAGAAAGCAGTCTCTCTTGATGCAACTTAATGACTGTGACATGATGTACTGTAATTATATAGACACTAACTCAGTCTAGATTTGCCTTACCTGCTGTTACTCCATTCTTGGCACATAAGTGAGTCTTCCTTACTGCTCACTTCAGTAATGACTGTGATGTAGCACTAGCAACAGTATTTGTTCTATTTGCAGTGAAAATAGTACAGCAAACTTTAGTTCAACTCATGTGGTGCATATTGCCTTGTTGATTTGTTAGTGATTCCGATACTGTCTCATCTAGTATCCGTTATTAAAATGGAACTGATCACAAAAGTAGTATTTGTCTAATAATAATGTCATTGTGCTGTGTGTTTTGTGTTGGTTTTACTGTGGTGGGTGTTTGTTGTGGGGTTTGTTTTTTTTTTAATGTAGTATTAGGATAGCTTGCAGATTCCCTCAGATGTGCAAAAATAATTCTTATGTGTACTTCTGTTTGTACATGAAAAAACCCTGAAAGCTCTTCTGGACTTCCTAATTTCCCAGTAATTTCAAGTGGTCTCTGTGCACTTATTCCAAGTTTGATTAATCCCTGGTAAAGATGAATGATAAGAATTGAAAATAATATCTTAGATGAGACTTCATCAGTACCTTGCATGAGAGCACTAATGTTACCCAACTAGATACATTTTGTGTGTATGTACGGATTCCTAGGATTGCTGGAATAGGTCACAAATTCGCTTTTTCATTTATTTAGCATTTGGACTTTTTATACTTGTTCCTCCTTTGCAGAGATGTATTTCTGAAGCTTTTTTTTCCTGTTTGTTTTGAGTTGTTGAGTTACTGCAGTTCTGTGAATGGAGATTAGCTATACATTTTAATAGTTAATTCAGAAATCACACTGTCTTGATAAAGTTTCTTAGAAATATCAAGGCAAATGAGAATTTTTGTGGAATGGAGTAAGTTAATTTCAGCATCTCCTATCAAAGAATTTTCTTCCTTTGGTTAAACATGTTTGTACTCAAAATCTGTGGTGCTGCTACTGAAGGCTTCTTGCGTGTCTTTACTAAGCCTCTTTTTTTTTTTTTTTTTTTTCTTTTCTCCTTTTTGCTAGCCTTCAGACATACAGTTTGGCTTGTTGCTCTGAGAGGTACTGTTTTTAGCAACCATGCCAGCTTCTGCTGCTTGATGCTACATCCTTAATTGTGCTAGTAAAACTGTTCATGCAGCTGTACGGTAAAGTGCATCAGGGGACTGAACATGGTGAATCACAGAATGGTTTGGGTTGGAAGGGACCTCAAAGATCATCTAGTTCCAACCCCCCTGCCATGGGCAGGGACACCCTACACTAGACCAGGTTGCCCAAAGCCCCACCCAGTCTGGCCTTGAACACTTCCAGGGATGGGGCCTCCACAACTTCTCTGGGCACCCTGTTCCAGTGCCTCACCACCCTCACAGCAAAGAATTTTTTCCTAATATCTAATCTAAATCTCCCCTCCTTCAGGTTAAAGCCATTCCCCCTTGTTCTGTCACTCCCTGCCCTTGTAAACAGTCTATCTCCAGGTTTCTTGTAGGCCTTTCAGGTACTGGAAGGCTGCTATAAGGTCTCCTGGGAGCCTTTTCTTCTCCAAACTGAACAAGCCCAGCTTCTCTCAGCCTGTTCTCGTAGAAGTGCTCCAGCCCTCTGATCAACTTTGGCCCTCTGGACTCTCTCCAGCAGCTCCATGTCTTTCCTGTACTGGGCCACAGAGCTGGATATACTACTCCAGGTGGGGTCTCATGGGATCAGAGTACAGGGGGGAGAATCACCTTCCCTAGCCTGTCTGTTACGCTTCTTTTGATGCAGCCCGGGATACAGTTGGCTTTCTGGGCTGTAAGCACACACTGTCGGCTTATGTTGAGCTTCTCATCAGTCAGCACCCCAAAGTCCTTCTCCTCAGGGCTGCTCTTGATCCATTCTCTGCCTAGCCTGTAGTGGTGCTTGGGATTGTGCTGACCCATGTGTAGGACCTTGCGCTTGGCCTTGTTGAACTTCATGCGGTTTGCTTGGGCCCACGTCTCAAGTCGTGTCAAGGTCCCTCTGGATGGTATCCCTTCCCTCCAGTGTGTTGACTACACCACACAGCTTGGTGTCACCATCAAACTTGTTGAGGGTGCACTCGATCCCACTATCCATGTCTCCAACACAGATGTTAAACAGTGCTGGTCCCAGTACTGACCCCAGAGGAATGCCATTCATCACTGGAATGAATAAGAATATTCTTACAGAATAAGAATAATCAAACTTAGTTACTTTTTTGCCTTACTGCTTTTAACCTGAATAACTTCAGTGAGCTGCTTTGTTGAATGGCCTGCAGTGGTATTGATGCAAATGGATGGATAGTATTATGATAGGAATGAAAGACAGGAAAGATGGTAACTACTTAAGACTTTCTTTTAGCAGCTTATAAAAGAAAAAAGAAAATAAACCAATCTACCACAATTCTTGTTTTAAATAGGGCTCTTCATTTCCCTACTTAGAAAAATGTCTGTCGGACAAAAAAAAATACTCAGTGGTATAGATTTGTGTAAACATAGAACCTCCTCCTCCCAAACTCCCTAACAAAACAACTTTGTAGCAGCTAAGGTTTTTCCAGATTTGTTGGTTATGTAGACTCAAAGTCTTTCCTGCATAATTGTAGTGGAGAGTCCTTATAGTTTTAATAGTCTGATGTTAAATGCATGAATAGTTACAACATAATTCAAGAACATTAGAGCGTTTGGGGTGCTGGAGCTAAGGGATTATTTGATTGCTGTCTATATGCGATTAGAGATTACAAACAAGGTGGAACTAGACTCTTTTCAGAGTTGCCCAGTGATAGGATGAAAGATGGTGTGTACAAGCTAGATGGGTTTCAGTTGTTATTCTGTGATTATTTTTTTTTTAATACCTCCAGGAACACTGGTGGCAGCAAGAAAATTACTCTCCCTTGCTTTTCAAGTTAAAAGAATATAGTATGCAACTGGCATGTCCTTTCAGTGCTGCTTATTTTGTTCATTTGCTAACTTGTTTTTACTGAAGCTGTAGTAATATGTCAGAACGATGTTTCAGTGTACTACATATCTGATGTGAATTTTTTTTTCCTTCAGCAAATTTGACAGGCCATCCAGAGAAAGTTGGCATTGAAAACTTTGAACTCCTGAAAGTTCTTGGAACAGGGGGTAAGATGCACTGTTTTTCTAAGTTGGATGTTGAAAGCAGTACTCTTAAGCATAATTTTGTTTTCTAGCTGAGGTTTTGGTAATTAGAACATTCTTTTGGAAGATATGGTCCTTTTGTATTGCATAGCATCATTTTATTCACTTTTTTTCTAAAAAATATTGTGCTAAAGTGGAGGTCGCGTGTTCTAGCTTTTGAAGATGCACTTTTTCAAAAAATGGAAAATAAAGGGCTTGAGATTTGTGACAATTGAATAGTTTGTGAAAAATCTAATCTAAGCTAAGGCATGATCTTGATAGTTTCAATAACTTTTCAGACTACATTTTCATGAATTTCTGGAGGAAAAAACCCAGAATTGTTAGTTTTATTGAATAGGATGCTCAACTCTCTAACTACGTTTTAGAGTTGGCATTGGCTCTACTAGTCTTTTTCTGTCCTATTCAAATCCCAGTCATCTTTAAGATAGAGAATGTTCTCTGGTGTATTGTGGATTTCGGCACAGTGTTGGAGACTTGTAGATTTGCTGACTGTAACCAATAAAAAAAAGCATTTTTTCCTCCCCTTTTCTTTGTTTTTTAATGGATACAGAGAGACCTGTACACAGACCAAAAGTAGTGGCTTTTATTCTTAGTGTTTTTGCACTTCCTTTTTTGTCAACATTAATATTGGACGCAGTGTTGAGTAGATTGGGATAATCATGAAGGTGGACTATCATCAAGGTCTGTAGAAGTTAAGTTATGATAATAAATTTTGGGTGTTATCAGCCATTAATGGCTGACTGAGGCTATAATTGCATGAGCTGCTACATCACTGAAAAGAGCAAAGGTTTTTAATTTTTCACATTTAGGGCACCATACAGATTCTTTTATAAATTAATTAAGCCATTAAGTCACGTGAGAGTATATTTTTCTCTTTCTGAAGAAAATTTTTCAAAATTTAAACTTCACGTGCTTAATTTAACCCTTGCTGTTAAATTCCAGTAGTTAGTGGTAGAGGCAAGGAAGTTTTTAATATTCATAGATATATGTTGCATATTCATAGGTAGAAGCAGCTATGCTATTCTGAAGTATTGGTCTGAATGGGGTTCTAAAAATGAAATTACTTATAATTATGCATTTGTGTGAGGATGTCTTTCTCTCCTGCTGATGGAAACATTGTCTGGACTTTTAATTCTACGTGTACATGTGTGTATGAAAACCAGTCTCATACCTGAATTTTTTCCTTTTTCCTTACCACTGCCATTAGTCTGAGATACCCTTAATATTATAACTGTTGCATTTGAAATACAAAGTAAGTTTTGGTTGTTTCCTACATGTGTCAGTGTTCAAGATCAGACTAGCAGTAGCCTGACCTCCTCCTACTGTCCTTAGGTGGTACCTCTGACATACCCCTTTTACTGCTGTTAACCTGTTGTCTGTCATTCATTGCTACTTTACAAGCCCTCTCTTCTTCATGAACAGATTAGCCAAATTTCTCTTGGTCTGAGATGCTCTTAATTGTAGCAGGTAGCCTGTAGGCTCATAGTGCAAAGTTACCCTATTCACTCAATTTAACAGCATAATTTTTGAGTCGACCCCTTTCAGAAAAAGGCTACTTCAGGGGGTTGACAATAAGATTGAAAGTGTGTGTATGTGTAAAAGAAAAAAAAAAAAAAAAGCTGAGGAAGCATGCCTGTCTCTCTTCTGCTCTAGTAGTCATGTTGCTATGTTGCTCCAGAAACTACTTCTGTCGTCTTGAAATAGTTCAAAGTCGTCTAACTGACTAAGAATCCTGCAAACTTTAGGAATCCAAGAACACCTTGGATATCCTGGAATGGCAGTAGCATTTTTTTTTTTATTTTTTTTTTCTGTCAAGGAAATGCTTGTTGCACTTTTTTTAATATGTAATTTCAATCATAGTCGGGAGTTCTTGCTTCGGAAATCCAAATCATCAGCACAGTCAAGCAACTTTGTTCAGTCTTAAGCGTATCACAGCTAAGACTAGTGCACCAGGCGTGTCAGAGGTTATTGCTTGCCAAATACTGGACAGCATTAAGTGCAAATGACCTGATCAGAATGGAGCTAGTTCTGTTTTCTTTTGGGGAAGTGACCATCTGTGAATTGTCAGTGTTTGCAGTGACATGAAATCACTAAAAACAGGACTGGAATGGATTTGAAGATGTACTCTAATTGCTTGGCCCAAGATACAGTCAGTTATACCTCCATCATACCTGATGATGATTTGTTCTTGAGTCTCCAGTAGCAGAGATTCTGCGACCTTCCTAGATGTTCTTGCTGAGGATGTTTAATTTACTAGCTTGAGAAGCATGCTGGGAATTGCAATAACCAAAAATCCCCTCTCATTGTTGCAAGAGGTTTCTGAAAGAACATTATTTCACAGTGAGATATACCTGTGTTAAGGCATTTCTTCTGTAAATATCATCCAACAAAATTTTGATGCAGCTCTCTAAATTTGAACAGTCTTTACTTTGGGTGTATTTCTAATTGTTATAGTCAGAAGAGTTTCTGTATCCTTTTCATTGACTCAACAGAGTAGAACAGAAACTGAAGCAACGTATTGGCCATTTGGCTAGGAAGATCCTGAAATGTTCTACTGTGAAACTTTTGAGTGTTGGGCCGACTTACAGAACCATGGAGAACTTGTACAAATTGACTCTGGTGCCATTAATTTAATAACATACGGTCCGCTTTAAGAACTGAGCTTTTAGAAAGTTCTAGAACTACCTTGTCAGTAACAAGAATTACTGTGGAAGCACTCCATCTTAAATGTGGAGAACCAATTTAAATACTCATAGATGTTGCAGTGTCTGCTGCATGTGAAAAGTCTGGGGCTATACATTCAGTTCTTGAGCTACCTTACTGACTGTATGTTTTTCCTGTCCAATTTACCTTGCTTTTTTCCCCACAACTTCCATAGCAAGGAAATTATTTTTCAAAAACTTCATAAGACTCTCTCCACCTGTTTGCATGTAAGCTTTGCCACAAGATCTTAACTGTGCTGTGTCATGAGTTGTGGGGTCCTGTTTAGGCCTGCAACTTCTTGTTCTCATACTTGAATTGAGGTTGGAGGAGTGAGTATGACTATTCTGACTTCTCAGTTCTTTGTACCAGACTATATGTTGAGGGAATGAGAAGGATAAAGAAAACTCTCTATAATCACAATAACATGAGTCTGCTACTCCAAGTATTTCTGACTTATTGCAGACTTGTCTTAAGTGATACTGTATAAGAGTAAGGCCTCATTTAGGGCTTGTACTGTCTTGTACAAAACTACTCGTCTGCATTTCAGTTGTCATTCTTAGGCTTGCTCTCAGAAAAAAATGAGGAAAAAGTTTAGGAGATATTTGCATGTCTTCTCTATTGATAACTAAAAGTTTGAATTCTCTTGTTTGCTAGTTTTTATTCTATTAGAATAAGAAGGGAGGCTATTTTCTTCTATGTATATTTAACTAATTTTTATCTCTGTATAGCTGGCAAACTAATTATGTTGAAGCTAAATGCCATCCCTCAAAACAGCCTGTTGGCTAGGTTGTAAGTTGCAGGTGCTTTTTTGAGTGAGGTGTATGTGGTTTGTTTGGTTTGGTTTTTTTCTTTCCGCCTTTCATTTTTAATCAGAGCCTATGGAGAACGCAGGATCATTCCTGGAACCTAGAGACCTCTCTGAACAGCCATTGTATCTCCATTAGTGACTTACCCCAAAATTATGGTTGGTTTGGGGGTATTGTTTGTTTTGACAATTTTGAGAACTACTGTTCTTTTACACTAGTAAATTCTATGAAGTCGAAGATGGGGCTGAAGTCATCTTAAATTGGTTAACAGAGACAAAGGGGATACTGTTGCTCTTTTGGGATCAATTCAAAGAAAAATGAGGAAGAAGGCATCTGATGGCTTCTGCTTCCATGTTCCTGTGTATTTTTAGGCAAGAGCTACCTTTACTCTGGCAGTGAAAGCCTTATTCTGGTGTTGAGCTTTTGGGTATTTACTGCTATTACTAATTTAGTTAGTTTTATTCAGCTAATGCTAAATAAAAGCTGTGATGCTGTGTTAAAATTCTTGACTAGGGAATTATGCAGCATGCAAAGTTGTTTTTTTTTTCAAACTATCTGATACTTAAATGATCTACCATAATCCAGGGCAGAATATAGTGATGCCTCACAGGCATATTAAATGGTGACTGTAGATGCTATTTTAACTAATTACAAATTTTAAATATAGTCTGCTATGAAGCAACTGGAATAACTAAAGATGATATTCAAAATATGTTAAATTAAATGATACTTTGCTTAAATGTATGTAATTGCAGTAGTTTTGTATAAACTTGGGGGTGTGTTTTTCAGGTAACAGGAATGAAGAGTTATTTAAATCTTCACTTTTACGTGTTGGGGTTTTTTTAAAGACAAAGATTATTATAAATAGTGTGCTCATGTTTCTCCTGTAGAAGTGATTTATTTTTTTTGTGGTAACATTTTCTTTATGCTATGGCTTTGCATAATTTCATACTTATTTAATTTGCATTTTTCTTTCTTGCATCCCTTTGTTTTTTTTCTTGTACATGCTCTCTCAATTGGAAGCATACTCATTCTATTTATCTTTTTGGTGTTAAAAGAGTATCATAGTATACATACACATTCTTCTTTTAACCTGAGTCTCACAGGAAAAGACAAGGAAACAAAAATCTGTGTTAGTAGCTTTTTAATCTGAGTTGGATTCTTTAATGTTGCACTAAGGAGCTGTTAATAGAATAAACTTCCGCACTGAAGAAATAGGCAATGCATTACATCAGTAAACAAATACATGACAGTATGTCACTGTTAATAAAGCTATTAATAATGTACTTGTTGCTCTGGGAGCAAATTACTGCCTACTTGACTTTTGACTTGCCTGTATTTTACGTAGAGTATACTTCATGAAATTCCAGTCTCTTTGTCCTCTCTGTTCTTACTGTATTAGCCTTGCTAATTTGGAATTTTCAGATTTCTTGTCCACTGAACTCATGTTTCCAGCTGTCCCTCCTAACTAGTTAAAGCTTCTTGCCCTCTGACATAGAAGTAATTCCTGAGGAAGTGCCCTAATAATCTGGTCTAGTCCTTGAACTACAGTCCATTAATGAAGACAAAAAGTAATTAGAAACAAGACTATAGCTGCCATGTATAAAATAATGTTTTATACATGATATTTTTGGTATCAAGTGCTTATATGGGAAGGATATTATCTGTATATGTGGAAGATACTTAGAATCTCAGGGATGTATTTGTATGAAAGGAAGAAAATTGGTAGGATGAGTGTCAGATTTAAATAATCAGCTCAATCTTGTAATACAATAAGGTCTAAGGAAGTTCCATCTAAGAGGTCAGAAAGTGTTCTGATAAAGTTAAGATTGTGAAATTAAGTTAGATCTTTGAAAGCATATTGAACAAAATATAAAAAAAATATTTTTTCATACAAAGAGAAGGAAAGAACTGGGGTTGCTGTACTCAGGAGAGTGAGTCAAAGCTAGAGAGTGTCTAAAAATAATTCCAAACTCCAACTAATATTTTACTTCAGTTTCTGCTGAGGAGAGCTGTGATGAATACTGAATGGCAGGTGGGATGGCTAATCAGAGGCAGAGTTTGGAAATAGGAAATTTATTTTTCTGCACAAAGAGCAGACTGAAAACAGGGAACTGTGTTCAGTCTAAGAACCTGGACCAATTTGTCTCATTCATCCATTGGAGAGTTCTGAAAGGACCTGGACATTAAATTGGAGATCGGTAGCAAAGATGCTTCCTGGAACTAATGTCTGAGGTGGTTCAGTATAACTGGGAGAGAACAGCAAATGCAATCCTACAGGAAAGACAGAAGTGAGAGGATGATCCAGGCAGCTGTTAGTTAATTATTCTGACTTCATCTGAGTTCAGCAGGATGCAGTTTGTTCAAACCAATTTTGAAGAAAATATTTTACCTTAATTTTTGTAATAATTAAAAATGAATGGCATGCTTATCCAGTAGTAGATGGTCTTATGTATGAGAGCTGCCTTCTAAAAATTTACTTTCTTTAAAAAAGAAAAAAACCAAGTTAGGCATATATTGCCTGCCTTTACGTATTTACCGTAATAACATTCACTTTTTAAAAAACCTAAAGGTAAAAAAAAAACCAAAAAAAAACCCCCACCAAAACAAAAAAGCACAAAAGCAAAATGCTGATAGAAAGTACATTGTAAGATGCAACTTAACCTCTCCTGTCACTTTCTGCCTTCCTTATCATCTGTCACTTGTTTGTTTAATGGGACAGGGAACTTGTTCTTGGAGAAATAGTAATTTTGGAAAAAAGTCCATTGAAGATTCTTGCCTATCTGATATTTAAGGAAAGATAACAAGGACTGCCTCATCTTTGACAGTTTGGTGATGGACAATAAAAGTTGGAAATGTTTGTTCAGAAGACTGTTTAAGGTTTTTGCTTGGCTGCTGTGGTTTCCCTGTTTTTAGCTGCTGGAACTATATGCCTGTCTGACATTGCCACATCCCAACTTCTACTTCATATGGACGGATACCTGCACAGTGAGAGTTCTGCCTCCAGATTCTTTAGAAAGATTAAATCTAAAGACTATTTTAACAATAAAAAGTGCACAGGAGAGAGGTTGTTAGTTGTATATGATGTAAGAATACAGTGAAATTTATGCAAATCATTAAGTATTTTGTATCTCTGAGTCTTTTCCTATTGTTGTCTCATGATTATTCTTACACTGACAGTAAGAGAATAATTTAAGAAAGAGATGTACCTTATGTTAACACTTAAACATTGCTTTGAAACTGTTTGTATACAAATGTCAAGTTTTGATGGATTTAGAAGTCTGCATAAACTGTGTACTCTAAACAATAATTGCATGCCTTTTTCTCTGTAAGAATTTGCTGGCATGATGCAATGGGTTAATGTGCTTGCATTTGTACAGAAAGAAAAAAGAAGTAAAGAATACTTTATTTATAATTCATTGTCTTTCAGCAATTGTGTGCTTTAGAATATTGTAATGACTTTTTGAATTGCTACTTACAATGACGTTTATTTCTATGAATGTGTATTCATGAAAAAGGCAGTAGTGAAAGGAAAGTTTTAACCCCCAACTATATTTTCCTGCCTAACAAATTAAGTGGAAATTTAATAGAAATTGCTGGTATGAAATATCTTTATTCATCTTACAGGCCTTATATCCATATCAATCTGCAAGTAATAATTGTTTTTTTCTTTTACTTTTTATTTCTCTTAAACTGCAAGGTCAGTCTAAAATAGTTTGTGTGAGTTCATACAGTGTGTGTATATATATATTAAGTCTTCCATCATTTAAAACATTTTAAATTAATTTTGGGGGTGAGTATTTGGTGACTTTGTGTTTATGGGGGATATTTTGCTGGCTGACTATTTCTGCCTTGGAAGTAATTGAGATGTGCATCAGATTTTATGAGAAAGAACATTAAAATGTAACTCTGAGAAATTAAAAAAAGCTTTTCTGAAAAAAGATTATCAGGTAAGGGTATTCTTGCAACTGGCTTATGTGCTTTCTCCTTACTGCCACTCAAATGAATTGTTTTTGCAGTGTTGTCTTTTAAGTAGATTTCTTGTGGGGATGTCAGAGATTCTGGTGTTGCATATATCAGCCATTTAATTAAAATAGTGCTGCGTAAGATTTATCCTCATCAAAACTTCTGAGAATCCTCAGCATTCTGTCAGTTCTTTTCAGACTTCTGAAAAAACAATTTGTACCATGGTAAAGCTCTGTTGAAAATCCTTGTGTCATAACACTAGTGTAGTTTCTAGATATTTCCTTACAGTTATTACACCTACCAGCTAACTTTCTGCTATGCTGCATGCAAAGCTGTAGTAGGTGCTGTTAATATACTGCTAGCATTCTGCCACTTAAGATGAATTATTGTATGTTTCTTATAAAGTGTAATACAGATAGCCAAGTGTTAACATCCTATGGGATTTTGTTTATTATAATTTAGCTTAACTTAATGTTCCCCAACTTTTCTGATAAAACTACTGTTTCCTGGGAACCAAAGGAAGCTTCTGTTTAATGTTCTAGACCAGGCTTTTCAGAGAGGCACAAGGAAGTTCACTATCAAGCTCCAACTGAAAATTGGTGAAAACTAGGGCTGCTCCCTTAATCAGTTGAGAAATGCAAGCTAAGGCCATCGTCTGCACTGGTTTTATTGCGCGTCAGTAGAATGCAGAAGTGTTATCTACAGTTTTTTTGAGAAGTAACGCCTTAAAAAGATGTAAATACTAGTTTTGGAAACAGCTTTTTTTAAAGCAATGCTCTTGGTACTAGGGGTCTGTTTTTCAGATGCTAAAAATAATTTTACATCCAGTATTGGAAAAATAGGTGAATAAATTTAAAATTGGGTATATGCATAACAATATTACTGTGGTCACAATATTATGGACTGTACAATCCCGATTCAGATGACTTGTGTCTGTACATTGTGACAGGATTTATAAAGTAAGTAAAAATTTACTTTACAAAAGCTTTTACTGGGAATAATGGATTCTGTGAAGGTGGCAAGGGTGTGATGGGTCAGGTAAAGAACTTTAAAAGTATGGTTCATTATATGAGAAGTATCACTTTTGTATACTGAATGAAGCAGAAGTCAGTTGTAAGGGAAAAAAACCCCAACCACATGTCACTTGATAATTTAAAACTCTTTACTACCTGTCTGGAAAGCGATAGGAAAAATCTGGAGTTACACGTAATTACTTGGTGGGTGCAGCGTAAGTTACAGCATTTTTAAAGACCAACTAAATTGAGGTGTCTCACATCATGTAGACAGTATACCCAGTCTAGTGTATTTACAGTTTTAAGATACTTGAGTATTGTCTTTGAGACAGTAATGTGAAGATAATTATAGGAGTTGGACAAAACACCCAGCTGGTTTAGTTTTCTGTGTCTCATGATGGCTTAAGGAGAGGTATACAATGATGGTTTCCTTAGTGAACTTGTAGCAGCCTGTAGTTTGGGGTCTGCCTGAGCCAGCAATTCTCTTTTGTCTTTAGCAACACTTGGTATAATTTTCCTCTCTCCCTTGAGAATTTATATAATCTTTCTGAACTCATGGATTTTTTGATGTATGCAGCATAATGTAACAGTTATACACCTTAACCACATATTTGTGTGTGTGGTTTTTGCAGTTCTTAATCTTCATACCTAATGATTTCATTCGTTACCTTAGTTTTTTCATTATTTCTAGAAATAAAATGTTATTTACTTCATACAGTTTTTGATCTTTAACTCTCTAGCATCTTCTTAAGTACTTTTTCAGGCTAAATGAAGTCTAAGTGTGTTTAGTTCCCTTCATAATTAAAAGAATTCTTTTATCCTTTTCTATGTTGGGGTTTGTTTTTTTTTGTAATGTTCCCCTATACCTTTTTTTTTCTGCTGGGGGCAAGGGGACTGGGAACAGAAGAGAGGAGAAACTGAAATAGTGTGCATCACTCAAGATATGAGCACACAAAGATTTTTGTACTACAGCATAAAGGATTTCTGGTTTTGTGTTGAAGGTTTGGGGGATGGTATTTGTGTCATTTTCCCCTTCAGGACTTTTTCTTGAAGTTCGGATGTTCTATTTGCTTTTGGGATTACCACTGGTGATTTCTGATAGGGTTGTGTATGGTAACTTCAGGTATTTTTATTCCTCCCACCGCCGCCCCCGCTGGGATCGCTGGGCGCNCCCCCCCCCCAGTTATAACACTATGCACAATTAATTGTTATCATACTTCACCTGGATTACTCATTTGCCTATTTGGAGTTTTATCTGCCATTTTATTTTTCAACTATTTAGTATTTTGATACTTTGGTACAGTTTTTGGCAGTCAGCTTTGATTTCTGTTGCAATGGATAACTTAACTAAACCAAGAAAATCAGCTTCCCTACCGTTCATATATGACTAAATCAGGCAGGGTGAATTCTTGTGGTGTCCTCCTTTCGCTGAAAAAGCTGAATATTTATAATATCTTTAACCTTTTAAGGTTTTGTCTGTTAATAGAGTCCTTCATAAGGGGTCCTCCTTCTTTGTTTAGGGTTTTTTAAGACCCTTTTTGTAAGGGCACTTATTAAGTACCTTGGAAATTTAAGGCAACCGTATCATTGTTCCTTCCTCCTGATTCTTTCAAGGAATTATTAATAGAAATAATTGTCACCGTCTACAAAAGTAACTCTCATACTTTCACATACTATCCTGTTTGTGTATCTTTTAATTCTAACCTTTACTCTTTCTACAGGTTTGCCTAGTAGAGGTGTCAAATTTACCTGTGTACAGTTCCCAGGAGCCCTTTTTATTTAAAAAAAAAAGCGCCCATATTTGTCATTTTGTACTTCAGTATGGAGTGTATTTTTAACCAAATATGTAAACAGAACACCTAGGTTCAGTAATGTAAAACTTTGCAAAGACTACATTTTGGTCGTGGTGACAATTACTGTTTCCATTCAGAAAACTCTTTTTTTAGAATTCCTGCAGCTTATTCTCATTTAAGTGTAGTATGGAAGCCTCAGAAAGTTCCTGTGTACTATATTGATGTGAAGAATTCATTGGCTTTTCTACAGGTTTTTGGAACTTCAGTGCTATAAAGCCAGTAATGAAATGTAAGTTGTGCAAATATAGGCAGACTATTTTGAGGGCAAAAAAATAGCATCTCTCACTCCAAAATCTTGCTAAGTTCTAGGTATGGGAGTTTTAGGTGATTACAAAGGAAGAAATCATCAGCTTTTAAAATAGTTTTTAAATACTGAAACTCTGATTATTTTTTCCACTCTTGCTGTGTTCAGTCACTAAGCTCATTGGTTGAAGTTTTGGTCAGAAAAGGTCAGTCAAACAAAAAAGGTGTAATTGAAAATAATAATGGCATTGACCAGACCTGTAGTACAAGTAGATAACTTTGTTTTTTTTTCCTCTGCACTTTTTAAGCCTATGGAAAAGTGTTCCTAGTAAGGAAAGTCAGCGGCCATGATGCTGGAAAGCTGTATGCCATGAAAGTACTGAAGAAAGCAACAATAGTTCAAAAAGCCAAGACAACTGAGCATACAAGAACAGAACGACAAGTGTTGGAGCACATTAGACAGTCGCCATTTTTGGTCACATTACACTATGCCTTCCAGACAGACACAAAGCTTCATCTCATTTTAGGTGAGTAGTTTTCAAAATTCAAGTCTTATGTCAATAGAAAAAAAAAATAAAATCTGCCCTTTTATGTCCTTAATGTTTTGTAGGTTTTTTTTAATGTGGTCTTAAGAACTGTGTGTTTGGAGATTGCGTGAGAGACCATAGGAAGTAAAATACTGTTCATCTTCAACAGTGTCTGTGTTTGTGGTTTTCCTGTTTGAATTTAGTGTGCTACTCTGACTTGGTCAGAGGGAAGAATATTATCAGTGACTTAAATGTAGCAGAAAATATATATGACCATAAGTACTTAAACCAGAGAAATATCTTGAATTTGGTTGGAAGATGAAATTTTAATTTGCACTTTTTTAACCATTACTGTGTACTGCCTTTGTTTTCTACAGACTTTCAGACAAACTGCTTCCATGCATAAAAAAAGTTCTTAATCTGTATGAATATGGACATTAAAGCGATTCAGTTTATTTTCTCTGCATACTGCCTTTGTGTGTGTGGCACAGAGGTTATTGGTAAGGTGGAATGACCAAGCACGGCTTTGTTATTGGGATTAGTTGGTAGGAAAGAAGAAAAAAAAGTAAGAAAATACTTAAGCAGCAGAAGACATTCTAATTCAAACATACTGTATGTTTTGCTCTAAGAACCTCTTGTATGTTGTCCTCAGTGTGATCACTGTTTTTGAAATGTTGTCATCTGTCTGAGAGGGCAGGGCTACCTGTCGCTGTGCTGACCAGTTACTATGCTGTTTAGCACTGAAATGCTGCAAACTGAAAGATCGTATCAGGCAGATCCCTTTTCTGAACAAGTGTGCCGTAACGTGGGTGATGCCAGTTGGAGATGATTGTACTTTCATTTGTTTCTGGTCAAATTCCTTTTCAGGAACCCTTTTTCAGGACAGTAACGTTTTGGGGAGGGATGCTGAGATTGAGTAGTTATATTCCTCTTGATTTGTTCCCCAATTTCATTGCTTTTGAAGAGTCCTGTCTTTCTCAGAAAGGTGAAGGATTTTCCTGATAATGAGGAACACTTACTTCAGGAGCTGGAAAGGAGTGTTAAAATCCACTCTAAACCTTACTGCTTTAGGAAGTTTTTGCTGCCAAAACTTTTTGTTACGAAACCATTTGATCTTTGAGTATTGACATACTTTCATCTTTAAATTTTTGGGTGTTGAGAGGCATCCAAAATCACACATTTCTGTGCTGAAAGTAGAGCTTGTTCATAAGGCTTGGTACTACTCTAAAATTAGAAATATCTTTACCTTTCAGATCAGCAGCGAATTTTGTGGTTTGTGTTTGTAACATGTATTTGTAAGAAAATTACAAGCAATTTTTAAAGACTGCTTACTTAGAGTATTCTAAAAGATCTGGAAAATGAATGATCAAGTTAATGCTTGGATGCAGAATACATTGTTGTAGTTAAAGGACCATTTACTTCTTCAAATATTTAACTGAAGTACAAGTTTTTTGCAATTCCTTTTAGATTATAACTTCCCTTTATTGAACCTTTATTAACAGGCTGATTTAGACATGATAACATTAATAAAATTTTATTAATGTTATAGGAATATATATCACTGACTGTTGATTTTTAGGAAGGTGTTCTATGTCCATACCTATTTCATATAGTACAGTGAGATAATACAGGTATCTGAGCAGCTCAAGCTTAAAAGGAGTATTCACTAGGTTCCTGTTGAAAATTGTAATAAGGTTTCTTACAAATTCCTGTGACTAGGACGTTAAAGAAATATGTACAATATTGTCACAGGCTAGAAAATGCTAAAGAGACAAATAAAAAGATAGAAATGTGTTATTAGCTTTGTGATTCCTTGCTGTTAACCTTTGATAATTAAGGTTTCACTTTTTTTTAAATTTAAATTTTTGATTAATAATTTGGGAAAAAAATTGGAAGATTAAATGAGGCAAAATGTGAACATCTGTTATAAATGTTATAGTACTATTCTTTAGATATTTTTGGCTAGAATGCAGATTAGATCCCATTAGAGATATTTAAAAAAAACAGCAAACCAAAACAAAAAACCCATCACACCCGAGATGGATGTAGTTACCTAAAAATACATAGTAATGGAGAAGTTAGACTTTCTGGCATTGTCTAATGGACAATTAGAATGCCAGAAAAACCTTGTATGTGAAGAGCGGGTTAAAAGCTTGATATCGTATTCTTCCAAGAGTCCAAGAGGAGGGAGCTTGTTAGTTCTGAAGAACATTACATAGCAGATAGTGCAAACTGGACATGTGCCCACCATAACACAACGTTATGGTGATGTTTAAAGCAAGAAATTAAAAGCTGATGTATAATTAAAGGCATTTTGTTTTGGTTTTTTTTGCTTTCCCACTAAGTCTCCATGAATCCATTCTCAGAATATCAGTTGGAGCCAAAGGTTCACATTTTTCTTCTTTTTTTGGTAGAAAATGGGAATAATTAAGAGGGGGGTTTAAAATTTCTTTTAATCTTTTTGTAACAGTCAAAATCTCTTTTACCTAACATGGCCTAAAGCTATTTTGTAATTCATCTGGGCTTCACGCCCTCCCAGACAAAAATACCAAAACTATTCGTTGCAAGGTTTTTTTTGTGTCTCATTATGTAAATCTTTGTAAATCACTTCTTTGATGTAGTTTTAGAATTTCTGTGTCTCAGAGGCTTCTGATTTTTTTGGGAAACCAGTCTCTGCCTTTGTTTTTGTACCTAGCTGAACTTGGTGTATAAGCAACGTGTCATTTGAGTTGCAAGAGGTCTTGGGATTGGAGCCTCAGTGCAATACTTAATACAATTCTTCGTGCTGTTGGAATACATAGCTGTATGAGTTTAGTCCGGATCAAGTGCAGACATGCAGCTGCAGCTCTGCCAGATTTCCAGACTACAGGGTTTGGAGTTGATTCCTGTGTTTAGGTTGACTTTAAGCTATGATTGAAAGAACGAAGTATTTTATCCATGTGCGTACCAGTTCGAGACAAAGCTTATCAGATGAGGTTAAGCTATTAATACTTTAAAAAAATATGTGAACTGTCAGATGGAGTTTATATTGAAGTAATTGATATATTCCCTCCACCCCCTATTGTGTCAATGGTGCATTTGATCTAGCACCAAGAATTTGAAGCTGCTTGTTTCGCTGAGCTGTGGTATTATAACCTGAACAGAATTAGGCTTGTTCTGCCAGTCCTCTGGCAGCTTTGGTTTGTGTCTGTCACAGTCCTTAGAACAGTGCCTGGGAATTCCGTTCTTACCTTGTACTAAGCAGTTCTGATTAGAAACATTTTAAACACTTGTTATCTTTGTTTTCTCCATGATTACAATGGTGAGGATTCCTTTTAAGAAGGAAGCAATTGTAAAATGTGGGTTATTTATACTCTTAGAGGCTTTTTTTATGCTTACTGATGTAAATAAATAAGGTCATATTCTTCCATCAGTCTTCTAAGAAGGAAAATGAATATTTTACAACATGGTGAAATATTACTGAATTACAATAAAGTAAAAGTATCTGATCCCAGAACCTCTTATTTAATAACTTACTACCTATTAATATTCCAAATTAAGTTGTCAGAAAGTGTAATTATAAGGTTCTTTGTTCTACTTTTTAGACTATATAAATGGAGGAGAATTGTTTACTCACCTTTCACACAGAGAGAGATTCTCAGAAAATGAGGTGCAAATTTACATTGGGGAAATCGTTTTGGCACTTGAACATCTCCACAAGGTAAAGTGGCTTTATCCTAGAGCTGATTTTGTGGAACTACAGCTGTATTCTTTTCAGGTCATCTAAAGTTAGTGAGGATAACTTTTTTCTGACTGTTTCAAATTCAAGCTATCTAGCAATGGGACATTAGTTGTCTGATTAGTAATACTTCCCAATGAGATGTCTATCTACGTGCACCAGATTAAGGCTACAGATTTGTATCTGCCGCTTGAAGAGTGTTGTTATTGACAAATGATTGTGAGTTTTTAGTAATCCTTGTGCAATGGTGTATGTCAGTGAAACTAATTTGTAGTCAACATGAAGAGTGTTTGGGTTGCTCTGTTGTTCAGTTGTCCTTATTTTGATACAATTAAGCAGCAGAGTACTGAAAATCTGGTGCAACTAGACATGAAAAGTGTTACAGTTTTCGAAGGTAGTCAGTAGATTTGTTAGACTGTTGCAAAGCATGCATGTATGGTCTAGAACATACTACGGGAGCACCCATTTTCATTCTTAATGAAAGGTGAGCTGAGTCTTGTGCTCAACAGTAAGTATTCAGTCACTTTCAATTCAAAGAATATATATAGTATGTCTTAAAATTTAAGATGTTAATGCACAGTGTAATTTCTGAGAATTTGTAAGTCGCTCAAAGTTGTTCCTTCAAAGGTGTTTTAAAATTTTTCTTTTTGAGGTGCAACTTTTAGGTGTAAGATTACCTTAGTAATGGGAATTTTGCTACCTTTGTGTTTAAATGCATTCAACAATGTCTCCTTGATGTGGTTACACTGATTTGGAAATACTCTTATATTCTGTTTGCAGTTGGGGATTATATATCGGGATATAAAACTTGAGAATATTCTCCTTGATTCTGATGGCCACGTGGTGCTGACAGACTTTGGTCTGAGCAAGGAGTTTCTTACTGATGAGGTGAGTGTTTGAATCTCCAGTAAGCGTGGACAGAATCCAGCAAGATCACAAAGTCAGATTCTCTCTCATTGAAATCATAAACACCTTTGAGAGGGGAGAACAACTGCCTTCTAGACTTATACTTCACAGAATAAAATCTAGTAGTTTGTTTTACTAGGTTTTGAGCTTTTAGTTCATTGGTCTTGCCAGTGTTGTCAGACATTTTTGTCTGTTCTAGTTTTCCCTGAAGTGCCTTCCTGCACCTTCCTGCTGCCCTTTATGTGAAAAAGGAGCAATCCACATAAGTCTGAAAAGCCACTAACATTATTGTTTTCAGATGCCTTTTTAAAAACATTTGACTGTACTAATACTTTGCAGTGACTAGGCAAATGGTATGCTATGACTCTTCTTTATGCTAATAATAATTAATGTATTATTATCTTGTCTCTTTCTCATGCCTTTGTGTCACTTTTGATAAGCTTAATTGCAAGCTTTTAGGATAAAAGCTTATCTCTTATTAAATGTGTGTGTAGTACCTCACATAGTGATCTCTGACTGATGTTAGTTATTTCTAAGGTACAGTTTTATCTCCAAAAATGCTTTTTAGATTTCAGAGAGTCAGAATTGCACAGGGTTTTACTTCTGAGAGAATTTAAAAATGGCTATTTTTTGGCTTTCACTTGAGGTATCAGAGGTGTTGAAATCTGGGACTGCAGATCTAAAAGCCTTTGTTGGAAGAAGCAGAGGGTTTTTCTAAAAATAGATAACTCGTAGTTTCTTCTAGAATATTTGCATTTCAAACAGAGTCTAGTAGGATTTGGGAGGTACCATTTTAAGAGATACAGAATGTTACTTTCTGAAGCAGGGGAGTAGTACATACAATGTCAGTACATTCCTTTTAAAGTATAGTGTGAAACCAAGAGGAGGCTCAACCGGCATGATGAGGTATTAGCAGCAGATTGCCAGACCAGTGCAAGAGGGGAAGCAGAGAGATTCAGTTTTCAGCAGGAAAGAATGGTAGTAAAAGGTGGGGCTAGGGAAAGTGGGATGTACTTTGAGTTGTGAGAGAAGCTGTGCTGGGTGCAAGAGACAAAGTAAAGCACATGGAATGGTATTAGTGCACTGATGGGAGAGAAAAGGAGCGGTCCTTCAGCCTTTGAGCCAAAGTTGAATGAAGCTGGAATCTTCTCTGTGATAAGAGTGTCATAATGAATCAGGACCATTTTAAGTCTCAAAACAGATGGGTTTAGGAAATATGGAGTGAATGGGGTGGTGAATGGAATGAAATCCAACTGGTGACCAGTGGTGAGTGGTGTTCCCCAGGGGTCGGTGTTGGGGCCCATCCTCTTCAACATCTTTGTTGATGATTTGGATGAGGGAATTGACTCATATAAGTTTGCAGACAACACCAAGCTGGGGAGAAGTGTCGATCTGCTGAACGGTAGGATGGCTCTGCAGAGGGACCTGGACAGGTTGGATCGCTGGGCAGAGGCCAACGGGATGAGGTTCAATATGGCAAAGTGCCGGGTCCTGCACTTTGGTCACAACAACCCCAGGCAGCGCTACAGGCTGGGGGCGAGGTGGCTGGAAAGCTGTGTGGAGGAAAAGGACCTGGGGTGTTGGTTGATGCTCGCCTGGACATGAGCCGGCAGCGTGCCCAGGTGGCCAAGAAGGCCAACGGCATCCTGGCCTGTATCAGGAATAGTGTAGCCAGCAGGAGCAGGGGGGTGATTGTCCCCCTGTACTCAGCCCTGGTGAGGCCGCACCTCGAGTACTGTGTCCAGTTTTGGGCCCCTCACCACAAGAAAGACATCGAGGCCCTGGAGNGGAGGTTCAGGTTGGAGATTAGGAGAAATTTCTTCTCGGAAGGGATGGTTGGGCGTTGGAACGGGTTGCCCAGGGAGGTGGTGGAGTCACTGTCCCTGGGTGTGTTTAAGGAAAGGTTGGATGTGGTACTTAGGGACCTGGTTTAGTGGTTAATAGGTGATGGGGGGATGGTTGGACTAGATGATCCTTGAGGAGTCTTCCAACCTTAATGATTCTATATACTTATTTTATATCTGTGCTCACCTTTGGGACGTCATTTACAAGCAATGCAAGGAAAGGGGAGTACTTGGATAAGCATCAGAGATGCCTGTCTGCTTTTCCCACACTCTATATCAGATTCTCCTTTCTCTAGTCATTAAATAAAGCATTCTTGCTGCTTGGTCATTTAATGTTGATTCCTCTGTTTTTAGTATCTACCTTAGAAATCTCTTCATTTAATCATAACTTTTTTTTTCCTCATATTCTCCTTCAGACTCTATATTTGTCTTCCCTGTCAAGAAAGCTCAACATTTTTAGTGGTGTGGTGGTTTCCTTTGGTTTTGTTTGTTTGGTTTTTTTGGAGGACAAAAGTAATTTCAATTCTATTGTTTGCTTTCAAAGTCTAAGAAATTGCATTTGACTACAGTTTTCATGCATGCTATTGTAACTTGGCTACTGAACCTAACCATGATTAGAAAGACCCATTTACACATAGAAATTGGCATTTCATATTGTGGTCTCTAGACAATTCAGCTACTACTAGAACACTTAGAATTCACATTACAAAAGATACTTAACATATGATTCTGAACCAATGTACTTACAAGAGGCAAAATTTACCTGTATGACTGTGTAGCTTTGTATCTGTTTTTCTCCTCACTGGGTAGTACTTTTAAATAAAATTACACAATATGTAAGTCAGATAAGCGTGTAGCATTTGCAATTTAATCAGAGCAGTAGCTTTCCTTCCCCCCCTCCTTCTTTCCACTTCTTTCCTGACACACGCTGCTGCTTGGGAGAACTTTGCCATTAAAAAAGTATAGTTATGCGAGTGGAATTTATTCTCATAACACCCCCCCCGTGGATTGTATTTTCTGAAACACGATATATTTAGTTTATTAATAATGTTTTCAAATTATCAGCAATTACAACCATGTACTATGTTTAAAATTTTTACCAGAGAGAATTCTTTACCATATTTATCAATTTTGGATGGTTTTGTAGTTAGGGATACTTGCTAAGAAACAGCATAGTTCGATGTTTTCATTATCACTGCTTTAGTCTGATGGTTGTTAAATATTTTCAGGTACCTGAGCAAGTATAGAATCTAACAGAAGTTGCTTTATAATAAAAACTGTACTATGTCTTGACTAATAACTATAGCAGATTAATTGAGTATTCAACAATGAAGAGATGGGAGGCTGCTTTTCCTAAGCACTGTTCGAGTGAAAGGAAGCAAATGCATCTGACTTCTAGGAAAACAGAAACCTATTGATTTCTGCCATGCAGCTATTGAAGCATGAGTGTGAAGGCTGAGTTGTCAAGTATCCTCTTTGTTCTAGAATTATTATGTGAACGTGCAAGAATTACAAATCCAAGCGGAAAGCAGTGCGGTTTTAAGAGTTCTAAAGTCTTTTACACTACTATTTTGCTGAAAACTGAAATTTGTTTTGTACAAGTGAAATGGCAGTGTGGTTTTGCCTTTATTTGTCTTCAAAATGAAATCTATATGCTTGTATTTGCATAGAAGAAATAACCTGACTGAAATCAATAGTTCAAGAAAAATGAATTTTCACATAGGATAGATCAGTATCACAAGGTATTTAGGTATGAAATAACTCCTGATACTCAAATTTCATTTACTATCTCATGAAGACCTACCCATGCTGACCATAGAATGGGATTAGATAAGCGATTAAGAGACTGAAGTGAATAGTACCTTTTTAGCGTTGTTTTATGTCATTTGCATTCATGGAATCATAGAATCATTAAGGTTGGAAGAGACCTCATGGATCATCTTAGCACCCTGAGGAATTAAAGGGTAGTCTTTCTGATTTTTAACTCTGAACTGATTTGCAAAGAAAATCAGAGTAAAAAAAGACACTTTTTTGCCTTATGTTTTCATGCATCTCAGTTGAGTTCCTGTCTAGCTGGGATGTAGAATATATTTGCACGATATTAATAATTATTATTGGGGGCGTGGGGACTTGATAGACTGTCAGACTTTGTATCAAAACTTCTACATCAATGTGTTTTCTCATTGCATAAAGGGAATCACATTGGTGTTGCTCTTTTTTTTCCCATTTTTTTTTTCCCATTTTTTTTCTCCATTTCATTTACCTTTAAAAAAAACAAACAAAAAAACCAAACCAAAGCCTATAACTTTTTTGCCATCTTATTTCTTGTGTAGTGTCTTCTGGATTTGTGGCTTAAGCTTTTTTTTTTTTTTTTGTCTCATTAATAGCTGTACTTGTATGCTGGAATTGTTTTGCTTTGGTTAATGTCAGTTTAACCAAGTCTCAGATCTGATCTTACTTTAACAATAAACGTTAAAGTTGCTACTTCACTTTTAAAATCTGCCCCCCCCCCAATTCTGGAACCATGCTGAAAAAAAATTATACTTCAGTGCATATGGAGATCTTTACATCTTAGAAAAAATAATATGAACACATTCATTGAATTAATGTAGTAATCTGTTCTATTGGACCATGCATAACAACTAATGCTTTTCTTGTTAATTAAATCCTATAAATTACACTTTCTTGTAGACTATAGTGAAATGTTCAGTTCTTCTGCATTGGTACATGTCTTTTGCATTAGCTTAAGTTTGGCTTGAAGTTTTTGTGTTTGTTTAATGAAGTTTGAAAAAAATTATGTTGTAAATGCTGAACCTTGTCAGTGTTCAAACAATATATCTGAGAGCGTAGGGATGCCTTGGCAATAAATAATATAAGGGTAGCTATTGTGTATGAGGGATGATTGAGTTCTAATCTAAGTCAGTTGGATGGATATCTGTGTACTTCTGTCTGTGTGGAATGAATAGTTCAGATATGTTATTGTTTTCCCATCTGAAAATCTCCTGATCCAAGTTGCAAATTTAGTTCTGTCAGATGCTTTTCACTGTTGAATTGTTTTCATTTATTAGGTGATTGAGAGAACATTTTGTTCTGGGAAGAAAATTAATATGTAATTTTAAAAGATTTTATAGGAAACTTCATTAAAGGAAAAATGATAAAATGGGAAGACATTTGTACACATTTTTAAAGCAGTTTAGAGGTAGTCCAGAACAGAGAGAAGTGACTATAACTTGACTGTTTAGTGCTGTAAGAACTATCATCTCACTTAAAGTGACCTGGTGTATTAGCTGTGCATTTAACTTGAAAAGACCCTTAATTGTCCAATTAAAGTGATAATGTCTAATAATCAAAACTTGATAGTGCATCCTCTGAACACTGAGCATTCTCTTGTGAAGATCAGTTAGAATAAAGCAAACAGCAGATGACTTACTACATATGCTTGTGTTTTGAACAATTGTTCCGTGATGTGGACAGCACAGTTAAGGGGTAGATTTACATTTCTGCAAAGAAGAAAAAGTAAGAAAGAGTAAACTGAATAGTGAAGTTAGTCTGCAAAAGTTAACACTGGTTATAGATCTGTCTGGACAATTAGCCATTATTTTATTTTGGGAAAGGAAAAGGAACAATGACAAAACCTTTTTGCTTAAATTGGTGTACTTCTGTTGGTGATTTAAGTGTCCTGAAACTGAATACTGAGAACTTACCAAACACTCTAAAGGCACATAATTGAATTAATTTAATTGCAAAACCAGGTCATCAGTGATCAGGTGACTATTTGTGCCCTAGCCCAAGAGGTATCCCTTTTTTGATTCTTTTCACAAAGATGATTGTGCTTTCCCAGCATGGAGCGGTAATGCAGAAGACTGGAGTACAGAGTACGTTCTGCTCAGGTTTTGGTGCCAAAATCTCTGTGCCAATAAGAATTTTTGCAAGACAGGTAATGATTTCTTATAGAGACTGCTCCAAGGATACTGTTTTCTGGTTGTGATTGTAATATATACTTAAAAGTCACATTTCAGAGACAAATACTGATCTGTGTGTTAAATAGCCTGATACCTTCTGTTGGATCTTAAAATAATATGTTGCTACTCGACTTGGGAAAATTCTGTTTTCCAAGGGAAATAAAGTAACTTTTTGAGGTCAGGTGCTGCCATCCTTATTTTTTTTTTTTCCCTCATAATTGTTTGGGGGCTTTTTTTTACCTCTTGAATTACTGTGACTACCAAGCTTCAGTGAGACTTTGACAACCAGGTATGAAAAACTTAAATGACCAGAGATTCATGGCCATATGAAAATTAATTTAGAACCAGATGGATTGCATTTGAGCAAAATTGTCCTCTCCTACTTCTCTGTTTTATATCTGGTGCTCTCTGAAACTAGAAGTGTTTATTTGGCATCTCCTATGCATTTTTTTCTTTACATTCTCTTTTATAAAAAAGGTTAATTGTTGAAGGCTTGCAGTAGCAGCTAATAGAATTCTTTCCAGAATCAGTACTCTTTTGGCTCTCATGTTCCATTCTTCTCTCTTTTGGTACTGTTACCTTGCTTCTCAAAAGATGATGCTTTAGAAAACAAGTCTTCCAAAAATTGGAATTTTGAGAAGAACCTAGTACAAAGCATTCATCTGGGATGATAGTGGTACATACTTGTATTCCTCCCACACAATGTGCTTGTTTTTATTTTTTTTATCCCCCCCCCCCACCCCGCAGAACTGAGACTTCTGTTTTCCTTTTTTCTTAGTTATTTGCTTTACAAATCCATTATCAGGACCTGGTTTAAAGAATTCCTTGCAGAATTGTATTGCACTGTGAAAGCAAGCATAGCTGTTCTATAAATCTGTGAATAGGGTTTCTTGAACCTCCATTTGACCTTAGATGAGGGCTTAGCCTTGCACTGAGATAAATTTTGGAGCCACAGCTGTAGAGGTTGCACGTTTCTTGGCTGGCATGCAGTACCAGGTTTAGCTGTTCTTGCTTTTCCCTGTAAGTGCCTGTTCTGATGGCAGCTGCTGACAGGCAAATCTCATTCCATTGCTTGAAAAACTCAGTAGCCTTATTCCATGTCTGTTCTGAAAGCAGAAGTCACTAGTGTGTCTTGCTGTGGGAAGAGGTATAGCGACTAACAGGGTATTTTGACTTAACTGGCAGCTTCAAGTAGGAACAGCCACCAGAATAGGATTTTTAATTTCAGATGACATTTTTTTCATTAATTTTTCTTGAGATGACATTTCAAACTAGTGGGTCTTTGATATGCCATATTACAACTGTTCTTGGTCTAGTCTGAACCTTTCGTACAACCTTCATTATGTTTTTGTCAAATGCAGCAAAGCAGTCTAACTAGTGTACCATTAAACTTTTGATGTCTTTGTTCTTCATCCTCTCTCTCCTACAGAGATCATTGTTCTGGTCCTGAATATAAGTTAGAACTACAGAAACAATAGTCTACAGCTGAGAGATCTTTTGGGTGAAGCTGTACTCTTTCTGATATGGAAAGTTTACCCAGTGTTATGACCAAAAAGCTCCTAAAAGAATTAAAATTTTTAAAAAGTGAGAAAAAAGTAGAAACCAGTCAGTTTGGCATGTACTTTGGAACAGGATTGTTGGTTTTCATTTTAAATCTGTATTATGTCTTTGAACCATGAGAGGGCTTTTCTGTGAATTTTCATATGCCTTTTTAAATTGAGATTGTAATTATCGTTATTCTGGACAATTAAAACGGTGGTGAAGAATGTTGCCTATCTGGTTTCTATGGAAACAGACTTTTTTCTTGATGCATTTTTATTTTTGAGGTAAATATCAACAAAAATCACTGTCAGCTAGGGTGACCTAATGGGGTGAGGTTCAATGTGGCAGAGTGCCGGGTCCTGCACTTTGGCCACAACAACTCCAGGCAGCGCTACAGGCTGGGGGCAGAGTGGCTGGAAAGCTGTGCAGAGGAAAAGGACCTGGGGGTGTTGGTTGACGCTCGCCTGGACATGAGCCGGCAGTGTGCCCAGGTGGCCAAGAAGGCCAATGGCATCCTGGCCTGTATCAGGAATAGTGTAGCCAGCAGGAGCAGGGAGGTGATTGTCCCCCTGTACTCAGCCCTGGTGAGGCCGCACCTTGAGTACTGTGTCCAGTTTTGGGCCCCTCACCACAAGAAAGACATCGAGGCCCTGGAGCGTGTCCAGAAAAGGGCAACGAAGCTGGTGAAGGGTCTGGAGCACAGGTCNGGCCTCTTCTCGCAGATAACTAGTGACAGGACTAGGGGGAACGGCTGCAAGTTGCGCCAGGGGAGGTTCAGGTTGGCCATGAGGAGAAATTTCTTCTCGGAAAGGGTGGTCGGGCATTGGAACGGGTTGCCCAGGGAGGTGGTGGAGTCACCGTCCCTGGGTGTGTTTAAGGAAAGGTTGGATGTGGTACTTAGGGACATGGTTTAGTGGGTAATAGGTGGTAGGGGAACAGTTGGACTAGGTGATCCTTGAGGTCTCTTCCGACCTTAATGATTCTATGATCTCTAAGGTTCACTGAAGGTATGAGGTCAGTTTCTGTATGGAATTTTAAGCTTTTCATTCTTGGGATTTTCCTGAAATGCAAAATCCATTCATCAGGTTAGCTTGTTAGTAACACCTCTATATGGCCTCTACAGCATTGCAAGTAAACTGCCATTTAGAACAGTTTTCTCTTGATTTCTCCTATGGTCCTGGTTTTCTCGTTAAACTTACCAAGGGAGCTCTAATGGCTCACTTAATCAGTAGCTTATACACAGTCTGCTGATAGTTGATGTATGTGGTACTCTGAGTAATACTGCTAAACTCTTCAACTGATTAAGTTCTTCAGTCTTACAGTTTGTTTGTAGGGGAACTGTGGTTCTTGTCTGGTTTATCAGGGAGCAGCAGGGTGGAGAGACCGCTTGGCACATTAGTGGGAGCGAAGAGTGACAGCATGGCGGGTGTGGATCAGTATGCTCACTGACCAGTGTTGCAATCTCACAGCTGCCAAACGAGATGATCAGAGGAAGTCTAGTGGCAGTAAGACAGGCTCAGACAACAGTCCTGTGGTGATCGGACAAACTTGTGAGGAGGGAGGCTTGAGTCAAGCCAGGATTTGAAGCTGGTGGGTCAGGATCAGTGAGGTATGCAGCCAAGTACAGGTGTACCTGCAGCACAGTTGACACGAGGATGAAGAATGGGAGCCTGAACCTCAGCTGAAGGTGGAGGCTGCTGATGAGATTCCACACAAGTTACTCAGCTGTGTTGTGTCAGCATTGGTTTTGAATGCAGGTACCTTAACTCCTAGAATTGGAGAAAGAGGTTGCAGAGTCTGTTGATAAGCTCCAGACCTCGACATGGTTATCCTAGGAAAGTTTTTGTTATTTATGTCCATAGCTGAAACCTAAGTTACGGCTTTCAGAACTCTAATTACATCAGCTCACAGCTGTAAAATAACAACAGTAATGATACTGTCTCCTGTATTCTAGAAATTCTGCTATATATATTTTTTTTTTAATTTCTGGTTGATGTTACTTGCTACACTACTAGACCCGGAGTGTGTCTAATTAATGCAACCTAGAAGTTAACTTTGACTTTGAAGTTCCTTTAACAAAAGAAGAAAGATAATTTTGGACTTGAAACGTTTGTTTAAAGGGATAAGCAGTTAAGGGAAGTAGTTTCACTCCAGTGTATGTCCCTTTGTTAGCCAAATGAAAAGCAACAGTGAGACTTCTCTAGCATGGTACAAATACTGGCATCTGTTCGTACGTAGAAACTATCTGCCGCTCCCAGCGTTTGGGGTGGTTAAGAAATGAATTACATGCTGCTGTTGAAAGGACAAGAAAATTATTTAATCCGAGAACCTGTGAAAATCTTTAGGTGGGCCCATACTCCTAATTAAGTCTGAGTCTTACCTCTGAATGCAGTAGTATAATCATAGAATCATTAAGGTTGGAAGGGACCTCAAGGATCATCCAGTCCAACCGTCCCCCCACCACCTATTACCCACTAAACCATGTCCCTAAGTACCACATCTAACCTTTCCTTAAACACCCCCAGGGACGGTGACTCCACTGGGCAACCCGTTCCAATGCCCGACCACCCTTTCCGAGAAGAAATTTCTCCTAATCTCCAACCTAAACCTCCCCTGCTGCATAATACATCCTTTCTAGTCTTTACTGTCTGAATTTGCATATTTCTCAACTAATGTTTTTTTTCTTCAATGACCTCATAAAAATGGTAGAATGAATGATGCTTCTGTCAATTTCCAAATATGCATTAAATAAATTAAAATTATCAGAAGGGACAGTTAGCATGTATTGTTTAAAGTATTCTTG
This sequence comes from Psophia crepitans, assembly GCA_013399095.1. NCBI lineage: Eukaryota > Metazoa > Chordata > Aves > Gruiformes > Psophiidae > Psophia > Psophia crepitans. Next base: position 600,458 of record VWZZ01006601.1, on the reverse strand, counting down.
CTTGTTAACTAAGAAATTGGTAAAACCATAAAATAGAAGGGTCATTTGCTGTACTGTTGTGGCCAAAGTTGTTCCTATTGTATAAATACTGAGAAATATGCACACTGAGAGATTGCAGGCACTTCACAAAAACACATTGGCATTATTCTTCAAGAAGATTCACTGCCTATTTAGCCTGTTTCCAGTGCTATTACCTTTTGCTGCCATTTCTAGCTCTGAATTAGTCTGCTTTTCTGCCCTACCCTCTTGAGTGAGACCTTCTGTGGGAAGACAGGTTTCATTTGGGATGACTTGTTCATCACTGGGTGAAGTGTCACAGTCCTAACCAGGTATCAGTTACAAGTATTTGTACAAATAGTGTTGGGATTTCTGCACATTCAATTTAAATTATTCCCAGGAGCTGTTAAACACGAACTTAGTACTCAGTATCTTTTGGGACAGCATTGTGCTCCCAAGCAATTTGTTTACTAAAGCCTTCATAAGAGCATGCTGAGAATGTTAGTTGCTATCACTGAACCTTCAAAACAGAAGGATACATTCTATGATGTCTCTTATTTGAGCAGACTGATACTTCTGCTAGACTCTACTGATACATATCACCTGTTAGGTGATTGCTTAAAGAAGACACAAGGTATGTGGAGTTTTAGCTAAACTATGATTTTTGTCAGTTTGATTTTTCATCTATATAGCTAATCTGAACGTTGGTATGGGGAATTTTACTACTGATGCAATAAGGAGGAATTGTCCTTAACTTTAAGCAGAAAGACCATATCTGTATTAGATTAAAAATCTCATTTAAACTAGCTATGTGATTTCAGAGTACCTCCAACAACAGTTAAGCATTCCTGTTGTCTTGCTAGGTTGTAACAATTTGAAACCTTTGTAATGATGAGATCAGATTAAATGAATGAAGCAATTTAATTTGCCAACTAACAAGTATAGACAAGCACAGGAATCTCAAAAAATGTTGCTGAAATAGGTGGAAGGACCCAGTCAAAACCTGCATAGTAATTCTATTTCTCTGTAACAGGACCCAGTAAGGAATTCTTGTCTGGATTGGAGGATTTTTCAGTGGACTTGTGGGGAGTCTGTCTGAGAGCAGCCCTAAATACCTTCAGTGAGCCTCTGTCTGGCTATCTGGTTCACTTCCCTTCCATTGCATCCTCTTGCTCTGTGTCGCTAGGCGCTACACAGTGCGGAGTTGTTGGTACATGCCATCAGAGACTGCACTCTGACTCTCCGGGTCTAGAAGTTATCTCTGTATTCTTTGGCCCAGCAGCACATAGGGTTTCTAGGTGTTGGTTTTGTTGTCATTTTTTGATATTGAATACATGAAAGGAGAAATTCTTAAGCTATTTGATTATGTTCCTAGAATATTTTGTATGAATACAGAATGCAAGTGTTGTGGTTTTACCCCAGCCGGCAGCTGAGCACCACACAGCCACTCGTTTTCCCCCCCAGTGGCGAGGGGGAAAGGGAGAGAAAACAGACTTCCCTGAGCTGTGATAAGGACAGATGGCAGTTTTACTGGGACAGCAAAGGGAATGAAGAGAAGAGGACAAAAAAACCCAAAACAAACCAGTACTGGAGATACCCAATACCGTACAACTTGGACCACGCGCTCAGACCCATTCCGAAACCTGGACTGTCCCAGAGCCGTGCCACCTCGAGGAGGACCGCCCCTTCCCGACCAGCCCCCCCCTCTATACTGAGCATGATGTCACATGGTATGGAATACTTCCCCTGGCCAATTTGGGTCACCTGTCCTGGCTCTGTCCCATCCCAGCTTCCAGTGAAATCAACTCTACTCTAGCCAAACCCAGAACAACAAGGAATTAAGTCCAAGCTAATTTAGGGAGGGGCACTTCTCGGCTATTAATATTGTGTGGTTCCTATTTCATGAAATTCTTACACTAAAAGTTATGTACTCTGTAGGGTTTAATCAAACCTTCTGACCATATCCTACCATCACTTCTATTAGTAAGGAATTCCTATTAGAGGGCACATACACTATTAAAGGACATTTAGAGAAGAGTAGCTTTGGGTTTGTTTGTTGTTTTTTTTAAAGTTGCAAAATTCATTTAACCAGTCAAGTTTCATGGTTCAAAGGAATATGACAGTAGTATGGTTCCAGAATGTGTCACATCTGATATTCAGGGTAATAGTCCAGCTCAGTTACTTGCGCATTAAGTAGCTGGAGAACAGAAGCAGTCTGTTCAGTTTCAAAGGTGACCTTTTGTGTAGTTGGAGAACTGAATCCTAATTGTGAATGCTGAAAAGAATGGCTTCAGTGAATACTTGGCTAAACATATTTTAGCCAGAGGTTTGCACGAAGACTGTTGTGAATAAAATAAGCTGCAGTATTGTTGTTTGAATGCAATTTGTCAAGTTGATGTACTTCAAAACCATATATTTAAACATTAAATCATATGGCGTCAAATAGCAGGATGACTGTCTTAAGACACTTGAGTGCTTTCCATATCTGAATTCACACTTTGGAGATAAAATCGCAAATGCTCAGGCTCTGGAGCATTTTCCCAAAGCAGTGTTTGCATGGCAAATAGGTGCTCCCCTTAGCTTGGTGCACATGTATAGAACAGTGTACTTGGAATATGCCTCAGTATTCTAAGCCAGATACTCTAGGTAGAGCATCTGGTTATTCTCTGCAGGTGTGGTTTTTTGTTTTACCTATTCTGTTAGCTAGCTTTATCTCAGCTCACCCTTTCCAGCATTTGCAGCTCTGTAGTTTTCTTCCATGTTTTTGTTTGGGTGCTTTGCTTTGATGTCTTTTTGTTCCTGAGGCCTCTGAAACAAAATCTTGTGGGTTGTGAAGACTTTGTTTGATCTTTGGTTTTTAATTTGCTCCCATTTTTCCAATGGTCAAATGGCATGCTCTGGTTTGTTCAGTCAGTCTCTTGAACAAGCAGCCAGTTTGGCAACAGATGGGTGCATTTTGTGCTTAATGTTTGTATGGATTTTGTGTTTCTCTTGATGTAACTTCTAGCTGCCTGCAGAAGTTTAAACAGAAATCTTATTTTCTTTAGTAGTCAGCAGCAACATCTGATGACACCAGTGACTCAGGAGGTACTCAACACATCAGCCCTTGTCTGCTCGAGTCTTGAACCTTTCATTGAAGGTCGTTTCCTACTCTGGGGCAACAGGCCTTTGGGATCTTGTCCTCTTGTCCTTCTTGTCCAGAGAAGCCTGTATTTTCCTTACAAATACTAGTTTGACATTCAGATAGCTGTCCACCTGTGTTCTCCTAGCTGAAGATGTCTTCAGCCAGGTATTAAAACACAGTTTGTTTCTCGTATGCAAATCTCTGGGTGCATGTGATCAAATAATGCAGGCCTTCATGCCCTACGTGTTTGGAAACACCCATCCCGAATCTGTTGTCTCTGTTTCTTTGCCCTGTTCCCATGCCCTTTTGAATGTGTTAAGACATAGAATCAGACATTTTCATTGTCTATCTGGGCTGTGTGAGTGTTTTGTGACACTGGAAACTAACACCAGCCTTCCAACACAGTAACTGCTTAAATCAGACATAATGGAGTAGCTCTTTGTCCAAATAGTTGGCTGCCAAAAGACTATTTGGCCCGGTAATGATGAGCCTTCTAGGAGCATGTTGTGCATGTGTGATTCCTTGGCTTTCCTGAAGTCTCTTCTAATTCCTGTGGTTCACTTTGGAATTAACAGTTCTTCTCCCACATACCCTGTGATGACCTGTTGAACAGTTACGAGACTTAGTAGCTGTCTGAGCTACTGTTGCATATGTTGCTAATCTGAATTTGCATTGCTGTAGACTAGGACGTGTATTTTCAAGGACACATCCTTGTATTATAGTAGTGACTCTTTCTGTCAGGCTTTTTCTGTAGGTGTGGTGAGTTTGATTAGTCTCTGCAGAGAAGTGGAGTTTCTTCCTCATGCTTTTTTGCCACTGTTAACGTGTTTGTGGTATTGTGTTTTTGTTTTTTTTTTTACTTGATGAGTGAGCTCATTAGAGAACGCTGAAGGCATAAGTCCACACTGTCTTTGAGGAGAAATGTTTACACATATACTTTCTACAACTTCAGGTAGTTTCAGATGCCTGCCTAGCATTCCTTGATTGTAAAGCAGGGCCACGTGATGATGCCACAAGATCATCAACAGCATAATGATATGCAAGACCTCTATCCTCAGCAGTTTTCATTCAATTCTGGAGCTAGGTATTTTGATCCCTGGAAATGGTGTAATTGTGGTCAACCTGCCAAGGTCAGTGTACATAGTCTTAGCAAAGAAGATACTGATTAGAGGATTTTTTCCTTTGGTGAAGTGACTGTCTTCCAGGACAAGTGTTAATCCACATTATACTTCTCCACCTTGGATAGTCACAGAATTCGAACTCTCTGTCCTAATGCTGCTTGGTGGCTAGGCATTGTCAAGTTTTCCTGGTTGGAAAACAAATTATGCCCTTTCATTTTGATAAAGGAAAATGGAATGCTAAGGTAGATTATCTAGAGAACAGGCTGCAGGATCATATAGACATATTATTGAAAGTGCCCATGCGAGTTAAAGCAATTATGTTTCACTGGGATGGTCAGATCAGTCAGAATGATTGTAAGGAACTTGGAAAGAGGGCAGTGCATCTTTTTTATATTGCCATAACCAGAGAGGGAAAAGTTAGAGGTCTGGTCCATGTATAGTACTACGTATTTATTAGAAATAGTCTGGTGAAACATACAGGCACATCCACAGTGTCAATGTGTAGCTCATCTCAAAGAATAAGTGTTAAGGCAATTTAACTTGTTGTTTGGGTTTTGTTGGTTTGGTTTTGTTTTTTTTTTTTTAATTTAACGAAGGAATGGTTTAACAAAGTGAACTACGGGGCTGTCCACGTGAACTGTGTGCATTGATTAAGAACTCTAACAAAATTCTCTTTGCGTCAGTGGCTTCACAAAAAGTTGTTGCACTCTTAAGCAGCCAACCAGTTTGAAGTATCCACTTTGTATACCTTTGCTAAAAGGTATGCTATTGTGTAAACATTCAGGAATGATGCTGAACTTGATAAAGAAAAAAAAACAGACATCAAAACCAGCTGTTGTATGCTAGAAGACTGAAGACTATCTCCAGATTATCTGTAAACATGGAAGCAGTGCTGATTGGGAACAAACATAATGACACTTTCAAACACACGGTCAATATTGTCATACTGAGTTACTAGATTTGGGTTAGCCACACTTCTGTTTCCTTCCATTAGTGTCTGATTGCTTGCTGTTCTGCAACTCAGAAGAGGGAACCACAATGTTTAAAGCGTGCGTGCTGAGTGAGGGAAGAAAACTAACATTTTGCCTTAAGCAAAAAAAAGTTCTTAAGCTCAAGTATTTGCAAGATGTGCATGTTCAGTGAGAATTCATCTGTAGGCAAAACAAGTTCAGTTGTTTAACTTCCTTTCTTGTCTTGCAGCTCAAAACATACAAGTATTAATAATATAGATTCTGGAATTGAATTCATGTTATAAAGTTGAATGAAATGTAAATTGGGGGGCGAAATGGGGTTTGGTTGTGGTGTTTTGAAATTTGGGGGAGGCAACCTACATATTTGATTGAGTGAAGTGTGATTTCACAAATGAATGGTGAAATGCAACTTACAGTGACATTTTGTCACAGAATGGTTGAGGTTGAAAGGGGCCTCTGGAGGTCATCTGGTCCAACCCCCCTGCTCAAACACAGTCACCTGGAGTCAGTTGCCCACAACCATGTCCAGAAGACTTCTGAATATCTCCAAGAAGGAGACTACTACCTCCATGGGCAGCCTGTGCCAGTGCTCAGTCACCCTCACAGTAAAAAAGTGTGTTCTGATGTTCAGAGGGAACCTCCTGTGTTTCAGTTTGTGCCCATTGCCTCTGGTCCTTTGTCATGGTTTAACCTGGCTGGCAGCTAAATCAGTCACACAACTGTTCACTCACTCGCTCCTCTCTTTGCCCTTACTGCAATGGGGGAGAGAATAAAAAGGGAGAGAAAAGAACAAAAAAAAACCAGTAAGCCTGTGGGTTGAGATGAAGACAGTTTAATAGGACAGAAAAGGATGATGATAAGAAAATACACGAAACAAGTGATGAACAGCACCCTTTCTCGCTACCTGTAGCCAATGCTCAGATAGTTCCTGAGCTGCCCTGCCTCTCACCCAACCCCCAGTTTGATATGGAGCATGGTATCATGTGGTATGGAATATCCCTTTGGCCAGTTTGAGTCAGCTATTGTGGCTCTGTCCCCTCCTAGCTTCTTGGGTGCTCCCTGCCTTCTGATTAGCAGGGCAGTGTGAGAAGCTGAAAAGTCCTTGACTGCGTGGCAACAACTGAAAATGTCGGTGTGTTATCAACATCCTTTTTATTTTAATCCAAAGCACAGAACTATACCTGCTGCTGGGGACAAAATTAACTCTATATCTACCTGTCACAACAGCCCCACACAGCCCTACAGGGTTGGGCCAGAGTGGCTGGAAAGCTGCCCAGCAGAAAAGGACCTGGGGCTGTTGGTCAACAGGTGCGCACTGGTAGCCGAGGAGGCCAACAACATCCTGGCTTGTATCAGGAATAGTGTGGCCAGCAGGACTAGGGAAGAGATCATCCCCCTGTACTTGACTCTGGTGAGGCCGCACCTTGAGTACTGTGTTCAATTTTGGGCCCCTCACTACAAGAAAGACATCGAGGCCCTGGAGCGTGTCCAGAGAAGGGCCGTGAAACTGGTGAAGGGGCTGGAGCACAGGTCTTGTGAGGAGCGGCTGAAGGAACTGGGCTTGTTTAGTCTGGAGAAGAGGAAAGACCTGGAGGGAGGTTATAGCCAGGTGGCTGTTGGTCTCTTCTCCCTGAGAACAAGTGATAGGACAAGAGGCAATGGCCTCAAATTGCTCTGGGGAGGTTTAGATTGGATAATAGGAAAAATTTCTTCACAGAAAGAATTGTCAAGCATTGGAACAGGCTGCCCAGGGAAGTGGTCGAGTCACCATCCCTGGAGGTGTTTAAAAGACATGTATATGTGGTGCTTAGGGACAGGGTTTAGTGGTGGACTTGGCAGTGCTAGGTTGACGGCTGGATTTGATGATTTTAAAGGTTTTTTCCAGCCTAAAAGATTCTACGATTCTAAATCAGGACATCCTGTCATTGGGCACCACTGCGAAGAGCCTGGCTCCCTCTTCTTGGCACCCTCCCGTCAGGCATTTATGTACATTGATGAGAGCCTCCTGAGCCTTCCCTGCTCCAGGTGGAACAGTCCCAGCTCTCTCAGCCTTTCCTCATATATTTCAGTCTCGATCGTATTTGTGGCCCTTTGCTGGACTCTCTCCTGTATGTCTATGTCTCTCTTACACTGGGCAGCCCAGAATGGGCTAACAAAAGGAAACTGTTATTGAAGGCAACATTTGAAAATGGCTTCAAACCCACCATAATAAAGACTATTGGTGACTCCCTCTAAGTGGCGTATTTAACAATGACAAATTTACATGTGTTTCTAGTGAAACTTAACACTATAAAAACTATGTTCTCTAAGCAACAGTGAGATGTAGTTGGTGGGGCTTGTAATTTAGTAAAACATAACATAAACAGAAGTCTAAAAATTTTGTGACTTTAGCTGTCTGAAGGCAGGACTTTCTACAGCATCTTACGAAGGCATATCTGTGTCAGTTTGTAGTCAAGTCAGAATGCTTTGCTTCCAGACAGTTGGCTTTATTAATGTTCTAGGGACTGCTGTAGTCCTCTGAGCTTTTTTGTGTGGTTAAGTAAGAAACTATAAATAGCTGGCATCAGAGTATTTTTTCTTAATGGTGTCCTGGCTCTGGCCAGGCCGGGGTTAATGCTCAGGCCCGGGCCAGGTGAGCCGGGCCGGGCCGGCCGCTATTCCACACCACGTGACGTCAGGCCCCTATAAAGGGACTGGCCGGGAGGGGCCCGGGGCTGCTCCGGGACGGTCTCGCCTCGGGCTGCGCCTCTGGTCCGTCTGATCTGTCGGGTCGTCGGTCGGTAAAGTACTGCGTTTGTTATCGCGGTTGTTTACATCCCGGGATAATTATTGCAGCCCTATTGTCATTTCCCCTCTCCCTTTGTCGGCCCATTAAACGGCCGTTATCTCAACTCGAAGCCATTTGCCCTTTTGTTGCCTCACTCTGCCCCGTGTTTTGCTGCCGGGGCGGTGAGCGAGCGGCTGTGGGGGGCTCGGCTGCCGGCTGGGGCCGAACCACGACAAATGGTCACTTCGTAACAATCACGAGCTGGTTCCAACAGGGCTTCTGGAATATGACGCTAGTATATGTAATGGTAAATCAGTGTTGATTATGAAGAAAATGCTCAGTGGGACCATTTTTTTCCCTACCTAATACCAAGTTCCAATTTACTATTCAATTTCTTTCTAAGAACTCTGCCTGTGACAATCAATCTGCTTTCTTCTTCTTGGCTCTGTGCAGCCTTGAATTTCAGCAATGAACCACTTCTAAACTGAAAAGGAAGCAAGAGATAAAGGATAGAAGTACTTACCTGTATGGATTAGAAGTTGGGATTTTTATAAACCTCATTGCAAACGTATCCCAGAGTGTTTTCAATTTACAAATGCCTGTTTGTGACTTACACTATGAGGTTTCTCATATTAGAATTTAATTATAAGAAATTACTTTAAATGGTACAATACCAATTTTTTCAAACCTCCAGAGTTATTTTGGAGAACAAAGAATTATTCACTGTTTTAAACACTGAATTTTGCAAGGGACAAAAAAATACCTCAGGCATGAATTTAAGAAAGAAGTAAAGCTAATTTGCAAACATTGTTTCAGAAATTCTATCCTGCATATTAAAAGCTAAAATGATTGTAAAAGGTAAAAAACAAATATAGTTGAAAATCAGAACCACCAATTACATGTAGCAAGGATTGTAATTGTTCCTCAAAAAAGCTACTACTAGTAATTCTGCATGTTTTGAAATAGTTTTCATCCATTTCTTTTGATATATTAGCATTATAATTGTTTTCATAAATCTCAGCTTGGCTGCTTTATCTTTACTCTTTAGAGAGGTAGCAAGTGAAGAACAGATTTGTTTTGTGTTTTTCAGTCTCCTTCCTTTTCCTTCTTCCCCCCTCCCTCCCTCCCTCCCAACTGAAGAAAAACAGAAGGATATATGAACAGCTTTAAATTGGCTGATGCCAGGATGGAGGGCTAGGAATTTTTGAAATTCTTTTTTGGTTTTGCTTTTTATCACACTATTTTTCTTTTAGATAACAGGTACTGGAAAAGATAATCAAAGAGAAACAAAAGTTGTGTCAAAAGAAAGCGAAATCATTAAGAGTTTATTGTTTTATGGTTTTGTCTTGGAAGTTAGTATTTCAAGTTAATATTTGAATAGAAAGAGGCCTGTAACTATTTTGAACGCAGAATTTTACCCCAAAAAAAACAGTCACAGTATATATATTTTAATAAATACAGTTTAATGATATGCTGTTGGACTGTTTAATTTTGATGCCTCAGGGTAGCACCGAGCACTATTTCTACTTTTAGAAGCTTCCTCTCATTAGTGTAGTGCATTCTCTGATATAGCACCTGTTTTAAACTCCAAATCTGAATCTACAAATGTAAAACCTGACTTTTGAAATATTTGCTTTTTTGAACACTCTTCTTTAAAGGACCTATCAGGACCTCTCCCCAAAATGCTAGAAGCTTGAAGGATAAGGGAGGAACAATGTTGCATGGCCCAAACACATGTGCTTTCGTCATTAGCAAGGTACAGCATGACCTCATGTTGACCTCAAAGGTAAATCGCTAACAGGGAACAATTATACATGCCTATGAAAGCAGCTTAGTTTTAAACATAATCAAGGCAATAACTTCAGTGTGTAGAATAAAATTAAAGTTACAACTCTGTCTGTCTGTCTGCCTTTCTCTTTCTCTCGTCTCTCTCCAAGTCTCTTCTTGAGAGAATGTTGTGTTTTTATCTGTGTGTGTGTTGTGAGAGAAAATCACTTTTCTAGAGGTCATGATAAATTCCTAAATATGGGAAACCCCAAGGGTCTTGTATCCAATTTAGTCAAATTGTACACCTTACAATGAAATGCTGTTTTTAATGGAAAGGTTTCATTTGTTGACTAGAGTATTGATATTGCAGCCTTCAGAATGTGTGTCTATATTACCTTGGGGAATCTTGTGTAGTTCTAACAAATACAGATCATTTAGACTTAGGGGAAAGTTTTAAAAACATCAATAGGTTAATTTTTGTGTGCTTATCTTAGTCTGCCACACAAACCTATGACATTTTATTTTTTTGTAGAAGACTCTAAATATTCTATAGTGTTATGTGATACATCTCTACATATGATGGAATATAATTTAGCTAGCAGTTCTGAGCTATTTGGAGAAGAATTGCTGCCAGCATCTTGGAACTGTTAGCCATATCTGTCCCATATGATTTGTATAATACAATTGTTTCACATTAATTTTCTTTTCTCTCTCTTTTTTTTTTTTTTTTTTTTTACAGAATGAGAGAGCATATTCCTTCTGTGGAACAATAGAATACATGGCTCCAGATATTGTGAGAGGAGGAGATACAGGACATGATAAGGTATGTTCTATCAAAGTTTATTACCGAAAAGAAATCAATTCTTTAGGTAACACCGTTGTTCAGCTTGAGGGCTTTTTGTAAAATGTGATAGTGTGTGATTTAGGCATGCATTATTTCAGGTTGTTCTAAAATAGATTACTGCCTATATTTAAAACCGTCAATATGATATGTTTTCAGTTTTTAATCTTAGGTAAAAGGCATATTTAGAAAAGTATTGAGGCTCATTTGTGTTTTAGTCAAAATTTGTTCTAAATGTACAGTGGGACAAAAAAAAACCTTAGCTGACACTTACTTCCTTTTAAGTAAGAAACTATTTATTTCAGAGTGGAAAAATGACTGTTCTGTAGCTAATTCTGCTATACTTTTAAAATATTGTTGTACTGATTTTTGGCTGGGATAGAGTTATTTTTCACAAGAAGCTGGGAGGGGACACAGCCAGGACAGCTGACCCAAACTGGCCAGAGGGATAGTCCATACCATGATGCTGTGCTCAGCATATAAGGTGGGGCTGACCAGGAAGGAGGGGACAGTTTGCTGTTTCAGTAAACTGGCCTTATCCCACCCCACAAGTTTTGCCTTTTTCTTCCAATTCTCCTCCTCATCCCACAGTGCAGGGGAGGAGTGAGCGAGTGGCCGCTGGTGCTTAGCTGCCGGCTGGGCCTAAACCATGACAATTGTACATCAGGGAAATGTGGTATCTTTCTTGAAGTAGTGAGTGGGTTGTTAATGTTATTAATATTCTCAGATTGTAAAAATTTTGTTTAGCCTGAGGCTCAAGTTTTATTGTGAATTAAAATGTCAGTAATTGATGGCAAAGATCATGACAACCATAATTCACAGATGGTATTTGAAACCAAAAAACCCTACTCCCCAAAAGAATTCTAGATTCTATATTCCTAGATGAATTATTCTGGTTGCTCACTATACTGAGAAGTTAAGAAGAATATTTAATCTCTGTGGGTTTTTTACTGTAGATTCAGTTGACTTGTCTTTCTCTTGGGGGTAATGGAATATAGCTCATCACGTTCCTCTTGTAACAGCCTTTTTAAGCACTGGAAAATGTTATGTCGCCCTCCATCTGCTTTTTCTAGACTAACTGGACTCAGTCTAACTTTTGCCTGAGAAGGTTCTTTCTTCTCATTTTCTATGCATTCTGCCTCTCTTTTGGTCTCAGTTTGCCTGTGCATTCTTTCAGGTAGGGAGCACTGTAGTGGGCACAGTGTTTCAGCAAGGAGTTGACAGTTTGAAGTACAGCAGAACGATTACCTCCCTGATTCTTCTATTAAACATAAAATAGAATGTGCTTTGTCTTTTCACTTAGTCATTTTCTCACACCTACTCTGTATTCCACTCTAACCTCTGCATCTTTTTCTGGTGTACTGCTTACCTAGTCATTATTAAAAATGGAATTTTACAGACTTATGAATTGAAGCTCTTTTCTGCACCCTGTTTCTTAGTTTAGCCTTGCCAGTTTCAGAGCATCTCTCCAGTGCGTCATTCACTTTGAATTGTGATTCTGTGTTCTCAAGTGCTGACCAATTCAGTATTGTTGCTGATTTAAAGAAGAATCTCTGTTTTGTTACTTTTGGTTTTCTCTGATTCTTTCCTTAGATGTAGTGTAGAGCCATACAGTATTCTGTAAGCAATAGCTTCATAGTTTGATGCCAAAATGTTAGCTGATAACTAAGGGTGATTTTTTTGTTACCTATGTGATGGTAAGTGTTTACACTGCACACTCTTTGCTTCACCACTGGCAATGTCATGCAGCGTTAGAAGGTTTTTAGTGTATTTCATGTTTATTGCATACCTAGCAACTCAAAGATCTTACTTCAAAAAAGAGGAAGTGAGATTGCTTTAGTATGCTATGCTCTCATTAATCGATGTTCTTTATTTGTAATCTCTTCTAGATAGCTGTACTGTTTGTCTGTAAAGACTTGGTCTAATATTTCAGGATTTATTTTTTTAAAGTTTGATTTCTGATGCTGCAGATCTTCCTTTTCTTGTGGAAAAAGCAATTGCCAAGAAAAAAATATTCTTGGATTTTCTCTGAGAGTTGTGTATTTACAAAGATAATTGCTAACAGTACAGCAGCTTCTTCAACTAGTTCTTCTAGATGCTCTTGGATGAATATATAAAACATCAGATTTTGTGTATCTTGAAGAAAAAAAGGCCAAATTGTCATCATTTCACTATTTGTGTATTGTATTAAAGTTGTTAACACAAGTAAAGCAGAACTTCAGTTTCATTTATTTGCAAATTTCATGGAAGTAAAACTGAGAAGTTCAAACACCTGTAGTTAAATTAATATTGTTGAAATGACTAAACTGCTTCCTTTATTATTCATAGTAACATCTTTTCTTTTGAAAGAGACATATTTTGTAAATTATGAAGTATCAGAGATATAAATAATACATGAGTATATAGGAAGCCAATGTGTTGCTGAGGAATATAAGATAAAAAATTCCATAACACTCTCAGGTGCCCTGTGACCTGTACTCATAAACTGTGCTCTTTAAAAGTTACTTAGTTTCATTCCCAAGCTCCTAAAAGCTCAGTCTCCACTACTTCTTAGCAAGGCTTAGGTTCCTCTCGTATTGTGAGTAACTTTTAGAATTCCTACTGCTTCACAGTACTAAAAATCAAAATGAATTTGTGTGTGTGTGTTGGGGGGCAAAGGAACTTCAGTAGTCAGTGGAAAGAGTTCAGCTTGAGAAATTAGTTGAAGAAGCTAAATGGAGAGATTTTGAAAACCAAATTAGTTTATCTTAGAAAATACCTCTAGTTAGCACTGCAATTGTTCATGCTTTATTGTATCCAGGTATGTCTTTGTATTGATCAGTGGACTCTTCCTTTGCTAGTCGCTTTCTGGGTGCGTCGTTTTGTTCCTTCTTTTGTTAACAATTTTACTTCAACTTATCATAACACACATGTTTACTGTCGTTCTATAGGCTGTTGATTGGTGGAGTGTTGGTGTTCTTATGTATGAATTATTAACTGGAGCATCACCATTTACAGTTGATGGAGAGAAGAATTCCCAAGCAGAGATTTCTAGGTAAGATTCAAAACAATAAAGTATATATGCTTGCCACAAAATGATGCGTATGCCATAATACATGTTTTCTGAGAGTTTTAATCTAAAATTTAGGAAGAAAGGGCTACCAGGTTAACATTTTAAGTGCTCCAGTTCTGTTTAACAGAATGACATTTGGAAGTAGATAGGTTTTATTAACCTGAGCAGGTTATTGAAATAATAGAACTGACCTTTACAAAAGGCTTGTTTTGTTTAAACTACAGTGGAACCACAACTTCATAGGTACTCAACCCTGTTGCATGCTTACTGTTGCGAAGGAAGTCAAATGAAATATGAAATTATATGTAAACAGAATTATCACATTCAAAATCTTGATACATCATGAAAAATATTTAGCTAGAGAGACTTTTGTCAGCTCTTGCTAGATCACTCCATCAGACTACAGGTTTAAAAAGCATTAACAAAACAAAATTCCAGACTTCTCCCTCTTGGCCATTATGATGGAGTTAAAACTTAAATTAAGTCTTTTTGACCTATTAAAGGTTAGAAATTTTGTTGAGTCCTTGCTTATGCCATGTCTGAATTGGTAACTTTGACTCCCAAGATTTACTAAATGGAACTCTGAAAGAGTTACAAATGTTTTAGAGAGAACCTTGACCTGAGTTTTACAGATACCCAGTTTTTGGGAAAAACTGGGTATCTTTTTAGATATATATTCTACAGGATTTGACTGTCTGTTGGTAGGTCCTTATGTGCTCTTCATTGTCTTAATCTTTCTGATAATTTAAGGTTAAATTCAAAGCTGAGAAACTGCAAGGTTGCTCACATTCATCGTCTGATGGTTAATAACCTAATTTTTGATGTAAATTTGGTTGTGGTAAGTTTACTGTGTTGTTGCTCAGTATGCTTTGGTTCTGCTTGGTGTTTGTGCTACACATTTATAGACAGCAATCCTGTGGTCTTTCAGCTTTTATTTTGATAAATTTAGAAGGTAAATGCTTACAGCTTTCTTTATTTAAAGTCTTCCTGTTTCTTGAAAAAGCCTTTTCTTAACTCAGCTTATGTTATTCTTTCTTACCTATGGACAATTTATTCCTGTTGATGTTTCAAGAGGATCTTGTTTAAGGGAAGTAATAATTCACCATCTGAACAAAAAGATATTCCTTCCTTTTCTCTTGGGTTCCTCTTATTGATGTCAATGGTGGACTGATAGATCTAATTCCGTCTTTTCTATCACTTCCACCTGATAAACCTCTAGTTTATACCTGAAATCTCATTAGTCCAAACTGATATGACTGCATTTCAGACTTGATTTCATTTATCTTCAGTACTCACATGACCCCTGGTTTCTGAATCTTTTCCATTGATAGCAATGTCTGTGCTGGATGACATCTGTTTTGTGTGTTTGCAGTTTATTATGTAACGAATGTTATGTTCCTTTTAAGAGTGTGGCTGAGCATATGAGACCATTGCCATTTCCTCTGTCCTGGCAACTGCACTGAGTCACATGGAGCCTTCTGGGGAGTGGTGATTGCTGCTTGCCTTGGGGAGTAACAGGAGTGTTAACAGGGGCTTTTTCTGAGGGTAGGGTAGGGTAGAGCAGGCGAAATGGAAGGGAGATGTCTGTAGCCTGTGGTGCTCCTGCAGCCTGGGCAGATGGTGAGAAGAGTAGGGAGCAGAAGTACATCTCGGAGAAGATGGAAAGAAAACCTCTTTCTAAGGATTGAAAGGAACTGTATAGAGTTTGCTTGGGAAGCTGTTGAGCTTCTCGCTTGAGAGCATGCCTGAAAGAAATTATCTGCCCTTCCCAACATGCTAGCTTGTTAAATTTAGAAATTCTTGTTATCATATTCACGGCTTTTCAGAAACACCCTCCTTGTATTTATCTCTCGAATGGACACACTGAGCTCTTTCAAGAAATAACAGCTAAATTTTCAGTCTCTGTCTTTATCCTAAGCCTGTACGGCCCAGAAGCTATGATCTTTATTTCCTTTTTTCTTTGATAATGTTGTCTGAAGATACATTCACAATTTACACTTACTATCCTTTTTTATTATTATTATTATTATTAATTGTTTCAATTATATCTGCAACGTTTTCTATAAAGTTTTCTGTTGAATTGGGATATAGACTGAAGAGAATTTTACACCTGTAATTAAATGGGTTCCAAAGTCTCTTCGTGACTATCTTTGATCTTTCTAGTCTCATTTCCTTTCTAAACTGATGAAAAACTGAATTGCAGATAACTTAATCAGATACTTAGAGTTGCCAGTGGTCATGAAATCACTAGCACTGACAGAAAGATACGAGTTGGTAGAAACTTCTTTCCTAATGGCAAGGTTATTCCAAACAGAAATTGTATTCCCTAACCAAAATATGCTTTAAGCTGCCATTTGCAGCAGACTTAGAGAATTCAGTTTTCTCTTACTCAGTTGCAAGCCCTGAAAGTCTAGTTTCCATGGCCTTTGATTTTTCTGAGTTTAAGGAAGAAAGTTGTCTTCTAAATGAATCTGGGTCCTTTTATTTTACCTAGGTAGGAAGCAACCTTAGATATTTTTAGATAATTTTATTCCCTTGTGTGGTACCATGGCTATCTGATGTTAAATTTGAGCACAGTTTTGTTCTGAAATCTCTCTCTATTGAACAGTTCAGTTATTCTGTCAGAAATAGGTAGTATGTGGTTTCTATCTTTTTTCTTCTTTTCTGATACGAGATTGTGTTCAGTTCTTTTATCATAACCTTTTTGACCACCCTGTGAATTTCTCTTTTATGGCAAGTGCAACTTAAGTGCAGACTTGAATTTCCCTTATGCCTCTATCTGTCCGTGAAGACTTTTTATTCACATGCTTGGTGTTATGAGTTATTAAACTTGATAAAAAAATAATTTCACAGAACTATTCGGGTATCTCTTTTTTCTAGCATGCCCTCTCCCCGTTCTTCTCACTTCCTCCCAAATCTTCCTTATATTTTTGAGAATTGTGGACTTCCAATGCTGTAGAGCCATGGTTGGGACACATCCTGCAAAAGCAGAGGCAAGGGCTGGGTTATATTACAAACACAGTATTTTCAGTTTGACTGTGAGTGATTTGTAGTGCTGACTTGAGACAGACAAACCCATTTTAGGGTGTTGACTTTTGAGAGTTTTGTCATACATACAGGGATTTTAAAATAAGCATCAAGTTTTTTGAGTATTATTTTGCTACTGTGCAGCAGCTTAGAAAATATTACCAGATTTGGGGTTATGAACAGATAGATATCTTTTTTTCCTACAGATTATTTTATGTGTATATGTATAAGCATATGATGCCATATTAGCATACTAATGCTAATAGCAGCCTATGCTCTTTATTTGAAGTAGTTGGTTAGACTTTATTTAAACTTCATGGAGGATGGCTGAAATTTGACCATTTGTTAGATCCTATCAAGATATTTTGTTCATGATTCTGCAAGAAACCTTTTCTTGATAAAACTGTTCGGAAGATTCCCAACAGAGAGTTCCTTCTTTATTTTCTGTCTATGAAGACTCCAGTGATTAGTCAGTCTTGTAAAGGACAATGCTTGTTCAGTCATTAAATCCAACTTGTAATTTGCATGGTTTCTTCTGGAATTTTGTCCTATAGATAGCTCATGACTGTCTACCTAGAATGTACAGCATTTATATGCTTAGACAGGAGTCCAGAGTCCAAGAACTGACAGACAATAATATAATGATGCATTTCTAACAGATAGCAATGAGTTAGGAAATCTCAGCCACATGAAGGAAACCGTTTGATGCTAGGCTTAGTGTGAGTCGCATCACATCAGTGACTCTGCCTACAGATCAGTTCAACCTTTCAGTAAAGCAGATGGTTTTAAGAAAGTTGTAAGAATTACATCAAAGTCTCCAACTTGCCTAGAACTGGGGATGCACATATACATCTTTTGTTCCAGCTTTGAGTAGTCAGAATCTGGCATTAGTAGTTACAAGATGACAGGGTAGAGTTGTTCTCAAATGTGAAGATGAAAACTTCCCTTTGGAAGCCCGTCCCCCTGCCCTTTAACGGGGTTACAGCTTGGGATTGCTTTTTCTTATTCTCTGAACATCAGGATAGGTATGTATTTTTTTGTGATGCTTATAGTACAGTTAAGGGCACGGACAATAGTTCATAGTGGTTATAGCATAAACCTAATGTTTCTGTTGGTCGGCTGTGGTGATCCATTCATTTTTTTCCTGATCTAATTGTGTCGTTTACCTGATGGAAGCAAAAAAAACTTCAGGTTCTGCACTTTTGATGTTTTATTATTATCTCTTCCACAGTCAGGTTCAGGCGTCTGCTTTCAAGCTAATCACAGTGGAGGGAGAAAGGTGGCTTCCATCTCAGTATCACATATTTTATATCTGCATTTTCAGTGAAATAGTTGGGTTTTGGTTTTTTCTCTGTCTATAAAAATCTTTGTTTGGCACCTAATGGTTACCACTTCTTAAATTTTTTCGTCTTTCTTTCAAGTAATTAGTTTTGTTTCTCAGTGTTAAGTATTCTAAACAAGTTTACATAGTTCTGGTTTTCAATAATGAATTGGCATTAGTTTGTTCAAGCACCTCATCTTCAGTTAGTTTTCCATAGCTTATGCTTTACTTCTCAGAATGACCACTCAGTGGATATATTTACTAGAATTTTTTGCAACGTAGTTTGTAAATTGGTCAATCTAATGCTAGAAGATAAATTGGTCAAATTAGTCAATAAGTCAAATTGTCAAATTGGTCCTGTTGTCAATAGATGTTTGCACATTCTTTGACATAAATTGGATTTTCTCAACTGTGCAGTGCATCAGAATATTGACTAGTTTTGCTGTTTACAGAGTTAATTAAAATTAAAAATATCTTTCAGCTTCTGGCTAACAGGATATTTTCCCCTTTCATTTTATCTTAACCACTGGGAGTTATCTGCTGTCCATGTTGGGAAAATTCCCAATAACAGTGTCTTTATAAGGCCTTTATTGAGTATTGCAAGGGCATTCCTGCTTAAGGCCTTAAGATTATCACTCTGGAATGAAGAAGGTCACAAACCTCTTCAAATTCTTTTTAGACTGTCATTGCAGTACAAGCCTTTGGCACGTGGTTTATGCAGTTCTGGTTGGTTTTCTTCTGCAGAAGGGCGTTCTATTCAGCCAGCGAACACATATCCCAATCTCTACTGCTTTGGTAAAGAACAGATAACAAACCTGTGGTCAGTCTAATTTTTTAAACTAGGAGCTAGCACAAATCAGTGGTGGCCACTCTATGAATTTTTCATAACAAAATCAATGAGTTCCTTGGACAATTTGTCAGGCTCAGCAGCCTGCACCTGTTACACAGGAGTAGATAAAGAGGAGGAGCATCTGAAGGTCAAGGTGCCATTTCCCTCCTTCTCCCTATCATTCATTGGCATGTCCTTTGGTTTATCATGTATGCTCTTGGTCTGTAGTATTTATGGGAGAAACTCATCAGAGCTTAAATTCCTGAAAAACAGTTCCAATGGGGTTAGCTCCTAGCTCTCAATAGTCTGCCATAGAGAAGGGTAACATGGACATTATTCAGGACCTAAAAGTGATAACCTCCTCAACCTATGCAAGAGATGGTTTCTCTCAAAGTGTTTTCAGTACATCCAGAGTGCTCTCATCAGCTGGTGTAAATTCAGCTCATCTCAGCTCAGAGAGGTTGTACTAGGCTAGGAGAAGCAGAAAATACAGCGGAGTAGTCCTTCAGCAGCTTTGACCAGTCACGACTTGGGATATTTAATTCTTCCTGCTTACTTCTGTCGCTGTTACTAGACTACATGAAAAGGACCTGGGGGTGTTGATTGATGCTCGCCTAGACGTGAGCCGGCAGTGTGCCCAGGAATAGTGTCAGGAATAGTGTAGCCAGCAGGAGCAGGGAGGTGATCGTCCCCCTGTACTCAGCCCTGGTGAGGCCGCACCTCGAGTACTGTGTCCAGTTTTGGACCCCCCTCCCCACAAGAAAGACATCGAGGCCCTGGAGTGTGTCCAGAGAAGGGCAGCGAAGCTGGTGAAGGGGCTGGAGCACAAGTCTTCTGAGGAGCGGCTGAAGGAACTGGGGGTGTTTAGTCTGGAGAAGAGGAGGCTCAGGGGAGACCTTGTTGCCCTCTACAACTACCTGAAAGGAAGTTGTGGTGAGCTGGGGGTCGGCCTCTTCTCGCAGATAACTAGTGACAGGACTAGGGGGAACGGCTGCAAGTTGCGCCAGGGAAGGTTCAGGTTGGAGATTAGGAGAAGTTTCTTCTCGGAAAGGGTGGTCGGGCATTGTAACAGCTTGCCCGGGGAGGTGGTGGAGTCACTGTCCCTGCAGGTATTTAAGGAAAGGTTGGACGCGGTACTGAAGGACATGGTTTAGTTGGTAATAGGTGGTGGGGGGTCGGTTGGACTGGATGATCCTTGAGGTCACTTCCAACCTTAATGATTCTATTCTATTCTATGAAATGTACAAGAGGATGGAGGTGGTTCAGAAAAGGAAAGGAAGGTTGATGCCAAAGGCCACAGCTTCTTTTCAGAAGCTGTTGGAGGGGCAACACAGCAAGGCACAAGCAATCCAGGAGGTTCCTGGCATGTGTCAATGACAACTTCCTCCTCCAAGTGATAGAGGAGCCAACAAGGAGGGGTGCCATGCTGGACCTTGTCCTCACCAACAAGGAGGGGTTGGTAGGGGATGTAGTGCTCAAGGACAGTCTTGGCTGCAGTGACCACAAAATAGTGCAGTTCATGATCCTCGGGGCTGCGAGGAAGGTACACAGCAAGTTTGCTACCCTGGAATTCAGGAGAGCAGATTTTGGTTGCCTCAGAGAGCTGCTTGCCGGAATCCCATGGGACAAAGCCCTGGAGGGAAGAGGGGCCCAAGTCAGCTGGTTAGTATTGAAGGGTCACCTCCCCCAGNGGTAGGGGATGTAGTGCTCAAGGACAGTCTTGGCTGCAGTGACCACAAAATAGTGCAGTTCATGATCCTCGGGGCTGCGAGGAAGGTACACAGCAAGTTTGCTACCCTGGAATTCAGGAGAGCAGATTTTGGTTGCCTCAGAGAGCTGCTTGCCGGAATCCCATGGGACAAAGCCCTGGAGGGAAGAGGGGCCCAAGTCAGCTGGTTAGTATTGAAGGGTCACCTCCCCCAGGCTCAGGAGCATTGCATCCCAACAAAGAGAAAGTTAGGCAAAAAGACCAGGAGGCCTGTGTGGATGAACAAGGAGCTCCTGGACAAAGTCAGACAAAAAAGGGACACCTATAGAGGGTGGAAGCAAAGGCAGGTAGCCTTGGAGCAATACTGGGATACTGTCTGCAGCCAGGGATCATGTTAGGAAAGCCAAAGCCCAGACAGAGTTAAACCTGGCCAGGGATGTTAAAGGCAATAAGAAACGTTTCTATAAATATGTCAGTGATAAAGGGAGATGAGGGAAAATGTGCGTCCCCTCCAGGATCGAACAGGAGACCTGATCACCCAGGATGCGGAGAATGCTGAGGTACTCAATGACTTTTTTGCCTCAGCCTTCACTGGCAAGGGATGTAGCCACACTGGCCAAGTCACAGAAGGTGAATGCGGGGACCACTCGGTGAATAAGGAATTGGCTGGATGGCTGCACTCAAAGAGTTGTGGTCAACAGCTCGATGTCCCAGTGGCCATCAGTGACGAGGGGCGTTCCTCTGGGGTTGGTACTGGGACCGGCACTGTTTAACATCTCGGCTGGCGACATGGACAGTGGGATCGAGCGCACCCTCAGCAAGTTTGATGGCGACACCAAGTTGTGTGGTGTAGTCGACACACTGGAGGGAAGGGATGCCATCCAGAGGGGCCTTGGCAGGCTTGAGACGTCGGCCCAAGCGAACCGCATGAAGTTCAACAAGGCCAAGTGCAAGGTCCTACGCATGGGTCGGCACAATCCCAAGCACAACTACAGGCTAGGCAGAGAATGGATCAAGAGCAGCCCTGAGGAGAAGGACTTGGGGGTGCTGGTTGATGAGAAGCTCAACATAAGCCGACAGTGTGCGCTAGCAGCCCAGAAGGCCAACCGTGTCCTGGGCTGCACCAAAACCAGTGTGACCAGCAGGTCAAGAGGGAGGTGATTCTGCCCCTCTTCTCCACTCTTGGGAGACCCCACCTGGAGTACTGCATCCAGCTCTGGGGTCCCCAGTACAGGAAAGACATGGAGCTGCTGGAGTGAGTTCAGAGGAGGGACACAAAGTTGATCAGAGGGGGCTGGAGCACTTCTACGAGAACAGGCTGAGAGAGTTGGGCTTGTTCAGCTTGCAGAAGAGAAGGCTCCGGGGAGACCTTATTGCTGCCTTCCAGTACCTGAAGGGGGCCTACAAGAAACCTGGAGAGGGGCTGTTTACAAGGGCAGGGAGTGATAGGACCAAGGGGGAACGGGTTTAAACTTAAAGAGGGGAGATTTAGATTAGATATTAGGAAGAAATTCTTTGCTGTGAGGGTGGTGAGGTACTGGCACAGGTTGCCCAGAGAAGCTGTGGATGTCCCCTCCCTGGAAGTGTTCAAGGCCAGGTTGGATGGAGCTTTGGGCAACCTGGTCTAGTCTAGGGTGTCCCTGCCCAAGGCAGGGGGATTGGAACTAGATGATCTTTGAGGTCCCTTCCAACCCAAACCACTCTATGGTTCTAGGATTCTAAGCACAGACATCCCAGGAAGGACTTTGACATGTGCAGCTTCCTTCCTCTGAACACTTAATGGGCTAGTGTTACAGCCTTGAGTGACTTACCCTTCAGTACAACACTAGTGAAGCCAGACTCTCTTTACTTGATCAAGCTACTTGATTAGTCTTCACCAATTTCTCCTTTCTCACATGTTGATCCCATATGGTCTTTCTTTTCTGGCAGCTTGCTTTCCATCCTAATTAATATCTAACGTGTACAGCTTCACATACGTCAATTCCATGATCAATGTAAGTAGTTCCTGGAACTTCTAAAGAAAATACCTTCGTTCGTCACTACTTGTGTAGTGTGGTTCTGTGAACCAGTCCAGAGCGTCAGGGATACTTTATCGTATCAGTCAACCTCAGAAGTATTTCTGAACAAATTGCATTGCACTTTACATGGAGTCTGCTTGTATGGCATGGCAAAATGCTGCCTTCTCTGCAGTGGGCTCTGGGAAGGTCGACAGATGGAAGATATCCCTCAATATAATCATAGCTTGCTTTTCACATAGCTAAATACCACTTCATTGTTAATTCTGCCAATAAAAAGAGATAATTTGAAACAGTAATCTTGGCAAAAGGCAGAAATCACTGATGCTGTTGCCACAGAAGTTGTCCATTAGGTAAAATATGGTATTATACCAAACTCTTATAGGCAAAATATGTATGCTAATTGTTTTGACAGACATAATCTTTATAAGGGATTCCTTCCCCCAAGAATTTCAGGAGTGGTTTCTACCCAAAAAGCAGAATGTCAAATAATATGAAAAGCTACTTTATAAACCTATCTGTTCTTCAGCTGGGACTCTGCTCAGTTAACACATCAATGGTACAACCAATTGCAATTCTCAGGCTGACCGGAGACATACAGTATGTCACTGGAAATTTGCAATTAGAAGGATTAAATTACTAGTGTTGTTACTGCAGAAGTACTTCTTTTGGCTAAGAATTTTCTGCTAACTTTGCAGTGCAGAGTTCTGTAAAAGACTTACTACTGCTTGTGTTTGTGTCACTCTGTATTATGTGAATGTTTGTATCTGCATCAGAAGCCTGAGACACAGGCAAGAATCTTATTGATAGTACTTACCAGCATCACTGCTACAGAGACTGATCTCCTGAGGCTGCAGAGAGGAATTTATACTCATTTGTTCTCTTTGCTACCAGTCATCCCAATTCAGCATCTTTTTTCAGAGACATTTTCAAATTTTTATCTGACTTAGCCATCTGTAATCTCTGGCATTTTTCAGGCAGGAAATTGCTCTAGAATTTTTCTTTGGGATTCTAAGGACATTCCAAAGTCTCAATCCCATTGCTTTAGAAATCACTTTAAAAAAAACACTGAGTTGTTTTTGTGTTTTTTTCCCCTTTCTAAGAGTCCACAGAGAACTTGTCTCTTTCCAGGATCTTTGTTATATACCTTTCTGATTCTCTCATCAGAAAAGTTGATAGCTACATTTCCTTGGACTCTGACTGAAGTGATTTTCAAGCTAAGAAGACAGTGTAGATTTTATTGGCCCTCCTATAAATCAGGTAATTTTGCTATCAAGATGTCCTGTCTTCTGTCTTACAACAGGAAGGTTTTCTTCCTTACTTGCTTCCCCTTTCTGAAACTGGATGATTTCTGAAGAGGCTGAATCTTTACTTCTCCACCAGTCCTACAGTGTAAGAATCCTCTTGTTTAGTGATGTTTAAATTTGGTATTAACATCCCTAATTAAGAACTTATTTGGCAATACTGTGCTTTCATCTTTTCTGTCAAGTGGAGTGTGTCTAGGAGTTGAGGACAAGGCTTATGGTTGCTGTTACTTCTGCTGGCAGAGTGGCTGTGATCTAGACCCCCACTGGCAGATCATCCTTGCATCATTTAAAGATATAATCCATCTTAAAACTCAGACTGTATTTTCCTAACTCATTTCAGAATTACTTAAACCAAGAGGATAGCTTGTTTTGTCTTTTTGTTTGCTTGAAATTGGATGCTACATCAGTAGAAGCAACACCTGGGATCTGTGCATATTGAACTTGGTTTTTGTCCTTCCACAGTGGCAGGACAAGATTATTTAGGAAACAATCTGTTTGCATCTATTTTTGGAGTAACCCAAGAAGTTATGTATTTCAAGATTAAAAAAAAAAATCCCATGTGATAGCTGACTCTAAGGATATGTCAGGCAGTAACTTTACACAAAATTTAGACATCTCCTGCAGTGATCAACTTAAGCTCTATCGAAGACCTATAACAATTGAGATTTTAGTGCTGCCGCAACCTCATATAATTTCAGCCTCACAGTCTCTTATAGCTTCAAAATCTTTCTGTCTGTGTTTACTGGAGGCACTCTTAAGTCCTTCTTCTATGTATTGTGCTTTCAAAGTCACCACAGTGAGAGGATGCATATAGATATATACACACCCAGCTGAACATGAGCCAGCAATGTGCCCTTGTGGCAAAGGCAGCTAGTGGTATCCTGGGCTGCATTAGACAAAGTATTAGCAGGTTGAAGGAAGTGATCCTTCGTCTCTACTCAGCACTGGTGAAACCACACTAGGAGTACTGGGTCTAGTTCTGGGCTCCCCAGTGTGAGAGATATGGACATACTGGAGAGAGTCCAGCAAAGGGCCACAAAGATGATCAAGGAGCACAAGTCTTCTGAGGAGCGGCTGAAGGAACTGGGACTGTTTAGTCTGGAGAAGAGGAGACTCAGGGGAGACCTTATTGCTCTCTACAACTACTTGAAAGGAAGTTGTGGCGAGCTGGGGGTTGGCCTCTTCTCGCAGATAACTAGTGACAGGACTAGGGGGAACGGCTGCAAGTTGCGCCAGGGGAGGTTCAGGTTGGCCATGAGGAGAAATTTCTTCTCGAAAAGGGTGGTCGGGCATTGGAATGGGTTGCCCAGGGAGGTGGTGGAGTCACCATCCCTGGATGTGTTTAAAGAAAGGTTGGATGTGATACTTAGGGACATGGTTTAGTGGGTAATAGGTGGTG
>VWZZ01006601.1:537494-574935 GCA_013399095.1 Psophia crepitans | reverse complement strand
TAGAGGTTGGAAGGGACCTCGAAAGATCATCTAGTCCAACCCCCCCTGCCAAGGCAGGACCACCTAGAGCACATCACTCAGGAATGTGTCCAGTCGGGTTTTGAATGTCTCCAGAGAAGGAGACTCCACAACCTCTCTGGGCAGCCTGTTCCAGTGCTCTGTCACCCTCACGGTGAAAAAGCTTTTCCTTACGTTAACCCGGAACCTCCTATGCTCCAATTTGCACCTGTTACCCCTTGTCCTATCGCTTAGTGAGGCCGAGAAGAGCCTGGCTCCATCTTCCCGACACTCACCCTTAACATATTTATAAACATTGATGAGGTCACCCCTCAGCCTCCTCTTCTCCAAGCTAAAGAGACCCAGCTCCTTCAGCCTTTCCTCATAAGGGAGATGTTCCACTCCCTTGATCATCTTTGTGGCTCTGCACTGGACTCTCTCTAGCAGTCACCATTCCGTGATTCTGTATGCTAAAGGGTTTTCTGTGTGTATGTTTTTAAACCTGTTGACATGTCTGTTACGTGTTTGTGTGTGCATGCTCAATTTTCCTTCACAGTCCTTAGCTTTAATATCTACATTTGGAGTAACTGAAGGAAAACTTGCCTTCCTCTTTATATAAAAATCTGGGACCTACCCATATAAGAGATAGTTATTGAAATGCGATTCCGCTTAGGCTTCCAAGATTTTGAACTTCCACTAGCCTTATTTGATGGCTCCTAGTTCTTATATTGAAAGAGATAGCAAGATCCCTATCTGCTTTTTCTTTACTGGTCATTGTTTTGAGAGGAACACAATCCTCGCCCCCTTAAGTCCCCTTTTCACTAACTGGGATAGTCCTAGTCTTTTTTGTAGATCTTCATATGAAACACATTCTGTATCTCTGATTAATCTTGTTACTCTCTCTCTCAAACTTTTCCAGTGATAGTGCTTCCATTTGAGAGCAGGCCCTGAGCACTGCACACAGTATACAAGGTGCAGGCAAACCTCAAATGGCTCAAGTGTGGGTTTTTTCCTCTTTATTTTCTAATAATTTTTAAAATTGGAACTGGTTTTGTTTCTGTAACTGCTGTTAGGCATCAAGTTGATGCTTTTATGGAGCTATCTGTTGTAGCTATGAGATTTCTTCTGAATAGTAATGTGTGAAATAGTTTTTCTTCTGTGAATTCAGTTATATGATTTATCTCCTACAGATTGCATGTTTCATGTCCACATTTCCTCAAAACTTCTTTTAAAAAAGTTGGTTTCACATTTGTCATTGTCTTTGAGTACAACAGAAGTTTAAGTGAAATGTTAAATACTACCATTAGTATGGTAATTCTTTGATTTTAGCACTCAACACATTAAGTAATTACAAATAATAGTTATTTTATTTGTTTTACAGGAGAATATTAAAAAGTGAGCCACCTTATCCACAAGAAATGAGTGCACTGTCTAAGGATATAATTCAGCATCTTTTGATGAAAGATCCCAAGAAGAGGCTAGGTTCTGGTCCCACTGATGCTGATGAAATCAAACAACATCCCTTTTTCCAGGTAAAGCAAATGGCAAAACTTTACAGATACCACTTACTCCTGTGTTAGTGCCTTTGAAATCCAAGTCTAAAGTAATTCTGTTGTTTTGTTGGCAGAATAGCTTAGAGACGTGTTAATTGGAAGAATAATTGTGTTTACGTTACTAAGAATATCTATATGCTTACGTATATGGATTTTGTACATACTACAAGAAGGGCATGGTAGATTTTTAACATATTCTGTCTGTTTCTAACTGTTAATTGAAGCAGACAAAAGACACACTACTTAAACCAGAAGGTTTAATGGAAAACACTTAAATTATATGTTGTGTTGTTTCTTGAAAAGAAAGTTTGCCACTAACATTATTAGTAAAATCTGTATATTGATAAAATTCACCACTAATGATAAACACCTCTTCTGTATTTTCCTTTACCTAATTAAATCTTTCATCTTGTTTAGTAGATTTTAATTCTGTTCAGATTTCAATGTATTAACATTTGGTTTCAAACAATGATGAAGATTGGATTTGCGTACATCATCTGTACTGTTCCATCCATGTGGTTAAAATTGTTTGTGTGCTTCCTTTGAAAAAACTAAGTATGTATTTCCAGTACTTCTGAAGTTAAATATATTTTTAATTAGTATAATTTTTGGAGTGTTTAAAGTTGTCAGTATAAACTAAACCTTTCAAATATTTTCAAATGTTATGATAATAATTTTAAGCATGAGCAATTACTTGTCTTTTTAACTTTGGAGTTTCTTGTCATGCCTTCTCTATTTCCTTCCTCTTGTAAGAGAGTCTGACAAAGTAGAGTTAAACTTCCTTTATTCACTGTTTGTTTTGGAAGATACATTTTTTCCCTCATACAACAGTTTCTAATCTTGACTTCAGTTCCATTCCTTTACAGTAATAGGGCCACTTTCTTGTAACTACTATATCGATGTTTCCTACTTCTAGCCATGCATTTAAGTAAGAATCCAGAGGCATTATGCTCTCAGGGTTCTGAAAGCTGAGATTAGTAATTAAGCATAGAAATCAGCAAGATACTTCATGTATGCACCATGGCTTACAAAAATATAAATGTTGTTTTCTCTGAAACAGATGAAGAAATTTAAGGGCTGTCATGCTAAATGTTTCACTTATCTTCATTGTTAAATTTCTTTGTGTTGATTTTTAATTTTTTTTTAACTGGACTCTGTTTACTTACCAATAAGTATGATACATCCTGCCTTTACCTAAACAAATTAGTAGGGCATAATTTGAATTTCATGTACCTGTGGAAAATAGCAAATGGAGTTAGGACGGTTTGCTTCTAGACACGTCTAGCTTTCAAATATCTGTTAAATTTTCATTTGATTCCAACTTACTTTCCTGATTTCGGTTTAGAATATCAATTGGGATGATTTAGCTGCCAAGAAAGTATCAGCCCCATTTAAACCAGTAATCAGAGATGAGTTGGATGTCAGTAATTTTGCAGAAGAGTTTACAGAAATGGATCCAACGTATTCTCCTGCAGCAACTCCTGAGACTTCAGAAAGAATATTTCAGGTATTTTAAGAATTCACATTAATTTAAAAAAAAATCATTTATTTAACAATTCCACATGTATAGCTAATTTTCCCTCCCTTCCCACCGGCTTCTAAGTTATTAGGAATTAACTATGTGATTTCCAACCCCAGTTCCCAGGGCGGTTTGTTCAGCAATTGCAAAATGAGAAAGGTGGAAACGGTCTTAGTGAAAACATAGGGACCTGAAAGATCATCTAGTTCCAATCCCCCTGCCTTGGGCAGGGACACCCTAGACTAGACCAGGTTGCCCAAAGCTCCATCCAACCTGGCCTTGAACACTTCCAGGGAGGGGACATCCACAGCTTCTCTGGGCAACCTGTGCCAGTACCTCACCACCCTCACAGCAAAGAATTTCTTCCTAATATCTAATCTAAATCTCCCCTCTTTTAGTTTAAACCCGTTCCCCCTTGGTCCTATCACTCCCTGCCCTTGTAAACAGCCCCTCTCCAGGTTTCTTGTAGGCCCCCTTCAGGTACTGGAAGGCAGCAATAAGGTCTCCCCGGAGCCTTCTCTTCTGCAAGCTGAACAAGCCCAACTCTCTCAGCCTGTTCTCGTAGAAGTGCTCCAGCCCCCTCTGATCAACTTTGTGTCCCTCCTCTGAACTCACTCCAGCAGCTCCATGTCTTTCCTGTACTGGGGACCCCAGAGCTGGATGCAGTACTCCAGGTGGGGTCTCCCAAGAGTGGAGAAGAGGGGCAGAATCACCTCCCCCTTGACCTGCTGGTCACACTGGTTTTGATGCAGCCCAGGACACGGTTGGCCTTCTGGGCTGCTAGCGCACACTGTCGGCTTATGTTGAGCTTCTCATCAACCAGCACCCCCAAGTCCTTCTCCTCAGGGCTGCTCTTGATCCATTCTCTGCCTAGCCTGTAGTTGTGCTTGGGATTGTGCCGACCCATGCGTAGGACCTTGCACTTGGCCTTGTTGAACTTCATGCGGTTCGCTTGGGCCGACGTCTCAAGCCTGCCAAGGCCCCTCTGGATGGCATCCCTTCCCTCCAGTGTGTCGACTACACCACACAACTTGGTGTCGCCATCAAACTTGCTGAGGGTGCGCTTGATCCCACTGTCCATGTCGCCAGCCGAGATGTTAAACAGTGCCGGTCCCAGTACCAACCCCAGAGGAACGCCACTCGTCACTGACGGCCACTGGGACATCGAGCTGTTGACCACAACTCTTTGAGTGCAGCCATCCAGCCAATTCCTTATTCACCGAGTGGTCCGTGCGTCCATGACTCTCCAATTTAGAGACAAGGATATCATGCGGGACAGTGCCAAATGCTCTGCACAAGTCCAGGTAGCTGACATCAGTCACTCTTCCCTTGTCCACCAACGCTGTAACACCATCGCAGAAGGCCACCAAATTTGTCAGGCACAATGTGCCCTTAGGGAAACCATGTTGGCTGTCACCAATCACCTCCTTATTTCCCATGTGCCTGAGCATAGTTTCCAGGAGGATCTACTCTGTAATCTTGCCCGGCACAGAGGTGAGACTGACTGGCCTGTAGTTCCCTGGGTCTTCCTTTTTTCCCTTTTTCAAAATAGGGATTATATTTCCCCTTTTCCAGTGAAGGACGTCACCGGACTGCCATGACTTCTCAGATATGATGGAGAGTTGCTTGGCCACTTCATCCGCCAGTTCCCTCAGGACCCGTGGATGCAGCTTATCAGGTCCCATGGACTTGTGCACCTTCAGTCATTGAGTACCTCAGCCTTCTCCATATCCTGGGTGACCAGGTCACCTGTTCAATCCTGAAGGGGACCCACATTTTCTCTTATCTCCCTTTATGCTCTAGTTGAGTTACTCCTTTGGGAGTGAAAGGAAAGAGGAAAGAGTAGGCCTTCCACATCCTGTAGGAGTGGTCCAAATTCTGGCCTACTCTATACAGATCAGTAACAAAGCATTCTTTACCATATCCTCTGTGCTATTAAAGAATGATCCTTTCTTGAACTGCACAGTCTGGATGTCAAATGGGCAGGAACAGCTCATGAGCAGCCAACTTGGTACCAAAGCTCCTTGAAGTGAACAGCAGTTCAGATTGTTTTCTCTCCTCCCCCTCCTTGTGCTTTGTTTTTTTTATTGTCTGTTTTTGAGCAGCTTAGTGTACAGGAACATCACATAATATTTTGAATGTTGTTAGATTTGTAGTGACTATAGCAAGTAATTTATGGGTCTCATAATAGGATCTGATGTATTGTGCAGTGGTAGTCACAGCTGTTCTTGTTACGATACCCAAACTGGGCACCGTTTAAAATGGTTTGATGCTTACATCACAACATAAAAACTATTGCATGCCTTTAGCTTAAAGATGTTCCGGGAAGCTAGCTAGTCTGAAGTACGAGCCTTTATCACTATCGCAAAACAATTGAAGCTGAGCCACATTTTTAGCATAATTTTTTATGATTATTGTTTTGTTTTTAACTGTGGGGAATCATATCATTAATTCCAGGAAGATACCTGCTCACATTGAATAGAGTAATATTTACCCTTCAGTGAGCCAGTAGCAGTTTTTGTATTATGTTATGAAAATTCTGATTTCTTTGAAAAATTCTTCTGAAACTTCTGATGTTTTATATGCAGTATGATAGTTTTTGTGCAACAGTTTCAAACCATGCCCTTTTCTAATGTCTTCATTTCATAGGGATATTCTTTCGTTGCACCTTCTATTTTGTTTAAACGCAATGCAGCTACAGTAGATCCTCTTCAGTTTTATATGGGGGATGAGCGTCCTGGAACTACAACTATTGCCAGAAGTGCTATGATGAAGGTAAGAATAATATCAAGACCTGAATTAATTTGGTTAACTTGAAACTGCATGTAACTTTCAAAGCAGCAATCACAAGCTAGGCTACAGATTACAAAATAGTCATTATTCATTTATCTGTTCTCTGTAACAGCTTCTCAGCTGATCCAAGCATATAATTTGCATGTGGTACTATTAAGAAGTGTTTGAAGTTGAATTTGAAAAATGAGATGATTGTCTAGTTTTCCAGAAGACTGAACTATAGCAGTAATAGTAATGTGTGTCCTGATAGTTCTTATTCAGCCAACCATTGTAGATATTTTTGAAGCTATTTTAATGATATTGGAATTCCTTCTTTGATGTATTTGCCTAAAAGTGTGTATAGTTGTGTGAAGCCTTATAAGAACACGTGCTATTGTGATGTCTTCAAACAAGCACATAGTTTTGTGGATAAATGTATGTACAGCCATCTTTGATCCTGTTTGTCTGAATATTTTGTATTTTAAACTATTGTATGAGTAATTATTTATTTAGTGATTATGTTTGTTTAATGTAACATAAGATTTACTGTTTGTTAAAATAAAGTATATGCATTTTATTAAATAGAAGTTAAGATTTTATTTTATCAAAAAGAGAGCTCTTTTACAATTTTAAATGTAGATGAAAAATTCTCACGAAACTTTACTCTTTGTCTTTGACTGTGTATACTAAAAGTATTCTGCAGAACTAAATACAGACAGTTTCCTAACAGGACTCTCCATTTTATCATCATTATGAACTGGATCTGAAAGAGAAACCATTGGGAGAAGGAAGTTTTTCCATTTGTCGAAAGTGCTTACACAAGAAAACTAGCCAAGAGTATGCAGTAAAAATAATTAGCAAAAGGTATAAATATTCTATAAGACAATAAAAATACTTTCTTTGCTTACTGTCACCCATGAATTAGAATAATGTTCGCTACATTTTTGGAAGTGGAAAAATAACTTTAAAATAATTTCCTTTTTGAAGAATCTACAGAACCTTATATTAACCTTATAACCTTTAAAAGATTCTGAGTCTTTTGAAACAAAATGTTACTCTTACTGGGGAGGACACAAGAAGAAACCTAAAGAGTACTTTTCTGGTTCCTAATTGTATTTTACCCTAATTTCCTCTAATTTTGCTCCTAACCAAAGTAAGCTGTAAGGCCCTCCTATCTTTAGATCTAAGTGAATGGAACATAGACTTACGCTAGCTCCCTTTCCTAAGCAGCCCAGTTGATAGCCTAGGACATTGCTTTTAAGAAGGATCTGTAGCATGTGTTGCCTCACATCTAACTAGGGGTGTGTGTGTAAAAATGAGTTAGACTATGGAGCTGTAAGTTGTGTCTTGTTTCCTAGATGTTTTGAAGAGAACACCACAATGGAGTCAGCTGACTTGCTTTGTACATGGGGACCCTGTGGTCCTCTTCTAGAATAGATACCTCTGGCAATTTCTACCAGGGAAAAATAAAGACAAGGGATCCCTTGAGGGGTGGATGGATTTTTAGCTTCATTATGCAGTGTTCATTGGTAAATATGACCCTAGCGTGTTGTAGAATGCTGGCGAGAAAGGAAAGTGTAAATGTTTTGCTATCAGAATGATAGTTCACGGTGATCTCTTTTCCAAGACATTTGGCTGTACCTCTGTTTTTCCGGACTCTAGAAGTAACTGTCCACCAGACTTAAGAGTTTCATCACATGCTTTTTGGATAGGATAAATTCAAGAATAAGACACTTAAATCTAGGTATCTGAGTCAGCTTTACGGGTCTGCTAGGATTAATGGAGGCCTCCTCAAAACTGTTAGTGGAACCTACAGAGAGACTTGAATGACCCGGCACTACCAGTGGGATTCAGTAACTTAACCATAGGCATCTACATAGTGCCATTTCAGCATCTGTTGGTGTCCTCTCTGTTCTCCAGTTCCCATCAGTCTTGTGACTACTACCTTTATGTAGATGTTCATGGCTGATGTCTTCCAGGCTCTCCTATGCTTAGGCCATTGAATCCTACTCTAGGTATGTATTTATTTTACAGTGAACTAGTTCACCCTTTAAGATGCATTAACCAGAATTTCTGTCATCATAATGAGATCTTAGACAAGTAGTATGCAGTAGGTACCTACACTGGGTATTTTAATCTGGAAATCTCTGCCTTGTGTCAGCATTCAAAATTTTTTCTGTGTTGCATGCAGAGCTGCAGGCAGGGCTCCCATCTCATCTTAAGCTAATGAATTTTTTGTTTCTGGAGAACAGTGAGCAAACTAGTATTGACTTTTCCCATAGAACTATGCTTTTAGGAATTATGTCCTTAAATTATATTACTCACAAGTTCTTTTGCTCTTTTTTATTCATCTTGGTGGACCAGGCCAAATAAAGGTAAGAAGTGGTCTGTATAGATGGATTTTTTTTTTAGGATTGCAGGCTGTGAGCAGACTCAGAGCATGTTTGTGTGATATTTAAAGGTAGCAGTAAACCCACACTCTGAATGGCTGGACACAACCAGCCTTGAGTAAAAAACTGTTGAACTGTAAATAATACTGCTTTGAGAACCACATTAGTAAATTTTGATGATGGAAAAGTGTAATAGGTTTCTACTAACTTCTTTGCCTCACAGTCAGACAGTCTTTCACTCCTACCCATTAAAGGTGCCAGTGAATTCTATATCTAGGCCAACCTTTTCGTGATACTTGAAGTGAAAGCTCCGATCATGTGATGTTGCTTTGTTAATAGTGTTGGATCTGCCTCCATACAACAATTTGAGGTTTATCTGTATGTCTGAAGGCCAGTGAAACAGTGAAGTCCTGTAAATTTGCTTGAGTTACTGTTTTAGAGCTTCCCATTTGTTTTTCATTAAATTGTCTGTTTAAAATCTGAGATGGTAACTATTTGGAGAAGGGAAATACTCAGAGAAGTTTATGCACAAATTTCAAAGGTTAGGTTCATGATACTGAACCTTTTTCATCTGTTTCTTAGGTCCACCTTCTCCTGATAGTATTTTAGGGTGGAAAGACTATCTGAGTCAGGTTTTCTAATTTCTTAGGGACCTGAAATCACTTTCAGTTCAAACAACATCATCAGCAGAGATGCAGGTTGAACAGGTTAGTTTAGTTGTTGATTATATGAAACCTGCAGAAATCCAGAATTGTCTTCCACAAAAGTCTCATCATGGTTCTGGACCTAATTAGGAAAAAAATTGCAAAAAAAATCTAAGAACATGTGTGTTGAGAGAGATTCTATCTGTCTTATCCCTAAGGCCTTTCTCTAAGTCAGTACAGGATTAGCCTTTCTTGGAGAGAGTTTTGGCAAAAAAGTTCAGGCATTAGCCCACAATAAATCACCATGTGTATTTAGTGGGAAACAAAATGTTCTTCTCTATCCCCATTCACATAGTTTTTATAATGTTCACTGTGTTCACTTCTTTCGGCTATACATTTCAGTA
This sequence comes from Psophia crepitans, assembly GCA_013399095.1. NCBI lineage: Eukaryota > Metazoa > Chordata > Aves > Gruiformes > Psophiidae > Psophia > Psophia crepitans. Next base: position 565,656 of record VWZZ01006601.1, on the reverse strand, counting down.
GCTGAAAGAGAATTTGTGAGATGATTTTTGCTCTGGAGCTAGTCTCTTCTTATCTTCCATTTTAGATTTTTACAGTGGCCTGTTTAGGGGTTCATTTGTGTAATACAATTCATAGATAGGTGATGTTACTCTTCTTTCTAGTAGGAGCTCATAGATTCCATACAGCTTTGGAAGTACTTCTGTCCGATAAGAATGGAAAAAAAGCCAATGATTTGAGTCTTCATGATAAAACTGAACTGATAAATATTTGTAGGAACAGAGGTGAAGTCAAATTGCCCTGGACTAAGGGAAAGGTTTGGTTTAGGTAGAAACTATACTATAGTATCATTTCAGCTTTTGCTGTAGCAAGTTGCAGTTGCATCAAAAACATTGTTTGATCTGGATGTGGTTTTTTTATGTCCTAACTTGCAGGGTATTGTGGAGAGTTTTGCTCAGCTTACTTTGAATATGCTTTTAATTGTGTTCAAGAAGTTGTAGTATTAAAAAATCTGGATTGCAAGCAATTAAAAATTAGGTGTAACACTTTGAATGTGCAATTTACTCAGTAAAATTGGTACAAAATGACTGCTCAATTTTTCCAGAATGGAAGCCAACACCCAGAGAGAAATAACAGCTCTGAAACTCTGCGAAGGACACCCGAATGTAGTGAAGTTACATGAAGTTTATCATGACCAGGTATTTTGAAGAAACTATAATCAGTGCTTGCCAAACACATTGCCGTGTGTTTTCTGAAGAACTTTAGGAGTGCAGCATATTGTTACTGTGGAGGCAACTTTTTTCTAGGGCTTTTGTCTAGTTAGTGTAGAAGATGAAGCAGTTGTTCTGCATTCAAGGGAGTTTGCGGTTACTCTAGCAAATAAAAAAGTACTTGGAAGAATTAGAGTCCTGGGTTCAGGTTCTCGTTCTGTCCTTGGTCTACTGAATTAATCATCATACAATATATTCATGGCCCAGTTTCTGTATCTATGATACTGAGGTACCTAATCACCTTCCATCAGGGTTGTCATGAATCTTAAAATTATATTTGCGAAATAAGTTGAAAATCTTGTAAAAGAAGATTGCATATCTAGCATTTTTTTCTTGCATATTAGTAGCTTCATGGAGATAACCAAGTAGTTTGCTAAATTACCAAATGTGAAAGTAGAGCCTCTATTTGAAAATATTTTGAGATCAGTTTAGGGTTTATTTAGAGATCTTAGTTATCTTTTTCCTTAGTGTAATGCAAGCTCCGCAGCATGTACTAAGCCATAATTTGATCTAATGTGGACGTTGGCCCCGGTTTGAGCTAGGGGGTTTGGTCTGGATGTCCTGCAAAGGTCCCTTCCAACCTAAACTACTCTGTGATTCTAGTTTATGATTTTCTAAGGGAACATGGGCTCGCTTGCCTCCCCACGCATCCCAGTCTTTCCCCATTGTGCTGGTCATACATGGACCAGCAGAGTGCTCAGATGGAGTACTTCTAAAATAGCTGAGACAATGAAAAATCTGTATTGTAATCTTTAATGATAAGGAAGACTTTTTTTTTTTGACGTTTATGTACAGTGTGAGTACATACATGTAGAACAGGACACTTTTCCCACTTTCCTTTGAGTAAAATGACTATACTCAGGTATATCTTTAAAAAAAATGTTATTCAGATTGCTCTGCAGCTGAATAGGCTACTCTCAACCACACAAACCACTGTATTTTCAGTTTCTCCTGGTAGCTGCCAGGTGTTATCTTCCAGAGTACTCATACACAATATTTTGAAGAACTGATCAAAATTTTCTAGTTTTCATGCTTCTGTGGTTTGTCTTTAGAAAAAAAAAAAAAGTAGTTCCAGTTTTCAACTTGCTCTAATATCAGCCTGATGAAATTCTACATTAATAATCCAACCATAGAGTCTTGGGTTGGAGTCTCTTTTTGTGAGCCATGAGAATTTTTCTAGCAGAGAAAAGTCTCTTTATCCTTTCTGATTTTTCCTGTGGGCTGTTCTTAAGACATAAAGAAAATATGCAGGAGAGTAATACCTTACAAGCACTACTAGCAATGTGACTAATAGGCCCCTCATTTGTTCTAAGAAGTGTTACTGCTTTCTGTCCATGTAGGTCTGCTTCTGTACCTTGATATCTAAATACTACGCACCCTCTGTTCCTGACTATTTCTTTGTATTTCATTTTTTTGACCTCTTCCCAGAACTTTTTTCTTTGCTTGCAAATACTACCTTTTTTACTGTCATTCAAGGGAAGGAAATGCTAGAAGCCATCACATGCCTACATCATTGCCTTTTGAGAATGCTAACTTCACTTTCCTGTCCTGAGAAGTCTGCTGTTTGTTTAATTGCAAGACATTTGAATTGCAATTGATTGTGTGGTACTGTTGTCTTATAATCAAGAATGTCACTGCTTATTGATTGTCTTGAAAAGAACACCATCTAAACAGCCATTACTTTTTAAATTAAAAAAGTATTCTTTAATGTTTGGGAAAATGTCTGGTGTGATTCTAATGATAGAGTAGCTTTGGCTACTACTCTGGAGGGGATGAAATCAGAAGAAAGTCTAGATAATGTTTAATTTCACAGTAAAGTTTCAGGGTGCTTTTAAAGGATTTGGTAACATTAAATGGCTAACTCCTTATGCATATTAATAGAAATGTATCTGTACATCAGAACAGGCTTAAACAGCAAGTCTAGCTTTTTTCAGCTTTATTTGTTAGCCTAAAGAAAGGCATTTCATCTTCCTACAAATTTATTCATTTACATGGTGGCATTGCATTTTTGTAACTAGATATGGGTGAACATGGGGAAGACATCAACGTTCTTCAGTCTCAGTGAGGCTGATGGGAGAAACATCATCTGAGATGCAATTCGGTGTGTCTTACTGGCTTTCCAGATTGCTATGAGCAGCAGTTTTATTTCTTCAAACTTTAGCAGCCTATTGGAATAGCACCTACCTCCTGAATGAATGTTGGTTTGTAATATTAAATTTCTAACATGACATTTTTCTTTCTTGTTTCAGCTTCATACATTTCTAGTAATGGAATTGCTGAAGGGAGGAGAATTGCTTGAACGTATTCAGAAAAAGAAACATTTCAGTGAGACTGAAGCCAGTCATATTATGCGCAGACTTGTTTCAGCAGTGAGCCATATGCATGATGTAGGAGTAGTCCATAGAGATCTAAAACCTGAGGTATAATGACTTGCTTATGTGTGTTTAGCCATTAAGTTATTAAATATCTGCAATGTGACATATTTCTGTTCCTTCAGCTTTTATTACACATTTTTCTACTTCTGTATTTTTAATAAAACAATATCACTTTTACTTAGCAAATTCTGTAGATACTTTCCTGTTCATAGGGAAAAGTAACTGTTAGGAAACATTTTAATTTTGTAAACAATTTACATTCTAACTTGTTCAAACACATTTTTCTTTGCCTATTGGGGAACAGTTTTTGCTATTGGTAAGTATATTTATTTTATGAAACATTTCACAAGCAGAGCTAAGTTGCTTGGGTACCTTGCCTGTACATTTCCACCTTTTGTTTGATCTTAATTCCCTCTGTAGGGCTTCTTTGGGAGGTACCTGCAACACCCTCGTACTGTTTTCTGTCCCAATTAAATGCACAATGAACCACAAAGTAACGCAGCCAACTATAAAGATGTGTGATTTGAGTTCAGTGAGTTCAGCAGTTACCTGAAAGAAACTATTATTTTAATATATATTTTTTAATAATTACTTGTTCTGGTATTTTTATTGGGCAGCAACATCTTCCCTTCCAGACAATTCAATTTACTGTGGGAAGGTTGACCACTGGCTTTGTTCTGCTTCCTGGAGTCAATATTTGCTCCTTTTTCTTTGCCATCAATGGATTTGGATATGTGAGAGTTTTCTTTAACCCAAGAATAGTGTAGATTGATGTTAGTTCATCCAGTAAGAATGTTGCATTGGTGATTACAGTCATCATACCTCAGGAAACAGCTGCTCCTTTTGTATCTGCAGTTTGAAATGACCCACTGTTCCTACCGATGTTTCATCCTTTTGTAACATACCTTCTGGTACATTACAAAGTTACTTCTTTTATAGTAATTCCAATTCAACAGGTAGAATAGTCTGCTAGGTGTTGGTATTAAACTGCTGCGGAAAATCAGTCCAAAATATGTGTGTTTGAAAATATCTCTGGAGTTTCTGTACTAATAAACAATTAAACAAAGAGGAGCTATTGTGAGGTTCTAATGTGTCAGAAGAAAATGTGACTCTTGGAAAAAGTTTCTCTGCTGACATCATGAAGGAAAGAAAACAACTTTTGTAACAAATTGTTATTAAAAGGACAAAACCCAGAAATCCTTTCTCTCTTCCTATTTGCGTCATTTTAGTCTTATTACCATCTTGAATATAAAGGCCAGTTTTTGTAAAGCAGAGCTTCAACTGCATGGTAAATTAGGGAGTCTAGAATTCTCCATCATATTCAAGAGCTGAAGTCTGGGAAGTCCGAGTAATGAAGGGTTAGCAAACAGCTTGCAGAATGCATTGCCTCCACAGAGTTAGATTTAACTAGCCTGTTTTCTTCCGGCTTGTTGTTTTGAAAGTTACTATTTTGGGTTCAGACATGAACTTAGTATGGGATATGCAGGCTTCCTAATATAGATATGGTTATTGTGCCTTTGCGTGAAAAGATATATAGGAAATCCTGTTGCTTTTCTAATGATTCCAGTCAGATTTGTTTGATGTTCAACTTTGACATCTAATGTGGTACTAATAAGTCTATTTCAAAAATATGGCTGGTTTCATGTCACTAAGGATGAAGCTTTTTTTAATTGTGGGGATTGGAACACTGCTGTTTAAGCAATAGTAATTAGATCACATCTATTGCTCTGCAAAACACGGGAAAAGTGCTGGATAGAAAATAGAGAATTCACAGAAATAAAGAATTTCTGTGGCATATGTGACCATTTGGAGCCTCTCAACAGAGGATTTGAAGACTGTTTCTGTGAAGTGATCATTAATCTGTGAACTGGGTTCTAAAGATACAGGAAAAAAATATACGAGGCAGAGATAAAGCTTTTTATATATGCTTAAAATATATGTGGAATATAGCTTTAAGTATGGTTTTTTGTGAAACATGCTTTGTTTACCTAATCAACAAAGTAGTCTGACCCAACTTAGGACATTTGGTCTGTACCTTTCTTTCTCTACATAACCAATTTCATTTTTGTCTTGAGAAAGGAGGTCTTTAGTTCTTTAGTTACTTTTTGGCTATATAACATCACTATAGAAAAAAGATGATTGTATTAATCACCTATCCTCACTGTATTGATATTTTTGCTGAAATTAGGCTCCCTCCAGATCCATTTTAATATGGAAAACTGACTTTTCTGGTTGTGTAAGCTGTAACAGCCATACAGAATGCAAAATATTGTTTTGTAGCAGCTATTCTCTTTTATCCCTAATGAAGGCTTTCAAGTTCTTCTTATTGATCTGCTTGCAGTCTAGCAATCATTTTTCCCCTTCTTAATGAGTTTGAAATTCATTACTTCTTGTTGAGTCATTCACCTTTTGTATTACAAAATCACATCGGACTATAGGATTTCTAATACTGAGACTTCTTCTAGCGTTGCATAGATTTAACAGCAAAGGCAACAGCAATAATTTGCTCTCCTCTCCTCTGAACTTCAAGAGGAGAGTAGAAATCCTTTATAATTCATCTTGGCCTCAGCCAGTTCACCTAAGACTTAGCTTCACTCTTGTATCTGAGGGAAGAGAAGAGCGGATTGTCTTAAATCATCTTCTGAACTGGTAACAACTTGTGTGTTTTCAAGTCCAAGATGCTACGTTCCGGTCTGTAAAGCTGGAATTCTCAGGGACTGTTGTATCAAAGTTTCTCCACCTTGGTGTAAGGCTTTCAAGTTACTCTTCATCCTGGCCTGTATCAGGAATAGTGTAGCCAGCAGGAGCAGGGAGGTGATTGTCCCCCTGTACTCAGCCCTGGTGAGGCCGCACCTCGAGTACTGTGTCCAGTTTTGGGCCCCTCCCCACAAGAAAGACATCGAGGCCCTGGAGCGTGTCCAGAGAAGGGCAACGAAACTGGTGAAGGGGCTGGAGCACAGGTCTTATGAGGAGCGGCTGAAGGAACTGGGGGTGTTTAGTCTGGAGAAGAGGAGGCTCAGGGGAGACCTTATTGCCCTCTACAACTACCTGAAAGGAAGTTGTGGTGAGCTGGGGGTCGGCCTCTTCTCGCAGATAACTAGTGACAGGACAAGAGATAATGGCTGCAAGTTGTGCCAGGGGAGCTTTAGATTGGAGATTAGGAGAGATTTCTTCTCGGAAAGGGTGGTCGGGCATTGGAACGGGTTGCCCGGGGAGGTGGTGGAGTCACCGTCCCTGCGGGTGTTTAAGGAAAGGTTGGACGCGGTACTTAGGGACCTGGTTTAGTTGGTCATAGGTGGTGGGGGGTCGGTTGGACTAGATGATCCTTGAGATCTCTTCCAACCTTAATGATTCTATTCTATTCTATTCTATTCTGCTCATGGCAATATGGCTTCAGTGTGTTAGCACTTGAGGACCATAAAGTATTCTGGCACAAGACAAGACACGCAGCAAGAGTTCCACACACGAGAAAGCTGTCACTCACAACATGCTAGAAGGAAGTGGAAGCCTAAGAAAATTTACTTTTTGAGGCAGAAGGCACTTCACCAGTTATGCTGATGCCTTTGCTTTTTTTCTTGTCAGTGTTCCCTGAATTATTTTCCCCTCTGTTCTCTGCTAACTCCTCGTTTTCATTAGTAATCTCAGACAGAATATTCTGACTTGCAGATGAAGAGGCAGATAAACACATCACATTTTCTTACATCTCAGATTACCATTGTTTCTTCTTCTCCAATTTTTCCACAGTGTCTCCCAGTTGCCCTTTTTTCTAGATAATGGACAGTTTTCTGTAGTAATAAATGTAGGGAAAAAATAACTATTAAGTAGTCTAGCCAATTTCCTACCCAGTGCTGGTATTGATTTTTGTCTTTGCTTTTCAGAATTTATTGTTTACAGATGAAACTGATAATTCAGAAATAAAAATCATTGATTTTGGCTTTGCTCGTTTAAAACCTCCTGATAATCAGCCTCTTAAGACTCCGTGTTTTACTCTTCATTATGCTGCCCCAGAGCTCTTGAATCACAACGGTTACGATGAATCTTGTGATCTGTGGAGTTTGGGGGTCATTTTGGTGAGTAATGGAGATTTTTAATTGTAACTTTACTGTATGTATTTACTTTTTGTTAAAATGCTGAGAACTTGACACAATTTTAGACTTGAATTATGTGGATGCTGAATTCAAATGAGGTGAAAATACTGCTGCACAAATAATAGGTTCCAAAGACAGATGTCTTCCAGGGGTGGGGATTTTTTTTTTCCTAAGCAGTAAATTAAATTCAACATTTCTGGGAATGGAAAAAATACTTGATACAGTCTGGTTCCCCCAAAAAAAGGTATTCTTGTTAAGAGATTTTTGCAGGCATCCTTATAATCTTCCTATAGTTTGAATTCAGGGAAGGAATCAGCCTGCATTCTGATGTACGGAAAATTAATTTCAATAGACAGAAACTGGGTAGAAATACCATTGTGTTTTGGGTTTTGTCTCCTGAAACATTTGAGCATTTTTTTCTAACAAGGACTCTAGAGAGTGTCTTTCGTATTTTAAATTCCTATAGCCTTTAAGTTATGCTAGTGAAAGTTTTACTACCTAGCACTGGTGATGCAAGCAACAGCACTCCATATTTATTAATAGGGTTGTCGATAAATATACTGTTTTGGTTAATACTACTTTTGTTCTCATGACAGTATACAATGCTATCAGGACAGGTACCATTTCAGTCGCAAGACAAAAGTTTAACGTGTACCAGTGCGTTGGAAATTATGAAGAAAATAAAAAAGGGAGAATTTTCCTTTGAAGGAGAAGCTTGGAAAAATGTTTCTGAAGAAGCTAAAGAGTTAATTCAAGGTACGTATTCACAAATATTTCAAGTACCTTATATTTTTATGTCAAAAGATAAAATTCAGAGGACTATACAATATCTGGATGCTGTCAACAGCATCAGAGTTCCTAACCTGACAGAGTAGTATCCAGAGCTTGAGCTATGTACCAACCCCTAATACAAGTTACAGGCAAAGGTGGGCACAGCAGAATGGCATGACAGATTGCTTGTATGCCTAGCAGAGAGCTAGGCAGAGATGCTTATGTAGAAAGATGCTAATAGAAGGTCAGCAGGGTGAGAAGTAACCGAAAAGCTTCAGATAAAGTGAAGTTGTTCTTTTAAAACATATTTAAAAGTCGTGTTTGTCTTTTGTGTTATTTTTGCTTTTGTAAAAACACCAGGTTAAGAGAGAAAAGCTGACCTTTTGTGGAAAATTAGTGTATTATCATCATCCTTTCCTCAGGCTGTTTTTTGAATGCTTGGACCAAGACTACTATATTTCTGAGGTGCTTCGTTCACTCCATGCTTTGATTCCCCTTAAGCTTTTGAGCGTCTAATTAAGTTTTCAGCATGAGATAGACACCAGTCTTAATTCTGCTAAGTTGGGGTTCTAAATTTCTGCAGAAGCAGGCTTGTAAGGAATTTCTCTGCCAAAAACATAGGCATCTCCAGATTCTGACTTTAGTGAATCATGCAGAGAATCTGAGGCTTACTCTCTTGAACTTTGTCCTAGACAAGTTTTAAGTGAAGAAAACATTTGGTGGTTCTGAGTTTGTGTGAAGAGAGATATGATTTATCAAACAGTTAAACAGCAGTTTGTTGCATTTAATGATTCTTCTGGAGAGGATGACAGTATAACGTTGTGTGAGCCTTATCTAGGATAAATATTGGCATACCTAGGATAAATATTGCTATGACTGACTTATCAAAGCAATGCGTGAGATTTTCTTAAACATAATTGCACACTATTAAAGCAAGATAAATAACTCGCAATTTAAGAGACTAATATATTTCTATTAGGACTTCTAACAGTGGACCCAAACAAAAGAATTAAAATGTCCAGCCTGAGATACAACGAATGGCTCCAGGATGGCAGCCAGCTGTCATCTAACCCTCTAATGACTCCTGATAACTTAGGCTCTTCAGGAGCTGCAGTGCATACATACGTCAAGGCCACTTTTCATGTAAGTTCTAAGAAATCTAATGCCATATGCTAACTGTTGTAATGTGTTAATCTAGATTTTTCTGTGTTTTCTCTTAGTTAGAAATACGTATTTGTTCCTTCTAATTCAGTGATTGCTTATAGCTGCAATTTTTTCCTCCATACTTAGCTTCTCTGATTCAGTACAGTGAAAACATGAATGATGAGGCAAGAATAAATTTCTTGAAGACATTTATGCTAATGGGGTTTTGGGGATTGAGACACAGCTGTTCGGGAAATAGCTGCTATAGATATTCTGTTTCTCAGAGAAATCTCTTAAGAGGTCTTCAGACTTTTATTAAAAAAAAGATAAACTTTCTATTTTACTCAAGGAACTTTGACTTTTTGTCGCTATGGTTACAAAATCAAGGTAAAACTTCTAGAACATACCTAGTTTTGTGTTTTAACATCATGGATACTTCTTTAATGGACTTGCTTGTCTACCATCATATATTTACTAAAAATATTTAAACTGCAACTGTATTAAACAAACATAGTGTTGATTCTTATGATTCCTTCTACAGAGAATAAACTGAAATTGAGCAGATTTTGGCTGTAATACTTGTAGACTCTTACTACCAAGGAAATGAAGAGAAAGAAATTGTTACTTGTAGAGGTCCGGATAATGCGTCATAATTTGGGCTGAAAGAAAAACTGTAATTTAGTTGAAGTGTATTGTCTGAAAATTAGAATCACAGAATGGTTTGGGTTGGAAGGGACCTCAAAGATCATCTAGTTCCAACCCCCCTGCTGTGGGCAGGGACACCCTACACTAGATCAAATTGCCCAAAGCCCCATCCAACCTGACCTTGAACACTTCCAGGGAGAGCCTATCCACAGCTTCTATGGACAACCCATGCCAGTATCTCACCCCCCTCATAGTGAAGAATTTCTTCCTAATATCTAATTTAAATCTCCCTTCCTTCAGCTTAAGACCATTACCCCTTGTCCTGTCACTTCATGCCCTTGTAAACAGTTCCTGTCCAGCTTTCTTGTAGGCCCCCTTCAGGTACTGGAAGGCTGCTATAAAGTCTCTCTGGAGCCTTCTCTTCTCTAGGCTGAACAACAGGACTATAAATGTAGTCTTAAATAGGTTTAAGGCTTAATAAAAAATACTGCTAAATTAAGAAGAACAAAGAAGGAAAGATGCCCATTAATAACGTTAGGTATTAGCTCTTAAATACATATAAAGGCTAATAGAGTTATTGTTACAGCTACAATTAGAATTAGTAGGGATCTGTCAGGAGATTATAGTTTATCTTACAACTTACTGTAGAACATTCATAATAAGCTAGAAGCCATAAACTGTCTCTTGAAAAGCTTAGAATTACCTTTTATTTTTAAACAGGCCTTTAACAAGTACAAAAGAGAAGGATTTTGTCTCCAGAATGTTGACAAGGCACCTCTTGCAAAGAGAAGGAAAATGAAAAAAACAAGTACAAGCACAGAGACACGTAGCAGCTCCAGTGAAAGTTCACATTCTTCTTCTTCTCATTCTCATGGTAAAACTACACCTACAAAGACACTGCAGCCAACAAACCCTACAGACAGCAATAACCCAGAAACCATCTTCCAGTTCTCTGACTGAAGAGCAGAGAGTATCTTGTTTTGAAGATTTAAGTGGTTATGAACTTGGTAGTACCAATATTGTCTTCTCCCGCCCTTCCTCCCTGTGGCTTACAGGCTACAGGAACATGTCTGTCGCTTTAAAAATGTATTTCAATCATACTTTTTTAGCTTTGTATTTCAATACATTTCTTTTTAGCATTAAGTTTGGTATCACTGGATATGGTATAACCAACATTGTATTCTCTTAGGGCTAAATTACTAGTGTGCAGTCAAGCTCAAGGTTAAGGAGCTACGCTGCTCATGGTACAGCTTGGAGGAGGACTGTTTCTCGGTGTCAGATTCTTCCTCCCCGTTTCTTCCCCACTGTTCAAAGGAAGGAAAGCTCTGTAACATATATAGAACTCTTGGATCTTCTACTTTTACACAGCTGCGTGAAGAATGTTACAAATTCAGTTCTTCATGCATGTAAGGAATCATTGGTACAGTGCACCAAAGCAGTATAGTACTTAAAGGCCTTTTAAATTTGTGGTTACATTCTATCCCATTTATTTGAATTTTAAGAGCAAAATTAAGCATCATGGAACTTCTTTGTTCTTGTTCTAAACAACTGGGAGTATAAGTCTTAGATTTTTTTATTATTATTATTTATTTAATTTTTACAAAAACATCTAGAGTAAAAGATGTCTGATAAGGTGAGGTGTCTCGTACTGTGATACAATAATTTTTATTTCTACTTTTTGAAGTTATTAACTTTTAAAATGTTTTACAAATTCTAAAATGTAATGCTATAAGAGAAAGTGAAATTTCATATGGAATGCTTTGGAAAATAGTCACATTAAAATATCTATCTATCTATCTCAAGAATTAATTATAATTTATATTTTCTTTTTATATTTACACAATAACTTTAAAATACTAAGATTTTTTTAAAGATGCAAAACCTCCAGTTTCCACATTTGTTATTGTAGGGTCCATACAAAATGTATACCGAGTTATTTGAATTTTGCATTGTGCAAATACAGCAGTTTAATAGTGGCTGTAAAATATTAGGATATATGTTTTCTTTTTTGCACTTTATAACATCAAAAGGAGATGTTTATAATAAAGTGCACTCAGATCTCTCTTCCTACAAGGTGCTGAGCACTGTTTTACTGGGTTGAATGACCTGAAACCTACTGTATTTGGTGGTTGTGGTCATCGTGAAGGAGAATTCTGTACTCTGCAGGAGTCGATCCCTGTATATTACCCTCTCTTTTCATTCCTTACTTTAAACTGCAAAGCTCTTTCTACCTTGCTTTTACATTGTATATAGCAAATACCAGACCTGGGCACCTTGTGTAGTGTAGATGTTAACAACTTATGCACTGGGAATACTAAAGGGAAATTATATTGAACACTGTGCTTCACAACTTGTTCACTGTGGTGTTCTACAGTGAAGTATTTCCTACTGTGATAGTATAGTATGTACATAACTGTTTGGAATCATAAATGTGACTTACAGAAACATCAGCATAAACTTTTAAATCAGCATATTTTATAAATTTACGGAGAGCTCTTTTATTGCTCGTATTCTCAATGACTAGGGGTAACTTAAGTGCTAAAGATGACTCCAGTTTTGCAAATGCTTACACGTGTAAGCTTCCACTGAAGTCAGAGAGACTCCTTGTGTCAAGTTCATCATAAGCCTAAATTTGTCTGATGGGAGAATGATTGACTAGGGGGTTTTGTTAACAGCTTGCTCTATCTTAAAGTAACCTTAATCCAAACCCTATGCAAAAAAGGTTATAGGAATTGTTTATATCAGTCGTTTTATTTATAGAATTGTATCAGATATCAGTATTGACAAATACAATACATCCATGTTTACAGGGATTGTGTGTATCAAAACAAGGCTTTGAAGCCCAACATGTTTGTTCTGTGTTTCTTTAATATTAATAATGGCATTCTGAGGTTTTGGAATTGCTCATGTGAAATAGTTTACTACTTTTTTGATGTGAATGTCAACAGTAATTGCAGCATTAATTTCAGGTTGATGTGAATATTGAGAATTGCACTGTTTATGTAGAAGTAGTATATTTAAAGATCAGTATATGTGCTAATAACACAACCAATTTTAAGTGACCGATGTTAAAATATTGAAAAATAACTGTCAATGTAATATATTCAGGTTTGCTTTCTGAATGCTTTCTTTGGAAGTAATCTCAATAGTGAACATGGCTCATTTGTAAAAGAATACTTTCCCGCTCCCCAATAAACTTGCTGTAAATACAACAAACAATCCACCATTAATACTTGTTATGCAGACAGTACAAGTAAATTGGGAGGTTGGAGAACAGGTTACTTTTAAAGTGTGCAGTTTGAGGACTTCTTGGATTTTTTTGTCTTTAGGATGAGGACAACAAAAAAGCAATTTTCTATTTAATTTCATGTAAGCATAAGAAACTTTTGAATACCAGGTGGATTTGGAATATTGTGACCCAGCTGAAATAATTTCTTAGAGTTAGGAACACAGTACAGTTGTTTCCCTTTTGGGAAATTTAAACTGTTGCTTGACAAACTGATGAAACAAGAAAAAAGAATGCTTGCTCAAGATACTCAGTGCTGGAGGTAATGGCTGAATTGTCAGAGATTTTTTCACAGAGATTTTGAGACTTGTGAGACTAAAATTGTTAGAATATGTCACTTGTATCAAAGGCAACTTTTATAGATTAATATTTCTGTGTCGTCTTTGTGCTTTAACAGTAGCAAAACCAGAGTAATCCTTTTTTGCAGGGTTAAGTACATTTAGGTGTTGCCTTGCATTTGGTTTGAACCAGTTACCTGGGGTAGCAGAAATGTTTATCACCTCTGACTTTCTGCTGCCTCCACGTAACAGAGCTCTTGAGGAGGTGTGTTTGGCACTATACTGTCTGAATTTTTAGATTAGTGTCTTTACATAAACTGTTGATCTCCTTTTACATTTATAAAACCGAGTTTCAAACTGGGCAGCTCAAGAGCAGGTTCATGTCTTGTTCAGATGTCCCTGCAGGAGGCTAGTTATTCTTGGCAGAACGATGTTGTCTTGGCGTAATCTGTTACTCGAGGTCATGTAAAGACCATGGGCCAAATTTTTCATACTCGTACCACTATTTCAAATCTGAAGTATACAAGCCAGCCTTCGTTAGTACTATAAATATTTTATATTGCCTTGGTAAAGAGGTGTTAGACTGTAAATTATGTTTATACTCAGATTATGTTTCCTTCACAGTGCTGCTATGCGTCAAGCAACTTTAATGTCTAGCAATGATCTCTCTGCTGTCAGAAATGTAATGCAGTTGGCAATATTGTGGGCAGATTTGTTTGAGAAATCAAATTTCTATCAGTAAAGATTGAAATAACTAGTGTGGTTATTAATCTTTAAAATGCTTGATATTCTGTGAAGTTATTTCTTTGTAACATGTTTAAAAACACAAATATTAGTAATTAAGAGGTAATTCTGCTAAAGGATTTAGAGGAGTACAGAGGAAGTAACATGGCTTGCTCTTCCTCTGTCCTTAGTGAAATTTTTACACTTTTATATAAGGAAAAGCAGCTGAAACAGTTACTGTTTCTTAATAGAGGAGTCAGCGCATTTGGCATAGCTGTTGTTTACTGCTACAAGAAAACCCCAACTTCATTAAAATGCTTTATTAAACAGTTTTGGGGGGCTAACATGAAAATACACTATTGCATCAGAATGGATTGAGGTTTCAAGTTGGCATTGCTGATGTACATGTTTTCTCAGCCCTTTTCCACAGCTGCTTTTCTGAACAAGGTAACAATATTTGCACGGCCATGTTCCCTAGTGCTCATCCAGAAAGAGAATAATTCTTGGCAGAAAATACACACAGAATGATGATGTATGTTTATTGGTTGTGACAAAGTGTTGCACAAGTGTCTTACATTTTTAATATGTGCATGACTTATGTGCATGTATGTGGATACATGCTGTGTTACACATCTAGGCCCCAATTTACAGTAATATGCCTTGTTTAAGAGAACCTGTAGTTAAAAATGAGTTCTTGACTTGCACAGATTCAGAGGACCAGGCAAAGGGGCCACCAGAGAAGAGGAAGAAGGTTATGGGAAGTCAGAGATGAGAGGCTTCTGGGAAGGTGTTTTCAAGGGGTCAGTTTCTCCCCTCGCTATCTCCATATGCGTGTAATATTCACTGACACTGAACTGCAAGGTTTTTTTCCCAGTTACCCAGCATAAACACGTTTCCTAACTCTGCAGGTCTGTGAGTATGTGTGTGTGTGTCTACACGCATGTCTGTATCTGTATATGACGTTTTGGACTTCAGTTGGAATTTCTATTATTTCTCAAGTATCATTCCAGGTGTTTTTTTCAAGCTGGTGGAGGACTTCACTCTTTCCCCCCATATATAACAGTCTTTCTCAGCACCGATTTTTACATTGCAAAACATGACATTGCCTTCCTTCAGCTGAGACAGTTGTCTGAATGTTCTGGTTTGAGAGAACAGGAAGCGGCATGGCTGTTTCTGCTGTAGAGAGATGAAAGTGCTTTGGTCTTGGTCTACCTGTGAGAAACACTTCCCAGTTTGCTCCTGTGACCCAGGGGGTACTGGATTCTGTAAAAACTGAGAAGTGCAGAGCTGTTGGCTAGCTCTCGCCTGCCATCCCCCATTCTCATATATCACTCGTTCAATAGATTCTGGATGTTTGGAACACCTGTGTAGAAAAGAAAACTGAGGATGATTCCTGTAGTCTGCACTAGTAAATAAAGTGATGCTTTCAATTACATAGACAAGCTGGAGCAGTCGTCTTTGTTGTCCCTGGAAGCAGCAAAAGCGGAGCAATGTAAGACACCTGCAATAATGTAAATTTGAGGGAAACCTGTGTATTTTGACAGCCTTTGTGTTCTGTCTGGTGGAAAGGGAAGTCTGCAACTGCCTGGGAATCAGTGGTAAGTGAGATGGTGCAGGCTGGTCTGACAGCTCACTGTCACCCCCAGGGTCATTCCTGATCCTTTCTTCTGGCCACATGCTCTATCCTCTTCTTGGTTCTGGTGTTTGTATCACACCTCAGCCAACAGTTGGGGGAGAAGTAAAAGCATTCTGTTAACTTGGCTAAGGCATTTTGGTTAACACCAGAATAATGATTTAATAGTTAGTCCAAAGTAAAAGTAGTAATGAAGCACTGCAAAACCTAATAAGCTATAATGCTGTGGTTTTTGGAAACTAACTTTATTCAGAGATAGAAAGGAATCCATCCTGTTTACACACACAATCGCTTTTTAAAAATGGCAGCCTATCTGGCTGTATTCACAAAATTCACGCAGAAGTCTGCTAACGTCCTTTGAAATGCCAACAATAAAGCAAAACACAACTCTTCTTTAATTGGTCAGGAGCTGCTCAAAAACCGATCACAGATGAAACTGCAAGGAAGATCAGATAAACTAAATGCGATATGGAAATGTATAATTGTCTTGGTATGATTGTGACCAAAGGTTTATTCTGTAAGTAAGAGAAAATCTAAGGATTTAGGCTAAGGCCTTGTGAGTCACCAAAAGAAGTCTGCTGTGAGAGGTGATCACAGTATTAGGTAGTTTAGTTCAAAATACTTACCACTGGTGTTTGCTGATCTAACTACATCTACCCAAGTACACATCTCATCAGTTATGGGTGAGATTTTGTGTGACACATTCAGCTGTACTAAAAAAGCTTTAAAGTGCAAACTCGTCTTTGGAATTACAGCAAAGTGAGAAGAAAAGGGGGGGAAGTTGTATGTGAAGATGATGATACAAAGACAGGTTTGTTCAAGGTTTGTCTCCAAGTTATGCTGGCGATAGTATCATCTCATTGTCTGTAGAAGCTTGCTTTAACAGTATGTATCTTTTTTTCCCTTTAAAATAAATATACAGTAGAGAAAAGAAACTAAATTAATTCACAAAAACAGCAAGTACCTCAAAGCTTTTCGCAGATGTCTCCTTAATGCGTTCTCATGCTTTAAATATAGAGCTCAGCTGTACGTAATAGTTCCTCTGCTGAAGCTGTGTCTACCTGAGGGAACAGCGTCTCACTGCCTGGTGTTCGCTGCACAGTGATTGTACAAATTAGAACTCAGGGTGCTAAATCACTGCTGCTTTTAAGTTCAAGTGTTAATACTGTACTACTTAATATGTATCGCCGCGCCAGTCCGTCAGGTCACTTGGTTCAATTTTAGGGCTGTCAGATTAAAAGGAAAACTTGAGATCTACTTCAACACCAAAGTGCGAACAGGCCTTTAATCTTAACCGACATCTGTGTTACAAGAATGAATAAAAGCTTTGCATCGGCTTTCAACCTTCATGGTCTTATTGGTAAGATTTTACTGCAGCAAATTTTGATGCTTACAGATATCTTTACTGATTTCTTTCACCTGTGGAGAAAGAAA
Organism: Psophia crepitans; assembly: GCA_013399095.1. NCBI lineage: Eukaryota > Metazoa > Chordata > Aves > Gruiformes > Psophiidae > Psophia > Psophia crepitans. The sequence goes on along the minus strand of VWZZ01006601.1, from coordinate 548,533 downwards.
CCTGAACAATTATTTCCTGACAGGAAAAAAACTTATGCTTTGCTAGAGTGCCAGTAGGAGAGAGTGTCCATAATTTCTACCTTAACCCCTGAAGCTGTAAAGGCAAGAAATGAATTGGTGACAGATTCTGAGAGCTGGTTATAAAGGCTCAGGCTGTGTTAATTTGCAGTAAGTGGAACAGGGCGTGCTATTTCTTGTGCCAGTGTGGGCAGGGAGGGGGAAGAGGGAAAGAAGTGGGAAGAAGGGAATGCTGAGCGCTTTGCCGCATGGTAATGTACAGGGCTTTCTGGTTGCACACCCTTGCCTTTGAAGAAGCAATGGTCTCCACATTTAACTTAAAGATTTTTAAGGAAAAAAAAACAACACGTTCACCTGTCAGCTTTTTTCTTGGAGGAAAATGGTGCCATTTTCAAATGGTGAAGGTGGCAACATGGACACCGATTTCCTTAACTCGCTGTATGCCAGTTACCAACAGATTACAGTGGAGTTTTCATTCTGACAAGTATGCACGTCTCAAATCAGTCACATCAGCAAAGCGCAAAACCTTGTGGCAGAAGCAAGATAAGTAATTGAAATAGTTTATTTTACCCAGTATCAGGATATTCAGAAAGTGAATGAGGATATGGTTCTGATTTCGGATGTGAAAAAGCAGTGGAAGAGAGGATTGTCTTGTGAATGCAGTGGTGGAAGAAAGAACGCTGTTTTCTGGAAGACTGCTCAGAACTCCTTGAAGATCTGCAGAACCAGATGTCAGCTGAATCCTCCTGTCTCTCAAGCTGTTCAAGCCTCACCATGCTGATCTGGAGGATGGTGAGCCCAGCCTGTTGCTGGCCAGTCTTGTCAGAGCCACAGGTCTATGAAAAGCTGCTGTTGTCTTGCTAACCACCAGGGAACGAAGAGCATTTGGCTAATCGGGTTCTTCAGCTGTGTTGGAATGATCACTGTAATGAAGGTTTTGATCTTCAGTCAGCTCATTTTCTTCTCCAGGCTGTGCTGTTCATAAATAGGAAGGGATTTTTTTGTTGCCCTAAGTTGTATGGTTAACCACTGTGATGGCTTCAAAGTTAATCCAAAGCAATCTGGAGAAGTACATCATGTCATTATTAACAAGTCAACCTTGGTTTTCCTTAGGAGATGTTCCTGCCAAAGCTGTGCACAGCACAGAGCAGCGGCGTCAGTATTCCCCCAGGGTAGCTAGCGATCTGCGGGTCCGTTGTTCCTCTGACTCTTGCAGTTGTACTGGGAACTCTTCCCACAGAAGAATTAAAAAAAAATAAATAAACTGGACATCTGAACGTACACAGATGATACTTGGTTGTAGGTAATAACCAACGGTGTTTGTTTGCTGTTGCACTGTGCACAACTTGTGTGGCAGAAAGGAGAAGTATCTGAACAAGCCTCTAAGAAAGACTGCTGGTATTTGAGCTATTACTGATCTCCAGCACTGCCAGGAGCTTGTTTTTGGAGAAAAACGTGTGAATATGTCTATATGTTTAAGTCCTATGGTGTAAGGCTATCAGCATACCTAAAGAATCTGTCATTCATCTAGTGTACATTTGGGTAAGTAGGTTATGCAGAAGTTGTTTGTGTTTGCATTATTATTAATTATTTTTACCCCACCCCCCTCATATTGTATACCTAGTTTGGTTCCTTCCCTGAGCTTTCTTTTTATGTTAAGCTTCTTATTTCTCTGATTTCTCTAGTCCTTCTGCTTGTCCTGAAAGGCAATGCATGGATCTTTCTGCCCAAAAAGAACTGTAGAGTCAAATGTCCAATATACAGAAGGAATAAAATTATAAAGGAAGGCTATGCAACAACCCCGTCCCTGTATCAGACCTAGCTTAAAATGCGCTGGGCAGTGAATAGGTGTCTTACTCTTCAGCCAACTGTTATATTTGATAAATGGAATGAAAAGTGTTAGAAGTACAAAAAGAGCAGTTTTAAAAATAGAAAAAAAAGAAGAAAGGATTTTGCAAACCAAAAGGTACAAACTCAAATAGCACCTTCAAACTTGGATCTAACAGGATCTGAACAGCAGGAGTCAGATCTGGCTGGCTGATTTGCCTTTTACACTTCAAAGCAGGGTTAGGTCAGAAGCATGGTGGAGAAATCTGCTTTGTCCTACAGATGTGAAACTTCAGATTTTTAAGAACCTGTACTTTTACCCAGCAGGAGCACTGAGCGGCTGAAAGCCGGCAGTTATTTCCCAGAAACTTTGCTCATGAGTCATCTTTGTGACTGAAGATAAAGCCCACAGGAGGATAGGTCACATCTGTCCCCAGCCAACTGTAGACATGGTAATGTTAGTGCTTTCCACTTTAGGTTTTATCAAGCAACTGAAAAAACGCACATATGTTCTGTTCTTACCTGGGCTGTGCTGATAGGTAGAATGATCTCCAGGGCAGTGAAGTGGACTGGAAATGATCTGTTCTGTGGCTTCAGGCAAATGCTGGACCTGTCAGAGATTATTTTGATGATGATACTGTTTTTTAAATAACTGTGGTCCAGTCCTAATCTTCCCTGGAAATACCTAGTTGAACTTTTCATAAAAAGGAGCTATGACATAGCAGAGTATGTGAAGAGGAAAAAAATTATTTCTGGAGAAACTCAGAAGACACAAGCAGAATCTGTCAAATGTTGGGCAATAAAGTTCTGAAAGGTCAAGCAGGGCCAGATAAAGCAAGTTGCAGAGTATAAAACCAACTGAATATTGCAGGAACATAAGAAATGTCCTACTGAGTCAAGCCGAGGGGACCAGAAATGCATGCAGCGCTCAAGGTGCAGGCACGCTGTGGTTCACAGAGGGGCAGAATGAACTGCTTTGTTCCCAGTAGCCTTCCCAGTGATGCCTGGGGTTTTCTAGGCACAACACGGCAAGGGTTTAGAGGAATTGTCTGTGTAGAAATGTAAATCAGTTAGTCTTCTCGAGAGCAAACAACTTGTTTGACCAATTCATGTTATCAAAAAAGCATTGAGTCTTGTTTTGGAGACGTCAAGACTCAGAGAATCCACTGCCTCTTCAGTATTTGACCAAATCGTTAATTATCCTGAGAGCTTTTAAAAAGATCTCGTATAAATCTATTAGTTGCAAGTCTCCAGCTTTGTGTTCTTATTTTCTCTATTAATCTATTTGTAAATGCTGTTTTGTTTACATGAAGTTTAATTTCCAAAACGTAAAGCCAGTATTTTGTTGGTTCTGCCAATGATTCCGGCTGGGTCTCGTAACTCATAGTTTCTGTGCAGAAATAGCAGCCAGCGCTCCTGAGTCCGCATTCATAGTGCCTCTCCCCGTTTGGAGGACAGGTCTCTTGGCATTTGCCCCAGCAGAGCCTAGGAAGTTTCCTTCTCCCCCCTGTGCTAAGGACCTTGTTTGTGGAACTTCATCATGCAACTTTGTGTGCAAATTCCCAGGTTTTTGTCTTAGGGCCACATCAGGCTGCGCAGACTATACTCTGCCTTCCTTTGGCACATGGGCACAAGCCCAGTGTCCCCAGGGATGCCCCTGGCATTCCATGAGCTATTCAGAGGACGTGATGAGACCGAGGGGGCATCCCTTTGTTTTAGGACTTTTGTGTACTAATTCTGGATCTACTGATTTCTTTTTAAGACTTCTCTCCAGTTATTGACATCATTGAAAAATCTCATTTAAATGCATGTTTTTCATTCTTTCCAAAGACCGAACAAAAATAGTTGAACGCTCCTTTGTATCGCAAACATTTTTCTTACCTTCAGATAGGAATGAACCGATGAGTTTGCTGGAACTTTTTTATTATCTTTACCCTCAGCAACTCCTGATCTCCACAGATTCCTCTAATTAGTTCCATTTTTCTTACCCATTTGTTGTAGTACTAACAATGTACAACAATGTCTGCCAGTGTTTTAAACTGCGGAGTACTGGTTTCGAACACTTCAGACATTATATGTAGTTTTCGACTCCCTCTGGTGGTCTGATAATGTAGCTGGCAAGTTCTTTAACTGCTAACAATGCTATAACAATGAAAATGTTTGAATGCAGTATGTAGGTGCTTCAGTTTTAACCACCACTGATTGTCCCGATGCTTTTAAATAGCAATGGGGAAAATATGGATGTTCATTAGTAATACAAATTTTTATTACCAATGGGTGGCTAGGAACATCGGAAGGGAAAAAAAAAAAGTGAAAATTCAAAGTTTATCTTCTATGTAACAATTGAATTTATTTAAAGGGATTGAATTTAGCAACCGAAGAACAAATACAACTCAACCACTGCACTCTACTGTATCAGTAAATTCAATGCGAGAAACACTTGATCTTCATCTTCCCTTAAGTGGTCACAGAAGTGCAGTTAGAAACAGCAATTCACATGTGAACACACTGATTCCTGTGTAGACAGAAACTGATCTGGGAATAAAACCTAAGTATCATTTCAGCCAACAACAGAATGAAATCAAACAATTGTACTACAGAGGCAAGAGCAGCTGCTCCTGCTTTGCTAGCTGAAGAGACTTTATTCAGATTTAAGACATTCTTATTTACTAAAATCTAGATTTCTAGTTTCCTAACATGAAATAGGTATTTTATTTTTACCCTTAAGAAATAGTTAAAAATGGTGCGTGGCTTATTTTCTGTGCTGGTTAGAACAAAATGAACTGAAAAGCAATGGGTTAATTAAAGTGTGCTTTGCCTCTTTGTACAAATACATAATTATTATCTTTTAAAATTCTAGAATTGTTCTGTTGTGACCACTTTTTGCATAAATGAGTCAGAAGAATAGGAGAATGTCTGCCACTGAGGTTCAATTTGTCTAGGCAGATTTAGGGGTTTTCTTTAGTTCAAGTGAGAGATTAAGCTACAATCTGGATCACATCTAGAATTTAGCTGAACTGAGGCTATCAGTTTTTCTTATTGCGCAAACAAAGGCAGCGAGGAGACTCTCTCTACCTGCTGCCCTACGAGCATCACTGCGTGGGACAACAGCGTGAAATACAGCAGGAAAGAGTGTAACAGTGGGAGATCCGTGATTAGACCTTATCTTGGCTCTTCCCTGAACTTAAAAGCAGCCAAAGCATTTGTTTTAAATCCTCGGACATTTGAAGAAGTGTTACGCTCACGCAATAAATGTGAGAAACAGCAAACTGGTATTTTTGTTCCCATTTCGCTTCCTCTTAGTTACTACAAGTTAATGTAGGATAGCAACTTTACTGGCAATATAACCTTGTTAACTTGTTAAAAATACAGTTGTGGAACAAGTAGCAGTCCGGATATAAATACATCTATTCAGCCTGCAAACACCAGTGAAGAGCTTTTTTAATTCTGGGAGGGTTTTTTGCGGGGAGGAGGTTGGGTTTTTTAAAATGTATAAATATATTCATTTGTGATGTGGAGGATATTTCCAGAAACAGTATGACAGGTATTTAAAATGCAGTATGAAACATTGGGCTGAAGCAACAGGATTTTAATATATATTGCCAGTTGGGTGACACTCTGTTGCCCTTTCATTGGCATTGGGGTTTCCCATTTGCCATGAATGGGCTTGGAAAGGATCTCTATTGGAGTCTGGCTTTATCTTTGGCAGCGCAATTAGTAATTAAACATCAGATTGAGCCTATCAACAGCAAGGACTGCTGGTACTGTCATTTATTTAAAGACTAAGAACTAACATCAAGGGATTTCAGACAATAGTGAAAAATAAGCATTTGCCTCATTGTACAGGCCTACATTCCTTTTAATGTATCAGTTGTACGGCCCATTATTTGACAAGTGCTGTATGAATTGAATCAGTCTGAAAGCAACAAATTACAAAATCAGAAGTCCGTTGTGAAGACAAAAAAAAAAGTTTTGTGTACGATTTTAACTTTCATACAGCAGCAAGGGCTTAATGGTGTACAAAATAATGTACATTCCCAGATGTAACTATTTTATCTTTAAGAAAATAAACTCATCTAAGTACGAAACCTTGAAATGTTGAAATATTTTGACAAAGCGCATTTCACTTCTTACAGATGACTGTATTCCTTGTATGAGGCAGGGCTGGCAGGTTTTAGGATGTGCATGTCGTCCAACTGTTGATTTTGTGGCTGCTGTTTGGTCTCGCTTTACTTCCCTTTACATTGTGTTTTGATACACTGAAAAAGGAACCAAGTGTCACTGTGAAATTATTTTCTCTAACAATTTTCATGTGGGCTGTTCTAAATTTCATAGAGATTACTGGCTTCAGTAGGAGTGGAGAGCTCTGCAGTTACCTCGTTTCACTAACAGTGTTATGCTAACCGGAAAAAAAATATGCTTATGAGTTGTGCTCTTCACTGTAGAGAAATTCCTTCTCACAGTAACACATTTTGGCCTGAAAATCTTTTCACTTCAAATTTGAGAAAATGGCAGATAGTAGGAGGAGTTGAATATGGTTTCTTTAAAATGCAAATAATATTTGAATTGCATCTCTGATCACTTGCAATAGAAGACATTTGACATCTTAATAGACATTAAAATGTTGATTGGAATTGAAAGATGAGAAATTGGTAAAATAAGGAAAATGAGGAAAAGCTTTTTTAATATTGACTTTTAAATTCTATTTTACATTTTCTGGAGATAAAATAAGGACTTTGTGCTATCCTCTGTAACATTATCTTTCCCTCAAAATTGTTGTCTTTGTGATGTATGCTATAGAAACTCTGAGGGGAAAAATAGTTTTAATAATCAGCACTTTAATTTACAGCTTCAAGAAAACTCTACTTGGAAAAATCCCAAAGCCCTGGTCTGTGCCAGACCAAACTCAGAGCAGTAGGTAAACCTGCATGCTAAGCACTTTTTCCGTAAATAGTGAATCCCCACTTGCCATTAAGCATTGGGAGCCTTTGACACAAGCTGGATGTTGAGCTTTGACAAGCCTCTTCTCTTAAGGGCCTCCATTCCTGTGAGCTGACTTCAGCAAAGCTGTCATGAAAATACTGGTTTAAGCTTTTTTTTTTTTTTTTTAAATAAAGGAAAGCCAGAACAAAGACGAGGTTTGGTTCCTCCCCTGCCACTTCAGCAGTGAATAGTTGTTTTGGGTTTGCGCGGCGAGTTTTTGGCAGTAGGGGGGCACAGGGGTGGCGGCTTTCGCAACAAACTGCTAGAAGTTTCCCCTGTGTCCGATAGAGCCAATGCCAGCTGGCTCCAAGACGGACCCGCCGCTGCCTAAGGCCGAGCCCATCAACAGCAGTGGTCGTGCCTCTGGGATAGCAGAGTTAAGAAGGAAAACCAAAAAACACAGGAGATCTCACAGCCAGAGAGAGGACTGAGATGTGAGAAACTCTGCAAGCACCAAGGTCAGTGAAGAAGGAGATGCTCCTGGCACTGGAGCAGAGATTCCCCTGCGGCCCCTGGAGAAGCCCATGGTGAGGTAGGCTGTCCCCCTGCAGCCCATGGAGAAGGGGTGATGGGGTGTAGAGATTCCACCTGCAGCCCTTGGAGGACCCCAAGCCGGAGCAGGTGGAGACACCTGAAGGAGGCTGTGACCCCATGGAAAGCCTGTGCTGGAGCAGGCTCCTGGTAGGACCTGCGGATCCATGGAAAGAGGAGCCCACCCCAGAGCAGGTCTGCTGGCAGGACTTGTGACCCCGTGGGGGACCCACGCTGAAGCAGTGCGTGAAGGACTGTAGCCCGTGGGAAGGACTCATGTTGGAGACGTTGGTGGAGGACTGTCTCCCCTGAGAGGGACCCCATGCTGGAGCAGGGGCAGAGTCCTCCCCCTGAGGAAGAAGTAGTGGGCGAAACACCGAGTGACCAACTGACTGTTACCCCCATCCCCATCCCCCTGTGCTGCTGGGGGGAGCAGGGAGAGATGGGGAGGGAAGTTAAGAAGGGAGGGGTGGGGGAGGTGTTGTAAGATTTGGATTTATTTCTCACTGCTCCACCCTGTGTTTTGCTTGGTAATTAAATTAGATGAATTCCTCGCTATGTCTGGCCTGTTTTGCCCGGGACAGTAACTGCTGAACAGCCTTTCCCTGTCCTTATCTCGACCCACGAGCCGTTCCTTACACCTTTTCTCCCCTGTCTAGTTAAGGAGGGGGAGTGACAGAGCAGCTTTGGTGGGCACCTGCACTCCAGCCAGGGTCAGCCCACCACAACAGTATTTGTCTAAGAAGCCAGAAACTCAGTCTAGGGTAAAACCCAGTGATCTTTTAAGTTTACTTGCTTTTTCTTGTTTTGTTTTGTTTTTTTTTTCTCTTGTGAGTTCCTAGCATTCTACTTGAATATGTTGCCTTTAAAAATGCAAAAACTCTTTGAATTGTTTTTTCTGATTCCTTGTAATAGATTTTTTCATATCTTAGTAGGGATGGAAATGTGACTTTATTTAAGTCAGTTTATATTCTCTAAAACTCTTAATTTTTTACCAGTTTAAATGCCCATCACTTCTATCTTTCATAGTTCTGTGTGGAGTCCTAGTGCAGAAAACTTCATTGTCAGGTTTATGTTCAAGTTACCAGAAGTATCAGAGTACCACATCGGTGTGTCCTGTGTACTGAAAGCTCCTGTTTCTCCACACCAAGCTCATGAGATTGCACTGAACAATCCATTGTCTCTCTTAGTGCCCTGTGTTTGGGGCGAGTGGGGTGTGAGAGGCGGCATAAGGCACAGTGGTTGACCAATACATCTTAGCTGCTTTCCCTGCGCTTTGGTTTTCAACTGTTTTCAGAAAGCAGGGACCTCTATCTTCTGGCTAGCCACTGCCTCGCCTTACAAGCAGCCCTCTTATTCCTCGCAAGGCTCATGTGTGCTTCAGTCTGTGCCAACAGCTTACTAAACCAGCCATTTCCAGAAAACACCACTTTGCTTCAGTTTGAAAAAATCAGTGGCAATTGACAAAATATGCAGGATCAGACTACTTTTTTGTATCACTTTTATGCAATTCGTTCCAGACCCATTATTGTGTATGATTACAGGTCATCGGCGATGGAATCTTCTCAGAGCAGTCTTAGGTACAGAGAAGTTTCATTCATGCTAAAGCAGATTTCCTAATTGTTCCAATGCATTTCCAAATGTACTGATTCCTTTTGCATAGATGTCTCACTTTGTAAATAGTAGCTGTGGAGATAATCGGCCTGATGAACTGTTACGTAAACATTTAATTTTTTTTTTGCTTGTAGCTTTTATGGAAATGATGTGATCAGTTCTAACAAAATGTGTTAAAATTGATGTGAATAAATAGGAATAATTCTCATAAGCATATTAACTCTTTTCAAAAGTTGAAGTTTTGGTTTTCACAGTCCTACGTAAAAGAACCAGTAGTTCCGATACCAAAGATTTTGAATTATCGTTCCTTTCTTGCAACGTTTTTAATTTAATCATCTTATCTCTACAGTAAAACACCATGCTATTATCAGCTTAACGTTCTCTGGATCTTCTGAAACTTGACATAAGCCCAAAATGCATTACCGCATGTTTCTCCTTTTGCTTTTGTTCCAGTATTAAATCGTCTTTCCACTCCTGCAGCACTCCATTGTATTTCTTAAACACGGTTATGTTCTGCTGATGTTTCTGTTTCACTTTTTAAATCTGAAGTATACTTTGGTTTAAATTAACTTTCAGGTTACAGTCCAGAGTAGGATACCTGAGTTTTGTGCCGCTGTGCTTTCAGCAGCACTGGGAATGAAAAGTAAATGAGTTGAAACACCGAGAAAGACATCTGATACCTATCAGAGCTGCGATGGCCTAAGGATAGAAGCAAAACAAGGCTGGTGCGAGGAGGGTGTTTACTACGCTGAGGACACAGCTGGGGAGCACTCTGATGAGCCTGGGTCTGTTCCCAATTGATTAATGATTGGATGGCAAATGTTGATTTCCCGCCTTTAAAAACATGCCTCTTTTTTTCCTGATCTTTCAGTTGATGTTCAGAACCCAGGCATAGCTTCAGAAAGCAGCTGTCCCTAGCGTTCAACACACACGAACTAGAAAACTGTTCAGAAAGTCTGTTATACGGACAACGCCCCCCCCCACTGCACACGGGCACGTCATGTTTGCATTTAACCCATCTATTTATACAAGGGCACCTAAAGGTGACTGGTGATCGTATTGCTCCCCCCGTGTGTGAAGATGATGGTGCACAAGGTGTGAGGAATACGATACATTGTTCTGAAGTTATGGAACAAGGACTGACTGGCCTCGGGCTGGTAATGCTACGTTCGCCCAAATTTGACTCCTGAGTTTATGATCTTGACATCTCTGAAGACTAAAATGCGTTAGACGTGGAGGAGCGCTGCGCGTGTAATGGCGGTAACAGCTTCTGCCCTTTATTTCGAATCCTGTAGATGATGCTGCATCTCTGCAAAACCTGTTCTTCCTGTCAGTGGGCCGTATCCTTATTTCGGGAGAAGTGGATAGCAATTTGAGATTTTTCTTCGATGCAGTCTTGGCCTTTCTGCTGTGTTTCCAGTGAATCAGGCATGGCGGTTGTTTCCTGAGACGCATGCAAGTCTGCGGAACGGGTCCGTCACACATACGTGACGCACCGTTTGACAGAGATACGTGGTATTTATTGGAATTGCTCCAGCCAGTATTTTCATTGCGCCCAGTGTCGCAAATGCGTTTGCAGGGAACCACCTCGTGCAGCGCAGGCTCACGTCACGTGGGCGCAGTTCCGTGTGACTGAGGGGCCGGTGAGCGGGCAGAGGGAAGGCTCGGCACTGACACTGCAGGTGCTGCGGGCGGCCTGTGGAGAGGAGAGAAACGCCCTTCCGTGGGCGGGAAACCCACGAGCGAGTGGGGGTGAGGGCTTCCCACCCGGGGGCAGCGGCCAGTGCCAACGGACAGGAACTAATGGCGTGTTACGGGGTGTGGAAGTGGAAAGGCGTCGCAGACAGGACGATGGTGTATGTTGATCGTGAAAAAACGCGTAACCGGGCAAACCGGCTGAAGGCAGCAGTTCCTGCCGGGGGCCGCGGGAGCCCGGCTGCACCGGCCTGCTCCAGTCAGCCTCCCTCCCTCTCTCTTCTCTGGGGGTCAGGGCAGTCCCGGCAGCGCCCCGACCCTGGCCGGCAGGCAGCCGGGCCGCCCTCGCCGCCGTGCAGCCCTGACCGCGC
>VWZZ01006601.1:509976-537028 GCA_013399095.1 Psophia crepitans | reverse complement strand
CGCCGAGGGCCTGGCCCCGGCGTGCCGACGCCTCGGAAACCGCCCCTGGGCGGTGAGCTGGGGTGCTCGCCCACTCCCCGCTGGGGCACCCCGCCGAAGTCCGAGGGAGGCCGCGTTAGGTCTCGCCGGCAGCGCGGCCCTGCGGGTTTACGTCCCGAGCTGCCGAGCAGTCTGGTGGCTCGTCGCGGGTGTTGCAGTTCTGCAGGCGCACATGCGGACAGGCTGCCGGGAGCCCTGAGCGTCCTTCTGTGTGCGGCCGGGGTGCGAAGGCTTCCATCCTCTGGCTTGAAAACGTACCTCAGCAGTGTATTGCTGCTGCTTTTATTGTCTTAGGAAAACTATGAATGGTTTGCTTGGTCCCTTATTTCTTCTGTCAGAAACTTGTAAATGTTTAGCTGGAGGAGGTGGAAAGCAGCGCTTCGTTCTGAGGTGTGGACGTGCCCAATGGACAAGGGAGATGCAGGGCAGTTCACTTTGCCACGGGTTCTTGGGCCTGCTTAATTCTGTGTGTGAGAAAAGGCATGGAGGTAGCGTTTACTTCTCTGGGCTCCCTCATCTGCTTGAGGTGGACCTGGAGGTATTTTTGGAGAGAAATCAAGTCTGCAGAAACAGAACTTGGTGTGAAGTCAGAGCAGATAACCCAGAGAGAGAACGAGGGACGGAGTTGGTGTCACTAGGAGCGTGTTGCAAAGGCAGTGATGTCTGTGTGTGTTTAGGCAGAGAAGAAAACTGCATGAAGAAAAGCCTGAATCAAGAGAGAGAATTGAAGAATAGGTGGATGGACAGTAGATAGCCTTACATGTGTTGGTCTTAAGAACAACTGGGTGATGATCCTGAAATACACTGGTATTTATATAGTAAAAATAAACACAAGTGAAGAGGTGGAAGGTTATGTCTAGTTTAAGGACATTCTTCATTGAGTTGTAGACTGTGGACTAGTTGGAGATCAATTCAAGCCAAGACAAATGTTTTTTGGTGTTCCGGTTGCGAAGAATGATCTTCATAGTTTGAAGATGTACTAAGGTATGTCAGACAGGTACAGAGAGCTAGGCAGATGCTGTTACTGACAGTTTGACTTAAATTTCTGTGACCTGGGTCCTTTTTACCTAACTGAAACAGATCAGAGAAGATTATACGTAACTTAACACTTCAGTCATTTACCTATTATGGTATCTTCTAGATTCTGTACCAGTCAAAATAGAAATTATTGGAGCATTTCCCATTCTTTAAAACATGGTAAAGCACCATATGTATGCTTTGTCTCTTTCTGACTGCACAAAAATGATTAAATCAATGTCCATGGCTTCCAAGTTCTAGGTGGGAACATCAACAGTCAGTAAACTAACTGGTTGTCAGGGACTCACCGTTTATAGTGGACTAAGACAGAAAGAGAGTAGTTTTTTTTAATGAAATATATGTCCCTGCTCTTGAGGGTGTCTAAAACTGTAAATATGTGCTCTGGATCCTGGTGTACCTAACAGCTTGCAGGCACAGGATATCAGGTACAGAGACTGTGAAGGAGAGGCAGTGCCTCTGTTCCACCTGTGAAGGCAGGAATGGACTCAAAGGTGCTCCAATGCATATCCTTGTTGTTAGTTAATCTGAAGCAATTACTTTAAGAAAAAGTACTCAGAACTTCACTGCTTCCTTCTCTAGTATCATTCAGTTTTACAAATCAAATAGGGAGTGGATAATGAAAGATCTGGGTTTTTTCTGAATGTGGAACAATATGTGGAATGATTTAAAAGCGTGAGAGAAGGAAAAAGAGGGGTGAGGATCTTCATTCTGTCCATATATCAGTGTGTAGGGAATTGGCTCTGACTCTTGAATGCTGGAGATTTTAACTGAGGATATCAGCATTGCTAGGAATAGGGTTTAGTGCCATTTGAACAGAGATGGGAAGGGATCCTTTGGGGAAGCCTTTTTGTAATCTCTTCAGTCTTGCACTATTGCAAAATAATACACTGTTACTTTAGGAGGACTTAATTACACTGCCTGTTTGGAAATGGGGATTAGAGAACTTGATGGAAATTTTAACAGGCCGGATTATTATTTGGGCTGTTTTGCATTAATACAGTATTACCTGTTACCAAGTTCCCATCCCTTGAAGCCTGCAACCCAAATTAGATGAATGAAGAAACAGCAATGACAGCTCCCAGAATGAAGATCTGTGTGGATGCATAAGGCAATAGTACATATTTCTGGAGAAGTGAAGCACTTGTGAGGTGTGGTGTTTTGAGCGGACTTTATTACTGTGTTATTTATTCTGGTTTGTTCTGCTGATGGATACTATCTACTTTCTTGTAGAGCTAGGAGTCTGTACAAAACCTGACAGTGGATCGAATACAAAGGACAGTTTATGCAGGATTTTGGGTGCACCAAAATGGCACTTACTAGAACCAATTTCTGTATCTGATGGATTGTATTTGACAGGCTTTGTGAGCTCACTGAGCTTTGAGATAGAGAGGGAAGAGAAATGTTAATGGATTGGTCACTGCCTTTGCTGTTCTGCAAGAACTACTCACAATTTGGATCATGGAAAATGTGTGCTGTGTGTCAAGCTTGTGACCTGCTATGTTTTTCACAAAGAAGGGTAGATGAGAGAAGGGAATTTAACGTAACTCAGAATGGTTAGGCACCAAACCAGGCTGTATGGCGTTTCTGTCCTTCAGAACCAGGACTCAGCAGCAGTACTAAGATTCACACCATGTAACACAAATCTCTGTTTGACCTCTTGCTTCATGAGCGCTCCCATAGAAATTTGGGTCAAAACTGTTACACGCAGATGTGGTGCGCTAGCTTTGGCTAGCAAGGAATGCCCACCCAGCTGCTCAGTCTCTCCCCTTCCTTAGTGAGGCTGGAGCACAAAGTAGGACAAGATGACTTGCAGCTTGAGATAAAGACAGGGAGATCACTTACTAGTTACTGTTGTGGGCAAACAGGCTTGTCTTGGGGAAAATTAACTTGTTGCAAGTTAAAATAGATTCAGACAGTAAAAAACAGAAAGACAAATATGAAAGCCTCACTTTTCCTCCCACCTTTCTCAGACTCAACTTCACTCCTGTGCCCCTCTGCATGTGGCATGAGGGGCAGAAGGGTTACAGCTGATGCGAGATGATTTCTTTCGGCTGCTCCTTCCTTCTTGCATTATTCCTCTGCTCTGGCGTGGGCTCCCCAGTGGCTGCCATCCTTCAGGAAAGAAATCAGCTCTGGCACAGGCTCTCCATGTGCTGCAGTTCCTTCAGGGCATATCCACCTGCGCCAGCCTGGGTCCTTCCCGTGATGCGGTGGTGGTTATCTTCTCTGGCACCTGCAGCACCTCCTCCGCCGCCTTCTCTGACCTTGGTGTTCCCTCTGCTGTTTCTCACTCCTTTTGTTCCCTCCTCCTCTTTGTGGCATTTTCTGTCCTTTCTTAAATACATTTTTCCAGAGGTGCTGCCAGCTTGGCTGAGGGGCTCAGCCAGGTCCTACAGTGGGTCTGTTTGCCTCTTCCCACAGGGACTACCCCTGCAGCGCGCCCCCCCACCCCTGCTCTCGCCAGCACCTTGCCATTTACACAGTACGGCAGGACTGACGAAAAATGTAGCAGCTGGCATAGAAATAATCATGTTACTCTGAGACTCACGATGTGGGCCTTGGCTAGTCTGTAGGGTGTTTAGTTGCACAAAAGGTGCCGTCCTCAAGTGTTCACATCCTGAGTATCACTTCTCAGACAGAGCCAAGACAAACCCCAAGTTGTTAGAAACAAAATCTTAAAGCAGTTTTCACTAATGAAACTTTGTGAGCGTTCCTAACTAGTTTAACTAACTGAAAAAGGTTCCTTCTAAGCAAATGATCTGAAGAAATTTTGATTCCATTTCTTGGAGTTTGTCTAACATTGCAAATGAACAGCGTGGTGGTGAAGCATGGTCATGAAAAGTTAGCAAAAGCTCCAAGTACAAATTACTTGTTCAGATTATTGGAAGAGGTATAATAGTCAATGTTGAGTATCTCAAATTAATGAGAATCTATTTTAAATTGTGCCCAGAATTGGGAAGCATGGATTATAGGATTCTTTTATATTTTAAGCCAGTCTGAACGGGCTACTTTAATTAAATAAAAGTCTTAATCTGTAGGAGAACTGTGTACAACTTTGTCTTGGAAAACGTGGCTGTCATCAAAAACCACAGTGTGAATGAAATGCAACATGCCATAAGGGACATTTTCTTTTAAGATCAGTTTAGTAGAGCAGTCCCAAAATAACTAGTGATGACCACAGCACTTTGATGTTAATGACCACATATATTTGAAATCCCCCCCCTTTTTTTTTTATTAAAAGCTTTTATTTTTTAAGAGATCTGTAAAGTTGCTCTTTTCAAGTATTGAAAAATATGATTTATGAAATACCAGTAATGATTATTTTTCAGTAAGTTTGTCATAACATGTTGGTCTCACAGATGACTGTGGTATTTTATTGAAGCGTTCAGATTTGAGGATTGTGTTTCGAAACCTCTCTGCAACAGTTTTAATGATTATTGTGTCATTCGTAGCTTTGGGAATTGGGATTCTCCAGCTACCTGGAATTTTGCGGTGTTTGAATGATAATTTTGGAAGCTAGCAATCACATTTCAAAGCAGATTGCAAGTGTGAATTTTTGCCGCAACAGTAGCGTCTCAAAGGAAGCGGCTACAGTGTGAGGGTTGTGTCTGCTCCCAGCGTTCTCAGGACTTCAGTGCTCTAATGTTTTCTTTCCTTCCTTTGGAAACAGTGAGCAAGCCTTAGGTCAGTTCAGTGGCAAGCTGAATGGATGAAATAAAGGATCCATGAATTTCTGGCCATTCGTTTTTGCTGCAATGGGAACGTGACCTTGCTCAAGTTCAGTGAGATGTATGGCTCTCTTAAAAACCACTGAGGAGGTGAATTTTTATAGTTCAAGTGAGGTGGAATGGTGTGGTTCTCTAGAAACCTTAGCCGGTGTGAAATACTGCATTACTGTGGGGGGAGAATGCATGCCTCAGAAGTCTGCAGATCTATATGCTACCAAGAGCATTGTGACATTGCCATGAAAATAGAACATTACCTACAGGTATCAAGTTTGCTGGTGGAAATACACCAGCCTTCTAACACACTGTTGAATTTCTTACTACCATTAGCAACCCATTTCTGTGTGATCTTTGCTTGGACTGCATCTCATCTCAACTCCTTGTTTCTATATTTTCTTATTATATCTTTCCTCAGGTTTAGCCCTGCAGGATAAGGGAGCAGAGTGGAGTTAGGAGCAGAGTAGTAAAACCAAAGATGAGGAACTGTTTTACACACCTATTTTTTGTCACTTTCTATGCTGCTTCTTTATGTGGGTTTAAGCAGGATGTAAAAATAGAAACATCTTATCAGTTTTCATTTGTTTTGCTTCCTTGTGAAATACAAGACCTCAGATGTATGGTTAAAGCTTATCCTCAGAGTAAACCAGGGATTTCTAAACCTCTTAGGACTCATGCCCTACTTAGAAGGTGTTTATCAAATTTGTTTGGTTTTTAGACAGACAGCTTGTAATGTGGTTTGTATATGCAAAGCTTTCTGAAGAGATCTACATCTCTACCAGAAAAGTTTGCAGACTGATGTGACATGTCTTTTTGTGTTTCCACAAAAGTGGAAATGAAGCTCTCTTCATTTGTTATCTGTTTTGTTTTCCTTCTGTTGCATTCCCTATTTACAGAACAAGTGTACTAAGGACACACATTTTTCTGACTGAAGATGGTGACAGTACTAAGATGTGTTGTCGTATTTTTGACTGACAGCTTTGTTTCTTCAGATAGCCAGGGGTGTTACAACAGTGTGAGTGATGATGTAGATCTGCTGCTTGTATTCCAATTGACTTGTCATCTGGAAGAGAAAATGCTAGTGTAGTCAGTATGATTTCACAAGTACCCAAGCTGGTCTAACACCTTGCTGCTGTTGTGTGAAGAGCTTCTTCCTACCTTTACTCAAGCTGCTCCTTCTCTATGCAGTTTCTCCCAGTTACATGTTCCTGGCCTCTCCCCTGTGTTGAACACCAGAGGTGGGACTCAGCATGCTAGGCCGGCAGAAAACTCTGTGCTCCTCTTTCTGGGGTTAGTTTCTGCTTGCTTTCTCAGCTGATTTGCTTCCCACAGGGATCTGAAAAGTAGTATAACAGCTGATGGAAAATGAATGCTTGCAGCAGCCAGTT
This sequence comes from Psophia crepitans, assembly GCA_013399095.1. NCBI lineage: Eukaryota > Metazoa > Chordata > Aves > Gruiformes > Psophiidae > Psophia > Psophia crepitans. The sequence goes on along the minus strand of VWZZ01006601.1, from coordinate 530,841 downwards.
GAAGGACAAAGGTGAGGGGAACTTTCTTTTCCCACTATGAGGAAGCATGTAATTGGTCGGAATGGAACTAACTAAATACTTCTGGGTATTTGGAACTTATAGCTGCTTACATTTGTAAGGATACTTCCAGATATTATAAATGTAATCATTTTAGAATGAGACATCTCACGTATTAATGTTGGGTTAGTTGCACTCTGTTGCTTTGTTTGAAAGTTATAAAAAGAAATGGTGACGTGACAGCAGTGTATGTGTCTGGTATATGTCTGTGTTATAGCTGCTCTAGGTTCCTTTAACCTAACTTCAAGGGTTAGCATTAACTTTTCTACAGGGAAATAAATTCCTTAGCATAAACTCAGGATCATTGATACCAGTTTTTTTTGATTTGCATGGCAGTAAAGAAGGCGGCAGAAGGTCCTTAACTATGCCAAATGTGGGCCATTTTCCTTCCCTGCCGAGTCTGGGTCATTCCTTCTCCCTGCAAATCTGTCTTGTAAATAATCAAATTTTAGAATTGGATGGTAAAATTCTCTGTAGTTTTCTCTGCACTGAACATGATTTGACTGGTGATCTGATAGGGAGCAACTTGAAGACAACTTTGTAAAAAGCAGAGTGGCAGAATGTTGAGATAAATTGGAGGGAGTGAGGATGTCTGGCTAATAGTGCTATGTTTACTGGTAGCAAGACCTTTAATCATGCGAGAGCATTTGATCTCTGTTCCAGGCTCTGGAGGAAGAATGCTGAATCTGAGCATTTCTCTGGTGTCAGCAAATGTGTGGCAGAATGCATAGTGGCAGTTATTAGTAAGCTGCTCTGATCAGAGGTATCAGTTGCTCTGTTGCTTCAGGAGATGGTACATGAGTTTCTGCCAGTTCCCACCCCACTGATGATCTGTGTGTGATTGGTACGAAGGCCAGAATCAAATATGTTATCAAATCATTCATCTGTTTTTATAATTATCTTGATCACTGCCCGTGGAATTATCACATAAGAAACCTGTAAAATCTGTAATATTGTAGTAGGAAGAAAACTCCTTGCCTTAAGCACTCTGTTACTAAGTTTGTCACCCGTATTAGTATTCTGTAGAATTAACAATGATTAATCAAGAACTCGAGTTTCGATACAGCTGTACAGCAGCTGTAGTTTATGATGTGTAACATGTAAAGGGTGACAAAGCAAAGGAAGGACTTTGAAATGTGTGCTCGTATTGTCAGGAAAAGAGGAGAGGATCAGGGTCTGACTCTAGCAGATACTTAGGTGCTGTTTCTCTGATAATGAAAGTAGATTCTGAATGTTTAAACTGCATTGAAAGGAGGAAATAAGAGGTGTGTTAGTGTTTAGCAAATGCTGCTCTTCCACTGTTAAGTTCCCCATTTAAGAATTTGATCTGAAATTGTGTAGTGTTGTTCTGTTTTGGTTACTTCCTTAGCTGTATGAATTAGAGCTTCCTCTTCATTAGGATAAAGGAGTAGTCCTTTCAGCTTTGAGCTTGTTAGGTGCTGGAGCCCTGGTGCAGACAGCTCCGTGGGGACTGACACCTATTACGTAGTTATGCATGACCTGGAGGTGGAGGGTGTTGCCAGGTTTCACAGAAGACTTATCTTTCCTGTCCCCAAAAGGAGGTGTAAATTGTGCTCCTTTCACAACATGTGGGTTGTGAAACCCACATTTGGCTCTAGACAAATCCTGAATGCAGCTCACCTGAGCCCAGTAAGTTGTTTTATCTTCATAAAACTTTTGGAAAGACAACCGAGATAGGAAAACACCAACAGCTTCCAGGCCCTCCCCTATTTTTTATGCAGTTAATTATGTGAACAAGTTGTTGCTTATCTTTCAAGTGTGCCTTACTTCAAATTCAGGTTTGCCTGGGCTCAGCTTCCAGCTAGACTTCTGTTTTTCTTCTTTACCATTTAATTACAGTCTCTACCTTAATGGGGAGAAAATGCTGTGCATTAATCAAGGCTGTAATGGGATTGCTTTAGAGCTGGGTTTCAGGAGAGGCAAGAATGCTTTTAGAACAGCTGATAGAATGAAAAAAAAACAAACACAAAATCAAACTAACAACAAAGCTGGCTAAAAGATGCTTTCTGTTTTAAAACTGATGGTTATGTACCTGAGACAATCATCTCTGAGAGTGATAAGTATAGACTACTGCCTTTCAAGAGTTTAGAGGTTTCCCAGATGGAGCTAGTGATGGGGAAGAGGACAAGAAGAGGCTGTTTTCTGTGAGTGATTGGCTTTTGGAAAATGTGGGGAACTGCAAGATCTCCTTTTCTGCGGAACAGAGACTCATCTGTGCTTTGGGTTATCACAGATAAAGAAGTCCCTCTTCTGACTAGACAGTTAATCAGTAATTAATATAGAGAGGTGTCCAGGGAGTGACTGTGCAAACCAAAATCTCTAGATAGTGAGGTTTAGGAATGAGGAAGTGTTCCTGATGTATAAGAAGCTGGGCAGAGTCAGGAGCTCTTTAGTCTCTTATTTCTTCTTTTTTGTCAGCCATTTTCTTTACATTCTTAGGAGAACAAAAGTTGGATTCCATTGTCGTCATCTGTCAAATTTGCACTGTGCTGCAATGTATGCGTTTGGTAGAATATGGATAAGAGCCACTGTCCCCATGGTGTGGTTTGATTTTGCCTTTGATCTAAATAGTGTCTAGTCTCGTTTTTTTTTAATTATTATTGTTGTTAGTGGTGACAGGAAAACTGGTTTTGTCCTTTGAGAAACAAATCGTGGCAAGAAGCAAGGTTAAAAAGAATTCCTAGCTATCACAGCGTGTGCTTTTCCTGTTCTCCAAATCATTCTTTGATCTTACTTGTAACCTAAACAAAATATAGATGGAAAGAAACTAAATTTTGATTATTCTCCCTCAATGTGGTTACTAGAACTGTTCCCAGTTAAACACCTAAAGATGATGGTGATCCTGTTTCCCACACTTCGTGCTTCCCAGTCTTGGATATGACCTGCATTCTTATCTCTTGGTTTTACATTGAAGTTGACTGAATTGGACAAGTTTAATTTAAACTAAACTTACAAATAATCTGAGTGATACATTGTGGCTGTCCTGGCTTGATTATTTACTGTTCTGATGATCTTAATATTTCACAAAATTGGGAGCTCGAATACTAAAAAAAAAAAAAAGACACCCCCTCCAAAAAAAAACCCCCACAAACAAAAACAACAAAAAACCCCAAACAAACAAAAATCCAAAGCCATAAGAAGAATATAATTTGAAACAATTGCTGCAGTTTTCTGTTCTTACTATGTGCTTTCATAAAATAAATTTCTGTGGTAGTGGTACTTTGGAAGTAAATTTGCGTATGCATAAATAGTCTGGGAAATCTATTTTTTTTTTTCAGAGCGAGTTCTGGCTGTCAAGCAGGAAAATTGCCTAGATGCTGCCTAGCTGCACAGTAAAAGGGTGCCGTGCCCTCTGTGTACTTACGAGGTGAAGTGAATGACTGTGTATAATTAAAGGTGTTAATGAGTAGAATTAAGTTTCTTTGAGCAACTGACTGTATTTTTTGCTTCTGGTTTTACGTATGTATTGTGTGCATCAGTCTGCAGCTTTTCTGTGAGTAGTGCCTGTTGGTCTGCATGTTCTCTAGCTATTCTTTTACTGTCCCCAGAGGCCTGACTGGACAAGATGCTGTGCAACCTGCCCTAGCTGATCTTGCTTGGAGCAGGGGTGTTGGACTAGACGATCTTCAGAGGTCCCTTCCAACCTCAGCCATCCTGTGGTGCTGTGAATTTTTGCTACTTAGTAGTCAGTGATGGAATCATAAGTGACATCTGTATAGCCATCCATATATTGTTTTTCTTTAATAACCTTATATAAATCTAAGATTAGTTTCAGCATTCTTTTTAATGTAAGTAACTTCTGGTCAGAGTTACTTGAATGAGTACTTGGAGACTTCTGCTAATATTTCTTTTCGAGTACAGCCAGTGCTCTTAGTGACTGTTACATGCATTATGAACAAAGCAAATGTCTTTGTTTTGAGCATATGGTCAACTTGTTCCCAGTTAGAAAACACGTATTTCACGCTGCTTCTGCCAGATTAACATGAAATCAGCTCTGGATCCAGGATCTGTAGATCCTCCTCTGGAAGAAAACTCCATTTCAAAAAGACCTTCTTAAATTTTCTGTGCTGTAAGATTTTTCTCCTCTTCAGCTGTTTTTAGAGAAACTTTACTCTGAAATCTTTGGGTACTGTGTGGAGTAATTGGCCCCTTTGCGATCCTTGTTGCTGCATCCCACTCCTGGATAAAAATTCCTCAGTTTTTTTAGATTTAGGCATAATGATAATCCAAGATGTTTTAGGACGTTTGAGGAAAATCCTCTCAAAATAATACCACATGCACCCCTTCAGGTACTCTGAGTCTTCAGTGTTACCTTTGGAGAGAATAAGCATTTTAGAGACTGAATAGGAGGAGTGTTCTTTCTCATTCCCAAGCTAGTTTTCCCTGGGGAAGATTTGAATCACCAGAACAGAGATTACAATGCAAGTCTCAACTTGCTGGAATCCTGCATGTCAACTTATTGTCCCATTGGGACGCTCGAAATCTCCTACTTGTCCTCTTTACTCCTTGACCCTTTCCTCCCCGGCTTTTTTTAATTATTAAATTTTTTGGTCCTGAGTTAAGACTTGAGATGTTTAAATTTCTTTCTCTGGAATCCAGTGCAGGTTAGGTGAAGCAGCAGCGTCTTCTCTTCTTACAACTCAGTGCTTTGTCTAATCATCTAAATTGCTCTCACCTCATGATAACCATGATCTTTTGACTTCAATGCATTCAGACAATTGCCCTTTTTGAGAGTCTGAAATATGTTACCTGAAATACTGAAGATTTTGGTGGAGAGTTGGCGAAGTGATACAACATGCTTCTAGATGTATTATCTGCTTGCTTATGAGGAAAGATTAGTTTGGCCAGTCTGTAGCTGGTTTTCTTTGTATTTCCTATTCCTAAATACTTCCTATTAAAATTCAGGTCCTCAGGGCTTGAGTCTGAGGTTGAGCCTCTTTGCTTAAATCTTTGTGGTAGGAGATTTTATCCTAATTCTGCATATTTTTCTTGCAGCTGTGTAATTCAGAAGGGAGTGAAACAAAATACTAAAAATACTTCTTTTAATCTATGCCATTTGGCATACAAGGAAAATGACACTGGTTTCCTCCATATTCTTTCTTGCTTTAGATGTTGAGCTGTCAAGGCTCTGTAACGCGTAACTGTCTTTGTTAGCTCAGGGTCATGGATATTGTTGCCAGTGTACCACAACACCGTCACACAGATGTTTTATTGCCAAGGAACATCTTGTGCATGAAGCCTTGATCCCAGGAGCAGGGTTGTTGATAGTTGTTGCCACAGAGGTGATAGCAGCTGTTGTCTGAGAGAGGCGTGTTTGCATTGTACATTTCAAGTATTTCCTCGTGGCCTTAAAAATACAACGGAAATAAATAATTAATAATAATGCTTAAGAAACCGCATAGATAGGGGTTGTGGCCTATCTTAAGTGTGTTGCTTAGTTTTTTTTATCCAAGACTGTTGAACTACCACAGGAAAAGTAATACTTTAACAAAACAGCTGTTTGGTACCCCACAGAACAACAGGTAGCAGGTTCATTACTTCTGTTGAGAACGCTTAAATTGCTATGGATTCGTCTTGGTGTACTCTGGAATTGAAAGAACTTTTAGAGTCACCTTGTGGAGAGGGAGTCTGCAGGCAAGAGACGGAACTCCTAATCTGTATTCAGTTAGGGCTTTTTTTGTTTTGTTTTCAAGTTGTGTGCACTGTTGCCATTCCTTCCTTTCTCTCCCCTTCTCCCTAAACTTACATCTAGAAAGGAATTTAGAGCTAGGTATTCCTCTCACCTAGCCTTTGTGGTAGCATTCATCAGAAAACTGGTAATTGTGTTTTAGCATGTGATTCAGTGGACGGTACAAGATGGACCAGGGTTTTAAGCTAACAGAAATAAGTATTCTTCATCATTTTTGGCCCAGGATAAATGAAAATTAATCCTCTGTTTCAATTCTGATTTTCTGCAAGTAAATGCTCCAGATCCTGATAGTATGGTAACAATTGTGCTTCAAAAAGCAGATGTTAAAAATGAAGTAGTAAAGCAGCTGTATTTATGGTATTTTTAGAGACTGGTTTACGTCACCATGTGTGGTTTTTTCCCCCACCTCGTATTTATACCAGCCTTTATTCTCATTTTGAAGATGGTTAGGGTTGATCCATATTGCAAAGAGGGATAGCCAAGGTTTTTCTCAAGACAGTTTCTATGAGTGTGTCTCAGCTTTCTCTAAGCTGAAAGAAAACAGTTTGCATGTGTCTGGGTGTTTTGCTTTTGCTTTCAGTGCTAAACAGAAATGGCTGTTTCACTTAAAGCATCCTTCTGTTTGTCTTGCAGTTCCAAGGTGCTCAGACTTGTCTTTTCTTATAGGCAGAGGACATCCTATTAGGCAGGTGGATTACTTGAGCGATACTGTGGTGTTGCAGAAACAGATGGGCAAGCTGGGCTGTACTTCTCCAGTTAGGAAATGGTTCCGCAATGCAGTTGTGATATAAGTCATCAAATATCCCCTAACTGTACTAAGTAATTGTTGCTGATCTGCTCTTCAGCAGAGGAGTAGATGAATAAGAGGTAGTCTTTACTTTGATCAAGAATTTTATACTGATCCATAACTATCTCAATTTTCTAAAAGTAGGAAACTCGTTTTCATGGCATGAAACTGTTTACTAACTTTTTTTTTGTCTTCTGAAACGTGTTTAAACTGGCTGAAAGAATGCTAGACTTCAAGGTATCTAAAAACTTTACACCATTTAATTCTGTCTTTACGAGGTGTCTCATAGAAGACTATAACCTAGATCATTTGTACTGTGCTGGAGGAAAAAGAAAAGCAATTTCTTCTCAAACATTACTTATGATATTCCAGGATGTCTTAAAAACTCTGACTAAAAACTCTGCTAGCGCTATGGTTTCATAAATAGTTTCTTTCAGAAATGTCCATGTAATTGGAATTTTGTTATAAGCGCCACTGAGGCTCAATCTTACTGGCACAGAATGGCTGACATGCCTCAAGCCAGTGCTTTGTTAATAAAGCACTCAGTCATGATTTGATTTAAAAATTCGTTGCCAACGTCTGGCCCTGACTGACTGAGCAGAGGAGTGACTCGGTAAATAAGAAAATCCTGCTTTGCGGTAATGTTTATGGTTTGCATTCTGTGCCCTGTTGTGTTCCAGTGTTAGTCACCAGCAGCTGAGCAAGTGCCGCACTTCTGGGATGAAAGCCAGTCTGATAGTAACCGTTTCTGTTACAGTGCTGTGTCTCACGACATACACACTGGTACAGGGAAGGGGCGAGTTGTGCTGTGTACGGGTGACCTAGGAGAACAGCTTTTGTTTTGACGCTTAATCGGATCTGTGTGTAAGTTGTGGCTGGTGTTTTGTCCTCTCCCACCTTTCCTCTGAAGGAAAATATGTGTAATACATGTTGTTGCACTGTGACTGTCCCTAGCTAGTGTATGGATCCTTAGCTTTGCTAACCTGTATCGATGGTGGGAACAAAATATCTGGGTGCTATAGACTGCTTTGATTCTCATCTCAAGGTGTCTGGGTAGTTTCAGAGTGTGCACCAGCATGAACTTAAGGCTTTGCTCTTCCTCGTGTCCTGTCTTTAGAGGCAATCTGATATTTTTTCAAGTAATTATCAGAGAGAAGAAACTTATCTTAGGGGAGGGGGGGAAATGATAGAGGTTAAATTAAATTTTCTGAAGGCAGCTTCTTGTTTCTCTCCTCTTACTTTCTCCAGTGTGAAAAATTCTGCTGTGTACAAGAGAGGAATAATGCTAAAATCTTTCTGCAGGGTGCTAGATCTTTGTCTATGCCTGTCTTGTTCTACTGTAAGCTGAAATGCCTCACTAACATTTCTATTGATAACAGAATAGGTCATTGTAACCTTTGCAACACGCAGACAGAGCTGAAAGCACCTTTGAGAAGAACGAGTTAATATTTGGGCTGTGTATTCTGAGCTGTGTATCCATTATTGTTCATTGCCTGAGAATAAGGTAACTAGGGGTTTGAGAACAGGAGGACCATCCTTGAAACTTCCCATGTATTTAATTAGAATGAGGTATGCTTAGATAAGATGTAGCAAAGGAATCTTGAATAGAGGAACACTTGTTAAGAGATATGCATCCTTGAGAGCCAAAAGTCAGCAGAAACTCCTCTAATTGCTATCCTTAGCGTGAACTGTCTCATAATATGAAAACCACACCTCCAGTGCTAAAAACTCCCCCTCCCCAGATACAGACCCCTACTCACTGAACATGCGTAGTGAATTTAGGAGATACTGTTTTTTTAAATCGAAGCGAGCAAAGAGTTGACCAATCGTAGTTTAGAAAGTATGAATACGTACAGGTTATTCTGATGAGTGTGTGAATATGCATAACTTAGGCGAATAAATGTAAACTAACTCTAACTCTGGGCATGCACGATAGGAGGAGTGATCCCCCGTGCATCCAGCCCTGCAGTAAAGAATGCCTGCTTTCTAAAACTCCGAAGTGAGTCTTAGAGAGTTCCTCTGCCGGATTTTACGGTAACACTACTGTGGCTCCACGAATAGGCAAGAATTGGTGCTTCTAGAGCTGGTCTTCCTCTTTCTGTGCTGCTGCTTGCTGTCAGCTGTTGAGCAGCTGGAGCATGGAGGGAAGTGTAGCTACACTCTGCTCTTGCGTGTGCCAGTGGTGTTCTTTGGTTACAGGCAAAACGATTATTTTCCCCTTCCGTACTCAGGATGGTTTCAGCACTTCCTTTTAAGAATCCTCCTGCCTCAGGGAATGTGTTTTCACACCTAACAGTGCAAGGTTTATTTTCTTTTTCCTTAGTGTCTAACTTGTTCTTCAAGATACTTGCTAATCTATTGTAACTATCCAAACTAGTGGTTTCACATACTTCTATGACAATTTTGCAGTTTATATAAACAAAACATCTCCGGCAGCTGGTGCACAGTCTAGCTGTGTGTGTTGGGGCTGGCTGAGCCCGAGTTCCTTTTCCCCTTATCAGCCCTCTCAGGGCTGTGCTGTGTATCGATAGCTAGCGAGGTCTTGGTAACACCCCAGGGGCTTGGCTACTGCTGAGCAGTGCTGGCACACACCAAGGCTGTGTCTACAGAATTCCCCCCTCACCAGTAGTCTGGGGGTGGGCAAGATCTTGGGAGGGGACACAGCCAGGACAGCTGCCCCAAACTGACCGAAGGGATATTCCATGCCGTATGGTGTCTGCTCAGCAATAAAAACTAAGAGAAAGGAGGAGGAAGGGAGGAGGCATTCGTTATTTATGACATTTGTCTTCTGGAGCAACCACTACATGTACTGAAGCCCTGCTTCCTGGGAAGTAGCTAGATTTCACCTGCTGATGGGAAGTAGAGGATAAATCTTATGTTTTTCCTTTGCTTTTGCACTTAACCTTTGCATTTGCTTTATTAAACCGCCTTTATCTTGACTCACAAGGCTTTTTTCCATTTTATTTTCTCCCCTCCCTGTTCTAGCTGAGGAGGGGATTGATCGAGCGACTTGGTGGGCACCTGGTGTCCAGCCAAGGTCAGCCCACCACACTGTATGTTTTACCTGTCTGTCCATAAAGATAGATGTACTGTATTTAATTAAATTAATGCTTGTTATATGATTGTGGACCAGAAGAACTTCTGAGACCTACTTAAAGAAATGCATATAGGAGGGAAGGCAGATGTAATACTTTCTTCTTTAGCATGTTTGAAGTTCTGCTGTTTGAAGTGTTGAAGAATGTCAGTGATAGACCTCACTCTTCTCTTTGCAAACAGCCTTGATGATATTTCAGCTTCTGAACCAAAGCGCTGGTTTTAGAGTATCATTTGGATTCCTTGCTGTTTTTGACATTCGTATTTCCTCAGCCTTCTTTGGAAATGAAGTTTGCACGGTGAAGCATTAAACTGAATAAAAGGAAAGAGGAATGTTGCTTGTTAAATGAAATACTTTGGTTTTGATGAGTACAGATCAGGGAGGAAGTATCTACTTGCACATTCTTAAAACTTAGAGTAAACAGTTTGACATATTTTTCCCCATTTTTAAGTCAACACTTAGGTTTAAAAATAAAATTAGGAATATTAATCTTCATTGTTCTTCTCCCAAGTAGGGCACTACTATGCTAACCTCAAGTACTATTTTCAAGGCACACTTTTTTTGTAATCATCTTTTAAGAGGCTCATAAACAAAAAGTGTATACTCAGAACACTCTCCGGAGTCTTCTGAATATTATTAGTAAAATGCCTGTGCTGAAAGGACCCCCTCAGTGACCTTTTCTTTGCAAGGCAAATAAATGCATCCTGTGAAAATGCTCTGAAGCACTGTTTTGTAAGTTTGGAGCCTGCCTCTGATCTTCGAGACCCTTTCAGACAACATATGTTAATATCCTTACACCAAAGACTAACCTGCCTGTGCAAAACCAGCTGTCTTTTCTGTGCATGCAATTTAAATTCTTTGATTTCCAGAGAGAGGGAACAGTTGCAGAAAATGCAGTCTTAAAGTGCTATGCTAAAGCTATCTTTGAGCAGAGTGATGTTGGTCATAATATCTGACCTTACTATTTGTTTATAATACTACTGTGGCTATGCTAATGAAATGTGGAATTTGGAATAAAGCTGTAACAAAGGGCATTTTGTCCAAAATGTCAGGGTTAGATTTAGTCGCTAATGTCTTGTTTAGTTTGCAGCTTGGAACTGAAGCGACACAAGCTGTTGATTTTTATCAATTATGCTAAAATTTCTGTTTGAAGGAAAAGAAAGAACCTGCAGAAAATGAACTGTAACAAAATAGATGCTGAGTATTTTTAAAAATAAAAAATCTGATTTTAGCATATTGCTTCTCTTGGAAAATTTGCTTTGTTGCAGCAAGTGACAATTGTCTGTAGCATTTGTGCTTTTTAGTATACTGTATCAGTGCTTGCAGTAAATCTGTTGATACTGATGGAAAATTACTCCATGTGATGGAAAAGTCTCATGGAGTGAAGCATTATGCCCCGAAAGAAGACGACTGTGTTGGGCAAAGGGGGCATATGCAAGTTGGAGACAGGCCACGTGGGTATCAGAGTGCTGATAGAACTGTCCAATGTCACTGCAAGGACACTGTCATTTTTTTAAAGGTCCTGGTGATGGAGGGTGATTCCTGGCAACTGGAAAAAAGACAAATATGGCCATTAACAAGAAGGTCAAGAAGGAGGATCCAGGGTCTGCAGGCTGATCAGCCTAACCTCAGGCCCTGGGAGGATGAGGAAGCATGTCCTGGAGGCTGGTTGAAAGTATACAGAGGTGATTGGAATCAGATGACATGGGTTTATCAAGGACTGAACAACCAGACAGCTTTTGGTGATAAGTGACTGACTGTATGGGTAAAGGGGAGATGGTGGGTATTGTTGGCTTTAATTTTGGCTAGGCTTTGGACACAGTTGCCCAGAGTATTCTTGTAGCTCAACTGAAAAAAAAGACAGGTGTACTAGGAGGTATGCAGAAAACTGTCTGGGCTCGGAGGTTTGATCACAGGTTAAAAAAAAGAATCTAGTCTGTGACAAATTAGAATTTGGGCCTCTTGGGGATTGACACTGCAGTCACTACTGTTTAGTATTTTTCTTGCTGATGTAGACATTGAGAATGCACTCTCTGGTTTTGTGGGTGATAGAAAACTCGGGGAGAGGGGGCGGGGGAGAGGATATGGCTGCTGTTTAGAGGGATCTCAACAGGCTGGAGAAATGGACTAATGGCAAAACTCCTGGCAAATGCCATGGTCCTGTACTTGTGAGGAATAACTAACAGTATAACCTGGGGATTACCTGGCCAAAAAGCAGCTATGCAGAAAAGTATCTGAAGGTCCTGATGGATGGCAGAGGGAGTGTGAGTTGGCAGCAAACCCTTGTGGTAACGAAGACCGACCACACACTGCGCTGTATTAGCAAGAATGTAGCCAGCAGTTTGAGAGAAATCATTATTCCCACTGTCACTTGTGAGACCACATCTGGAATATTGTATCTAGTTTTGGGCTCCCCACCATGAGAAGGACATTGATGTAGTAGAGTTACTCCTGTGGAGGGCCACCAAGGTGATAAGAGAGCAAAAGCACAGCAAAAGAATGAGTTGAGGGCTGTATTTGTTAAATCTTAGAGAGGGAATAGAATAGAACAGAGTCATTAAGGTTGGAAGTGACCTCAAGGATCATCTAGTCCAACCATCCCCCCACCACCCATTACCTGCTAAACCACGTCCCTAAGTACCACATCTAACCTTTCCTTAAACACCCTCAGGGATGGTGACTCCACCACCTCCCCGGGCAACCGGTTCCAATGCCCGACCGCCCTTTCAGAGAAGAATTTTCTCCTCATCTCCAACCTGAACCTCCCCTGGCGCAACTTGCAGCCATTTCCCCTTGTCCTGTCACTAGGCTAAGAGGGGATCCTGCTGCTGCCATCTCCCAACCCCACCTTGATTATAGAGGTGGCCTCTTCTCAGAAATGCACAGTGAAAGTAATGAAGCAACAAACAAAAATTGCAACAAGGGAAATGTGGAATGGATAGCAAGGAAAAAATTTCCATAGTGAGAACAGTCAAATGCTGGAAAAGGTTGTCCAAAGGGATTTCGGAATCTGTGGAAATGATCATGCCCAGCTGAGTTTTGAGCCCAAGTTGCCTGCCCTAATGCTGAATTATGTTTCTTGTCTCTTTTTCTTCAATTTGAAAGTGAAATATTGAAATATCTTTTATTTTTGCCAAACAGACTTAAATGGAAGAGTAGCAAAATTGGTGTAAATTGCTTCAAAAATTCCTGGACTTATACTGATAACATTGTAAATGTATGGGAATGAACTGGGTACTTCTTTACTTTTATTTCCTCAGAGGATTTGAAATTTCAGGTGTAATATATGAGAAGAAAGTTCAAACAATAGGAGTTTTGAGAGCCTATGAAATTAAAAATGGCAGTTGTGCAAACTACAGGTGAGTAGTGTGGTCCAGGACAAAGAGCTGGGTGCAATAAAAGAGGCTGTTTCTAGCTGGCTCTCTTGCTCTTCTCCAGAGGGCAAAGTGTGGTTGCTTGCCTTTGGCCAACCTCAACCCAGTCTTCAGGCAGGCTCGGAGCGTGCAGGAGTCCTGGCCTGTGGCAGTCTGGGGTCTCTGGCTTGGACCATTTCATAGGGGAGTGCAGTTGACCATGACTGTCGGAGCTGGTGGCTGCTGCTGCTATGAGGTGGTAGGTCCATGAAGGCTGTGGACAAGGGATTTCAAAGCCTGATGTTGGTCCCGCCTGGTTCTTACGCTGAGAGCATCTACTGCCCTTTCCCTGCTGTAGTAAGGAAATTTTTCCCCTCTTTGTTTTCTAACACAGGAAAGACCCTGCAAGCCATATGAAGTCATAAATGTGTTCAGCCCTGATAAACCAAGTGCTGAAGTCCTCTTAAACTCACTTGTTTCCTGCTGCAGCTAACAATGGGTTTCTTGTGCGTTACCAAAATAAAAAATATTTACCGTAGAACCTTCTCATTCTAGTTTTGTTCAGAAATGTTAGATTTCCAGTGTGCAAGCAGGTTAGCTAACCTTCATGCAGTATACCCTAAGTTATAAATAAAACGCTATAGTGTACAAACTTTGAGCCTTTGTATTTGTCAGAACTTAAGTTTAACTTTTTATTTGTTCTGTTAAAGTGTACATCAGGTGTTTGTGATCAGTTTATAAAGTTTGACTGAAATGTTTCCAACTTCTTTGTGAAGGGATGTGCAAATTGTATGGTGGGCTTACTGATGCACGGCAAACTGCCATTTGCCATGTGAGCTTTAATAGGTAAATGAAAGCGTTTTTTGGTTGGCAATTTGGAGTAATAGATATTTTATTGTTATGCTGTAGTAGTATTAGCGAGTGGTAGTAACATTTTTATTTTTAACTGGGAGTTGTCTGCCTCTAATATGTATTTGAAAGATGCTGAGTATCTGGGTTTTTTTTTCAAATGTCTTACTGTAATGGTGCATCAGGGAGACGCTTTGTTTTCCCCTTCCTTATCTTTCAAGGAACTGATGTTTTTGGCTAGCATGTATCAAAGTTGCATCCAGAGTGCCTTGCTGTCGGGAGGATAAATTGAGCAGAAGGTGGATAGTTTAGGCAAAACAAAACGCATGTGTAGAGGCATTTAAGGTGCTCTTAAAAGTAGAAAGTGCATGTAGAAAGTGACACTTCAGATTATTTGGTGTTGTCTGATCTAGACATGAGCTGAATGTTGCTGAAGCATCAGGAGAAACTTTGAGCAAAGGAATGGAACTGTCACTGCAAATCTGAGATTGATTTTCTGACTTTCAGACCATAGTTGTCAAATTCATCAAGCAGGCTGGTAAGCAGGCTGCATCTGTGGCGTGGCTTGTCTTTGTCTGCGTGCTGAGATCTTTCCCTTCTCCAGTGGTGTTTAAACAGCAAAACGTGAGTGAATGGTAGTTGAGAACGAATAAATGTCCAGATTACCATGGATATTTTTCCCAGAACACCGAATAGAAAACATAAATGGAAAAATAAGCACTCCCTTGATGCTTCTGCTGTTTGTCCCTTCTCTTAAATTCTCTCCTGAAGAAATTGTGGTTTAAGAATGAGCAGCTAACTGGAGGTTTTAGGAAAAAAAAATAATCTAGTTTTTTGTCTTTCTACTTGACATATTACAAGACAGCACTGATCCTTATTGCTTACTGTATAATGGCATTGTACATTGGTCGTATGCGAGTCCAACCGACACAGGACTGAAATTTGCTATACTTATAAGGCAAGATAATGCTCATGTGTATATACTTCCGGTGGGAAAGCTTTTCCTCTACGGTAGCACTGAGTATTGCATGTCCTGGGCTTTCTGTCCTTTCCCACAACCTTTGGGAGCAGTGCTATATGTTATAGGGCGGTGAGCACTTTTCTGGTTGTTAGGTTTTGCCTTTCCCCTATTTAAATCTATTTTATTTATTGTTAGTTCAAATTCAGACATTGTTTGCAAGACATTTTGTGCTCTTTTCAAGTTGCAGATAGTGAGGTGATGACTTTTACAGCTCTCTTTCAGTTGGAGGAACTGCTCAACATGTTTCAGTAAAATAAGCTTAGTGGTCCTGAATTAGGGCAGGGTAGAGGATGACCAGTTTCTCGAATTTTGGCAAACATGCTAGCTGCAGCTTTGCTGGGCCACCTGGTGTTGTGTTCTACATTCACGACTGAGAAGCCTCCTAAGAAGTGGGGAGAATGATGAGAAACGGATTTCCATACTGAAGACTTGGGGTGGCTGGAGCCTTAACAAAGTCTGAGTGATATCCGCATTCTTACAGCTGAGATGTGGATGATGATCGAAGACATCATGAGGGACATGTAACTTAAAAGTAGTTGCATAAATTAATCCAGTATCGGTATTCATATTTGAAACTACAGTAGGCATTTTGTGAAACACTCATCTTTTTTTTTTTTTTTTGTAAAGTGAATATCAGAAGTGTATCTTGTCATGTTCAGAAAGCTACCTAAAGCTTTTGAATCAGGTGTTGCTTTTTAAGGAGGATGGGGAAAATACTGGCTTCAGATTAATGTTCTAATTCTTTATAGCTTAGTACACACAAGACGATTCTACAGTGAATCAGACAGGTAAAACATAAATTGAAAAGTAAAACAAAGTACCACATGAATTATGTTAAAGCTGAATACTGTGTTTGTTTTGGTTAGTTTGCATTTAAAATTCAGGCAATGGCTGCCTCCACTGAAATGTTAGCAAAGTAAAATGAATTCTAATATTTCATGTGTTTCGTTTTATTTACAGATGATATGGCAGAACTTCTTCTGGGGGAGTCCAAGCTAGAACAGTTTTTGAAGGAAAATGCTCTTAAACAGAGTAGTAGTCCACGGGGTCCCCGGCCAAAGCTGACTGAGGTCAGGAAACATCTCACAGCAGCACTTGATAGGGGAAACCTGAAGGTATGTAAGTCAGTCTGAGTGAGGACTAGAAAAGCTGAAATTGACTGGAGTACTCTGCTGATCATGGAGAAAAATGTGGAAGGTGCTTGTGTGGTACTTTGTTACCACTGCTATTCCCAGAACATCATCCACAGCACGATGCTTTTTGATGTCTCTCTGCTTCTTCGTGGATTTTTATTCAGATAAATTTCTCAAATCTTCTTTCATTAGAAGAATAAGAGAATTCCCACTGACTTTTGGGATGCTTACAGCCTGTTTTGTGGAAGTTTTTCTTGGAGTATATAACGGTATCATTCTCTGTAGTACGTTAAATAGAAGTCTTAAAAAATGCAAAATACTTCACAAATTTCTGTAATAGTCTCTTAAGTATTCAGGAAAGGTTCCTTAAATTACATTTGCAGGTGCGGAAAGTGAGGTTAATACTTGAGAGCAATTTTCTGTCATAACCTTTTGATGTTCTTTAACCATTTTGGCCCTTCTTTTACTTAACTGTTATTGTAGCTACTATATCAGCTGATCTTTTCTGTAGTCAGTGTCCATCTTTTGAGAGATCAAAAGGACCTTGCTTTACAGTTGTCTAATGTTTTTTTTTTCTATGATTTGTGGGAGTATTAATTTCTCTTCATTTCTTCATTCGTCCATGAATCCTTTTTTCAAGACATTTCTTCTACCTTGGTACTTTTGAAATTGTGTGAATTAAATTTATAGGCTGTGGAACACATATCATTAAGTTTTGATCCTGTGTTATTTTCAGTTGTGCCTGTGGTGTTAGAAAAAATCATTGGAGGGATTGTAACAATAGGCTGCCTTTAAATAGTTTTGTCACCTGGCAAAGCTGGATTCTGACTGAGGTATTTCTGGTACATGTGTAAATAAATATGTGAATACATAAAATGACTAGTAATGCTTTTCTGTAGCTTGGTGGAGTGAGATTTTGTGGATTTGCCCCCTACTGCAAGCTTCCCAAATACTACATGAAGATGGAATTTTGTTGGTTTGTTGCTCTGTTACGAGAAATATCCTGAGGGTTTCTACAGTAAATATATATAGAAAACAGACCAAATAATTATCAGAAAGAATTAGGTATGTTTTCTCAGGCAAAAAAACATCTTCCTTATTCCTCTTCCTTCTAGCCAGAATTCCTACAAGAAGCTAACCTAATTATGGCCAAATTAAACTATGTGGAAGGTGATTACAAAGAAGCTCTGAACACATACGCCAGAGTTGGAGTTGATGACTTGCAGCTAGCTGCAGTGCCACCGTATAGGCTACGGATGATTGCTGAAGCGTATTCTACTAAAGGTGAGATTGCTTTTTCCAGTATAATAATATGGAAATAGTTTTTTAAAGAAGTTAATTCACATTTTGTTCAAAGTTAAAGAATTTTTCGGTGTGCGTATCACCTACACAGTGGTGGAGTACCACATATGTAGATAAATAAGAGGATGACTTGGCTCCTTTAAATTATTCAGAGTTTGTGCTAGGTTGGCAAGACTTTTACTTCAATTAATATTCCAATTGTGCTGTCACCCAATAAAATTTTTTTGATGTGTCTATTTAAAAGTCCTTCCGTATGTAAATATCACAATAACTGTGGCTATATACTAAACGTATTATTGCTATTCCTTAGAGTTAAGAGTTACAAAAGTAGTGCAGTTTTGCAGTTGCTATGGACAGAACTGAAGAACCTTGATTGACTGTGATGCCTTTTACTGAATGATAAAATGCTCAACCTAATTTTATCGTGTTATTACTATTTAACTTACTCAAAGCAGTGCATTTCTTGCACAGTTTTATGTTTAATTTTCCTTATCTGAGTACTTTTTTTAAATGCAGAAAGTGAAGTTTGGGTTGTTTTTTTTTTTTTTACTAGTCTAGTGTAGTGAAAATTGTAATGCTGGCCTTGTGTCTTAAGGTGGCAGTGCCACTTCAGTTTAGAAAACTCATAAATAGGCTGTAAGCTGGGTCAGTGTATTGAGGAAGGTGGCAGTTCGTATGCTGTAGTCTTATTAGAATTTACTGTATCTAAATGTTTGCTTTGGTCTGCTGTGTTTAAGCTTGGGTTTGGTGTGTATATGTATGTTTTGTTACAGCAAGAGTGATGTCAAAGTCAGCAAACACAATTTATAAGGGACTTCAATAGCATTCACTGGCAACTGGGCAAGGATTATTTCTAACATTAGTCTTGGAAGAGAGTGACTGTTTTCCACCAAAACAGTCCTCTAGTAAACGTTAGACAAGCATGAATCATTCTCTATAGAGATGTCAGGGAAATAAGAGAACTAACTGGTAGCAGAGACAAAAGGATACTTCTTAGATCTGGGCAATTTTTAGATGGAAGTGGGAAGGCAGGACCTGAGGAGATCTGGTATATAAATCTGCCAGATTCTCTCATACAGCATCTGTGTGGGCTTTTCGGCAATGTCTGATATGAGAAGACTTCATTCAGCTTTGTGGTTTTTTGGTTGTGTTTTTTGTTTTGTTTTTTAAAGCTATGAGGATGTCTGTTGGATTTTTTTATGTTCTTTCCATGAAAATCTGATCTTGGACTTGATCAACTTTAAGTGCCTAAATTTGCTTATATCTCCAAGGAATCCCAGTAACTTAATTGAATATTTTCCCACAGCTCTTCTGTCTATGGTTTAGGTTATATAACAGTTGAAACATAAAGGCATCGATTTTGCAGAAAGGCTTGATATTATTAATTTTTTTTACTTAATGTAAAAAATAATTTCTTAGAAAATAATAAAATATGTATCTTTTCTACTCTGGAATGTTTTGTAGGTGTGTTTGCTTCTGATTTCAAGTTATATACTTAAAAATGGAAATCTGTCACGTGAAGCCTGATCTGATCTTGTTCAGACTTCACAGAATCACAGAATCTTAGAGGTTGGAAGGGACCTCGAAAGATCATCCTGCCAAGGCAGGACCACCTAGAGCACATCACTCAAGAACACGTCCAGTTGGGTTTTGAATGTCTCCAGAGAAGGAGACTCCACAACCTCTCTGGGCAGCCTGTGCCAGTGCTCTGTCACCCTCACGGTGAAAAAGTTTTTCCTTATGTTAACCTGGAACCTCCTATGCTCCAGCTTGGACCCATTGCCCCTTGTCCTATCGCTTAGTGAGGCCGAGAAGAGCCTGGCTCCATCTTCCCGACACTCACCCTTAACATATTTATAAACATTGATGAGGTCACCCCTCAGCCTCCTCTTCTCCAAGCTAAAAAACTTCATTAGTTTTGTCACTACTGGGTGACTGGCTGCCAGTATAACTGAGCAAACTATTGTTTTGTTTTGTGGTGGTTTGGGTGGGTTTGTTTTTTGTTGGTTTTGTTTTTTCTATTAATGTTCGGAAACATCTTTCTTGCTACTATATTTCCAGTTTGAAGAGAAGATTAATAAAATTTAATATCCCTTCTTCCCATGATAGCAAGTTCCAATAATATCATCATCTGTGTGTTCTAGAATGAGGCAGAAGTCACAGAGCCATCTTAAATAGTATTCAAAGTTCAGATAAGTTTAAAGTAATTGACAGCTAAATAGTATATGTTTCTACCCAATAATGTACAGTTAATTCTCCTCCTCTTTCCCCTTCCCTTTGGAATTTCTTATTTCTCCTTGTAAGAGTGGCCTATAAAGCTTTTCAGTCTGAATTCGGAGTCTCTTCAGAGATGATTGAGGGTTGTAGGTATTACCCAACTAAATACAAGTTATTCTTGCAGGGATTTTGTGCTTCACTGGGATTTGTATTTCTGCTTGCAAGTTCAAGGATAACCTGATTATATAAAGATAAAACTCTTCTGAGTATTTAGATTTTATTTCTTTGGCAGTCATGAACATAGCATTGTGATATTAAGCAATGAGAGACTGTCTGTGCTGCCTGTTTCAGGCATCAGCCCGGCTGCGTTCTTCAGTGAGGCAACCTACACAGAGGCAGTTAAAGATACCTGTTTTAGTTCCCCCATTTCAGTCCAGTTCAGGGCAAATTCCGTTGCAGTGGATTTGCAGTCTTTTTTCCTATTGTGTAGTGGCCTGATACTGATGTACTTACCTCTGACAGAGGCACAAGGCTGACAATGGTAGTTTTAAATTGCCTTAATTTTTTTTTCCTTATTTAAGGTAGTAACACCTCCAGGTGCTTACTGTCTCATTCTGAGTTTTCATTCTGTAACCTCAGAGGTGATAGATTGAGTGGGATGCTTGAGTTGACATGTTTATTCTGCAGTTGTTAGTGGGTACTTAGAGAACATGTTGCACTGTAACCCTACACAGGTAACAGTTCACAGCAAGTCCTCAGAAATTACCTGCTTTGCACGTGTCCCATCTTACTCTTGCTTATGGACTATGTAAAGTATGACTTTCTGTTCTTCACAGCAAAGGAAGATTCAGCATATATGTATGGATGCAGTGAGGTGCAAAAGACCCCTGAAGCCCCAGAGGTAGTCAGGGTAAGGAAGTAGTTTCCCTTGGCTGATGAGGACTGGGTTAGGGAGCAGTTAGGCAATCTGGACATCCATAAATCCATGGTTCCTGATGGAATGCACCCATGAGTGCTGAGGGAGCTGGCAGAGGTCATTGCTAGGCCACTCTCCATCATCTTTGGCAGCTAAACTGAGAAAGTGTGGTCTGGATGATCGGGTAATGAGGTGGATTGTGCACTGGTTGAAAGGAAGAAGTCAGAGGGTTGTGGTCAATGGGACAGAATCTAGTTGGAGGTCTGTGACCAGTGCAGTCCCTCAGGGGTCGGTGCTGGGACCAGGGCTGTTCAATATTTTCATCAACGACCTGGATGAGGGAACAGAGTGTGCCCTCAGCAAGTTTGCTGATGACACAAAACTGGGAGGAGTGGCTGACACGCCAGAAGGTTGTGCTGCCATTCA
>VWZZ01006601.1:494291-509892 GCA_013399095.1 Psophia crepitans | reverse complement strand
CTCCTCCCCCTCTATTCTGCATTGGTGAGGCCGCATCTGGAGTATTGCATCCAGTTCTGGGCCCCTCAGTTCAAGAAGGACGGGGAACTGCTAGAGAGAGTCCAGCGCAGAGCCACTGAGATGATCAAGGGAGTGGAACATCTCCCTTATGAGGAAAGGCTGAGGGAGCTGGGTCTCTTTTAGCTTGGAGAAGAGGAGACTGAGGGGTGACCTCATCAATGTTTATAAATATGTTATATAAATATATAAATATGTATAAATATGTGCACATACATATAAATATACGTATGTATGTGTTTATGTTAGAAAATAAGATCTTACAAAAATCAAAAGAGGAAAATTCTTACTGCTTCTTAAGACTCTCCAGAGTGAGTGTGTCTGAATGTGATATCCATCAAGGTTGTTTGTAAACCTTGCTGCAAAGTGTTCATTAAATTACAGTAGTCTTCATCACCAAGGTCTTCATTGCAGTAGTAGAAAACATGAAGTTTAGTGCCCTTGCACCCATGCAGTCTTCAACTTGGAGTAACTCATTAACCCGAAGAACTAAAACCCTCTACTGCCTGTAGTGCACTCACAAAGAGGTTCCTCAATTCTTTTATTGCATAGACGAATTAAATGTGTACATATCTTTAAAAAAAACGCATTTAAGACTCTGTGCTGCTTATAGCTTTAGCTGAGGACAGCTATTTAGAAGAGTATAGGTGAGGGGCATAATATGGAATGATAACAAGTCAAGCAAAGGATTCAAAGGTTCTTAAATCCAGCAAGGAAGATTAAATGATTGCTATTCTCTTACTGGAAATGTCTAATTAGTGAAATTATTCCAAAGAAATCTTCTCAATAGATTTGTCAAAATGCAGCATTGTAAAATTTAAACAAAATTCTGAGAAAAATCCTACCAAATTACCTTTGAAATCCTTTCTGTATCTGTTACGTCCGGCTCTTCGCCAGCCTGCGATGTGCAGGGAATCGCAAGGCCTCAGTGACTGAGCAGTGCTGGAAAGTGGTTTCTGTCTGTCGCTCCTCCTAGGAAAAGTGTTCAAAATTGTTAATGTGATTATAAAGGAACTGCTGTGTTTCATCAGAACAAAAAGCTCATGGGTAGTTGTTTATAATGGTGAGGGGGAAAAAAAAATTACAAAAAATGCTTTGAAAAGAAATTCAAGGAACATGACAAGTTGTTTGGTTTGGTTTTTTTTCTGGCTTCTGGCAACAAAAGCTGCTACTAGTAGTGATGTTTTATGCTTTATCATGACTAGACGAAGATGCAAGAGTGGTCTGATGAAAAGTTATCTGCTGCTGTGTCCATTAAAACAGCAGAGAGTGGAATAACCATGTGAATATGCATGAGGCAAAGCCTCAGAAATCGATTAGCGTAGATCAGGACTCAGCACTGTTTAGATAACCCTCATGCAAAAGTTGCGAGGAGGTAACTAACACGAAGTATGTGGAATGTAGTGTTGTTCTGATATTTTCTGCCTTTCTTCACCATTTCCTCAAATTGATAAGTTAAAAATGGAAGTGTAGTGGAGGACAGTTGTCTTTTATGTGGTTAACGTCATGGACAGGCATACTTTTTTGACATTACATGGATATTTTTGTGTTTTTCTGCCTGTAGAATCTAGTTCTGGATTAGATCTAGTGTTTTCTTTAAGGAAAGAGCTGATTTTGATGCTGTGCTGCGGAGTAATGACTCTGTATGTGTATGTAAGAGGTGATGTGTTGGATAGTTGGAGTATTAATAAAATCATAGTTTTGATATTAAATACAGAATTTTCTTAGTTCAAAGACTTGAAATTGAGTGGAGTAGTTTTTAAATGTCATGTAAAATGTAGAAATGAAAAGAAGGAACTTCGAATCATCTGGCCACTTGACTATTCTCATGTTGTTGCAAATACTGTTTGGATCTGTTGTTTAGTTCCCCCCCGCCCTGTCTGCTTGTAATTAACGTGAGACATGAAAGCAGAGGAAAAGCATCTGATAAAACTTTGCAGTAGCAAGATGTCTATGGTGGCAGTGCCAGCTTATTTCAAGAGGGTGTGATGAGGAAAAGAAAAACGGGCATAAAAGACATTTTTGAGGAGATGGGCAGGTTTGCATGACTTCATTGTGGCAAAGTGTTAGCCTGAAAGCAGGCGTAGGAATGTTGCTGGAGCCATCTCCCTGGATTTGTTGCCTTTTCTTCTTTTGTAGTAGCATTTAAGATAGTAGGTCACAGGAGTGGGTCATACCTTTAATACGAAGTTTTTAAAAAGCAGCACAGAAAAAAGCAGATTTTTTTTTCCTTCTGCCACTGATGTAGCTTAGCCATTGGTATCTGTTATTAACGCTGTCTTATGCAGCAGGAGCAAAGCTAAGAAGTGAGGCTGGACAGGGGGAGGAGGAGTGAAGGACAGTCTTGAGATCATGGTGGCAAACCTTGGTTCAAAGTAAAATGTAGAGGGGTTTTGCACATTTCTGGCGGTATTACGTATTTGGTGTTTAGCTATCTGCTTAGGAATGACTGCCTCCCGCTAAGCAGAGCAGGTTGCCTTGTTATAAGAGGTTAATTTTGACTCTTTAGTATCCATTTGTTTACTTTCTTTACTAGTTCAGTTTCGTTGGCAATGCTTAATTCTGAGATTGAGGAAAGTCGTACTCACGTAGAATTGAAATGAGTTATGTGAAACCACAAAGAATTAAAGACTGTATTACGTGTATGACTTTTTCAAGTCAGGCTTGTGTAGTTAGCTCAACTTTTTGTACTCCCTTCTCTTACAAAACCAACCAGAAAAAAAATATCTGTATACGCTGTTACCATATAGAAGCATATATTTAGAATCCATTTTAATAATGGCTGAAGCTAATAGTCTCCTAGGGATATGGCCTCTGGGAACAGGACAATTAAGTTTCTGCAAGTTTTCAGCAGTCTGTGAATGAGGTAATATACTGGAAAGCACACATAGGCATTATTCAAATACTGTGCGTGGCAATATCTCTTATGTTTCTAAGCAATTTTTGTTTGCTTATGGAAGCAGAGATGAGATGCATACGCAGTGGGATATCGAGGTGTTAATTTGGGGAGGTGCAACTTGTCAGTAACTCTGAAATAACAAGTATATATTTAACTGGGAAGTAAGCATATTGAAATCTTGGGTAACATGGTTCTGATACTTCTGCATAAGTCAAAAAATGTGATTGAAAAATTAATTTATAATACTTGGTATTACAAATTAGTAAATCTTTATAAATGCTTATAGATGAGCTTAACAATTTACAGGTCTGACATTTCTTGAAGTCTGCAACTTTGTAAACTTGATTTTAGTAAATGAATTGTGTTTATATTTACTATCGTGTAATAGATTAGTAGACTACTGCAGGTATCTGTCAAGATGGCTGTGTAGTATTACAGTAACAAATTCTTGTTAAGTATGTGGGGGAAGTCGTATGTAAGTTAGCCTGTGACATTACAGGAGCTGCAGGCCGTTTTACGTCTCACATTGCCTGTTCAAATAACTGTGTTTATATTTAGATGATGTATGTTGAGTAAGGTGAGACTGTCTTTACTGCTGCTGACCCATATTCAAATTTAATGTTGCATTTACCAAGTTAAATGATTGGCTATTAATTAGTTCTATTTACAGAAACATGGAAATACTCATTAGGTTCAGTGGAAGTGTCAGGTGCATGTGAATTGCTACTTTGCAAAAGATGTTGCACTTAACTTTAATCATATACGAATGTAATGAGATCTTGTGCACTGCTAGCCTGTGTCAGCAGACACCAAGCAGCTCTTCATGGAAGAATGCTAAATGAAAGCTGGTTTAGTAATTATGCCAGGGATCTCTAGCCTCATTAGGCAATGGGTCAAGAACTCAACTTCCTTAAGTTCCCTCCTCCCATATGGCTGTGCAAATGTTGCAGCCCATCAGCAAGCAGGTTGCAGACCACAGCTCGGAAGCCATAGGTACTTCAAACTTTGTCTGTTAAAGCTTGTCTTTCCCCTGTCTATTTTTATGACTTTGGCCCTGCTGGAGCAGGGACTGATGGGGAACCCAGGAGTTTGCCCTGCTTTCCTCAATGCTACTTTTAGCTCTGGTATTTGAAATCCAAACAGTGAATGAAAATAATTTCCTTCTTATTAAACTAGGCCTTTTTTAGGACTTGCGCATTTGGTGGTGTGTTTTTCTTAGTTTCTTCAGAATCTTTAGAATATCTTCAGAATCCTGCCCTTGGCAGGGTGAGGAGAGGGAGAAAATGTCGGGCCAAAATTAAAATTAGTGATTCTGGCCTTTTTCACTCATGTCACAGGAAGAAACTGACGTGTGGAAAACAGATTCCACAACCCGTAAGGTTGTAAAGTAGGTACGTGGTACGTTCATTCAGCGCTGGGCAGCATGGGGGTAGTCCCACCAAAGTCATGCTCGCCTTTCGTGGTAGTTCGCCTTGTATTTATACATCAAAGTATTGCATATACATAAGATTTCTCAAGACGCCTATACGTATGCATGACTTTTCCCCGAAAAGGTGGTCTTTAGTACAATGAGTTCCGAGAAATCATTTCCATATTCTCCGCCTTAAATTTCTCCCAGCCGCACATGTGCAGTGTTCCTTGGTGGTCCTGGGCTGGGGTCTCAGGGATGAAGGCTGTATGTCTTCCTCGCTATGCACTTTTTACCTTGACTGCAAAACCCACTTAAACTGGCTCTCTTGTCAGTAGTTATGCTATGTCCTTGGTTTGTTTGATCAGAGTTCCAGTTCCTTGATTGTCTTGCAAATTCCTTATCTGTCTGGCAGATGCCTTCCTTGTTTATCTTGTAGGCAAGGCATCTCACTGTGGCTAGCTCCTGCTTCAGGCCAAAGGTATGTAGCCTAAACTAGACAATGGCCCTGTTATTAACCCTTAAGTGTTAGCTCCCTGTATCAAAACAGTGTCACAGTGAAGCCTGTTGGTGTTTTTTGTTTTTTGGTTTTTTTTTTTAATTTTGTTTTACTCAGAGCGTAAAATCCTGACAATATACAGCAAAACAATTCAGTATAAATTCCGTAGTTGAACAATCTCCTTTCTTCTGAGTGAACAGCTTTCCTGATGACCACACCATATATCAGTGTACAGCTCTTCTGCTTTGGAGAGGGTTTATCAGAGATTCATTCAGTCCAAGATCTACCACAGTTATCGGTCCTTTTCCCAGTTTTTATCTTCAGTTTGAACTTTTTCAGCCTCTCCAGAAGTTGCTTGTCTGTCAAAGGGCTATACTGTAAAGCAGCAATTGACTGGCACATGGTTTGTAAGAAACGAATGCATCTGTGAAAATACTGATCTCTTCTGTTTAAAAATAAAAGTCTGTTTTATGCTTTTAAGAAAATGCAAAGATTTGAATGTTGTTACATTTATAGGAAAATTGTGACCAATCATTTCACAAAAGTTAGATGATATTACAACAGTTCCCCAAATACTGTTACCGTTTTATTGACTGCTTGGATTAATAATAAGTATTCACTTCAGAAAAGATATGTGCTCCTGTTTGGGTTTGGGTTTTTTGTTTGTTTGGTTTGGTTTTTTTTTATTATTCTTTTTAGCTTTGAGAAACTTCAAGACACTTAGAAGCATTAGCATAACTGTGGCATTAGTAAAGCCATGCTAATGAAGTGACATTGCAGTATGAGTATATGTGATGAAATGCTGTCTTCAGCTCTGGAAAGCTGTGCTTACATTGCTCTGGCTTTCATCTAGAATGGATTTAATTCTCTACTTACATCTAAGTAGTCTGTGTTTGAGTGGCTAGCCAGAGCAGCTTCCCTTAAAATCAAGTAGGCTGAGAGAAGGATTTTTTCCATTCTTTCGAATGCATTTTCTGGAAAGCTAATTGGGTATGAAACTAACATCCTGACAGTTGTTGGAGACTGTTTTTTCTCTGTGTCTTGGCATGTAGGGAATGAGCAATTCAAGGTACTTGAAAAATAAAAGAAATTAATTATTTCCTTATATTATCTAAAGAAATAGGCAGTTCCTACTAAGCCAGTTTACCTGCAGTAACTGAAAAGCAAGAGGTATTTTATTAGAAGTGTATTTCCTCACTCTCTATCCTTACTTTTTCTCCTTTCCTTTATAATACTTAGCTTAAAAATAATGAGTATGGAATTGAAGAGGAAAAGAAATTGTGCTTTATTTTTAAAAAAAAACAAATTCTCTGCAAGTCATCTTTAATTAGCTGTATTCATTCTAAGTTCAGAAATAAACTGTAGGAGTTCCTTGACAGCAGTAACTCTAGATTGTTTCAGTTCCTCTCTTAAAATGACTAGTAAATGTTTGCCATAGTCTATATAATGTGATAATGTTCTAAATACATAAGCTAAATATGAAGTTTCTTTAAAAGGAGATGAAAGGGGTTTTTTGAGCTTACAGCATTGAAACACTTTCCAGTTTCTTTGCATCTGATACAGGGAAGGGTAAGTGCTGTGTGCTCAAACACACTTGGATTTTATGTGTCCGTTTAAGGAAAACGCGAAGCAAACCCAGAAATCTTTGTCTATTAATGACTCTTCCGCTCTTGCAAAAGCATGTTTATTTACTTAAGTAGAAAATAGTCTTTCACTGTTTTTCCTCTTTTCTTTGGCTTGTCTACTGAACACAGTAGATAAACCGTGAGATCCGTTATTATTTGTGGTTTCTAAAATTTAATAGCACTTACACAGACAAGTACTGCTGTCTGGCATCTTGGAAGATTCTCAGGTATACAATGCAGTAAATGTAGTTTTTCTCAGCCTAGTGTTTTGGGTTTTTCTTTAATGGTCCGAGTAGTGGTTGGGGTGGTAGGAGGACTTGGTAAAGATCTGAACTGTGGGGATTCCCTTTTGACCTATGAGTAATTCCTCTTTTACTCTGCATAATGAAATGGGAGTGTAGTTAATCAGTTTTCCTACAGAACTTATAAGTCTGGGTTTGGGTTTTTTTCTTAATATTTTTTTTTTCATGTGGCTTGTAAATTAAAAGTAATAATTGTCATTGTCCTTAACATAAAAGTGGTTAGTTATCTAAGAATAAGCTAAAAGGAACTACTTAAAAATTTTTAGCTTTTTACTTGTTCTTATTGAGGAGCCTTCTTTTTTTGGGCAGTGGTCCGTGTGTGCATATGTGGTGGCCGATCAGGTCTGCTCTTGTATTTGTGAAAAATGAAATAGTTTACTTGGCATAACCTGGGCCACTGATTTGAGACCCTAACACAAGAATGCCACTTGGAAGAGGTCATAAAAATGTCTACTGTTTGCTATCTGAATCTTTTACAAAATACAGAAAATTTAGATAGTTTTTAAAGATTTAAAGAAAACCTTTGCAAGTTATCACATAATTTAAATTCCAAATGTTCTGTTTTCTTGTCCAAATACTGCTTGCTGCTGTTCTGTTCTTTTGTCAAGCAATTTTAGAGTTACTTTGCAAAACATGTAAGTTTAACCAGTATGGACTCATATTCATTTCACTGTTTCTCACTTTCTTCTCTTCAGGAGTCATCTTGCTTGATATCAGGACTAGATATGTATGAGATAAGTGTCTTCCCAAAATATTACTGACTCAGTTTTTTGGAAGCTTTTATTTGAAGGTGATTTTGACTGGAAGAGCTTAAACTTAAAAGCCATGTATATCAAAGTCAACTTGTGATACCAACTGTCCTATTCTTGAATGCAGAATAAAACAAAATAGCCAATGCAAGTTAAATACACCACTAACTATGACCTTTCAACAAATGCAATAATATTTTGTAGCAGTAGCATGTACCTCTTTTCTGAATATCTCAAAGAAGTTCATGAACAGTTAAAGAAATTCCTGCCCTTTCAAGGGAAAATAGGAGATTCCTGCCTGGCAGGTGTGGGAACAATTACAAAGGGGAGAACTAACCTGTCTGAATATATGTAAAAGTCTTCAGCAGATAATTTAGGGTGATTTGTATTTCTTTGAAAGTCATGTGTTTCTCAGTTCTGTGTGTTACCACTTGCTTGTTCTTTTTTCAAGGGCCTAATATAATAATCCCTATTTTAATTAACTTTATAATTTCTCAGTATTCTTACTAAGAAGTGGGCACCATATTATGTGATTGTTACTGCTATTTATACCTATGTAAAATTAAATAATACTTTTCTGTAATTTAATACATTATTCCTTAAATTTCACCTGTATTTAAGAAAAAAATTAAATGAGTTGCCTGGAGGGACTCTAATTTTAACCTGTTACAGAAATAATAATTTATTCATGGTTTTCTTCTGGTTGATATATTTTCATTTTTAATATAGTATTGAATTGTAATTATTTGTTTGGATGACTCAAGGCATAAAGTGTCCAAACCGTCCTGTTAAGTGGTCATTTCAGAATAGTTCTCCAAAAGAACTTCCTGCTCCAAAGCACTGCATGCTTAAAGTATACATACTTTCCTGGGTTGTAATAAACATACCAGGAAAAATACAGTGAATACTAGTTGTATAATAAAGTTACCAGTTGTATAATAAAGTTACCCTAAGAAATAGTATTATACACTTCATCAAAGGACACTTAAATTTTGTACTTCCCTTCTGCATTACTGGAAGTTTTTGGCAGAGCACTGAGGTGCTTTCATATCTTAAAGAAAATTCTCAGCTTAAATGAGAGAATGTTCTTATGGTGAGGTTTTCAGATTAAAAAGATTATAGTTGTGGCCATTAAGTGTAAAAATAGAAATACTAAATCCGAGTCAAATCTACAAATAACCAGCTGAGTAATATGTTTCATGTAGTGGAGGATTACTGTGGGACACTGGCTGCTCATGTCCTGGGAGAGAAGGGCTGGGGCGGAGTGATCCGCTTACCAACTACCTGATGCTTTCAGTCATTTGTTGTGTTTATTGCAGCTCATTTATTGTATTTTATGGTTGCCTCTGAGTTTGAAGGTGTTTCTGTAGGACACTGCAGACTTTCTATCTAGCATCAACCTTACGTTTAGATCTTATCAGAGAGTCAGTTCAAGCCTACTGCAGTAGAAGGATGACTTGTCTTGTGCTTTTGGTTCTGTGACTTAGAGTTAGCAAAAAAACCCACCCATGTATTTGCTATTTGATTGAAAAATTGAAAGAAAACAGATCAGTGTAGGCTACTCTAGACTGTTTTCAAATATAGTTAATTTTTAGGGAAAAGTCCGATGTCTGTTGTACTCAGGTTTGGCAGGTTTTTAAGCGAGAGATTACTTGTGTGTTTGCTGCGCTTTAGGAATGTGTACGTTTTTGAAAAATGTGTTGAATTTTATTTTGTCTTTTAGCAGAGCAGTTAGTAGTGGAGGCAGGATTTTGTCTTAACTGGATGTATAGCTAGCAAATAGAGTTGTAGGAGATACGTTGTTTGTACTGGTGAAAGAGTGACTTGGAGGGTAAAAGTGGTCAACAAACTCTGATACAGACTTAAGGCATCCTCTCAGGCCGCAAATATGGCTTGATGATTTTCTGTAGAGATGAGTATCTCTGCAGGGAGATACTGAAACTTAATAGATGTTTTAAAAGAATCTGGAGACCAGAAATACTGCATAGTTTGAGTATATCAGTATGTAAACTCCAGATTCCATGGCTGTGTTTTCCCAAGCCGTTTAGTAAGAAGACTGTTGTAATTCTGATGAAACAAACTGTCCCCATCTTAAAGTATTTGTGGACAGAGATCTTTTGATAAACTGCTTTAAACTGGGGGTTTGTGCTACCTGGCATTCTACATGCATCTGCCCAGTATCTAACTGTGGTTTGTTGTTGGTTTTGGGTTTAGTTTCTCCAGCAGTAGATTCTCAAAACCTTCGATGATGAATTGAGAATTTAAATTGTGAATTATGTTAATGTGGGAGCAGTTAAAGGCACTTTAGGATCAGCATTTAGTGCTGACAAGCTGGAAGAATGACCTGAAATAAATCTCTTAAGAACAGGGAAATTGCTACACTTCAAATACAAATAATTATTCAAATAAATAGAAGATGGGGTAACTGATGAGGCAGTTGGCTTGCAGAATATGATCTGGTAATCTGTTGCAGATCATAAACAGAAGAGAATGTTTTGTTAATATGTAAGAGCAGGCACTAAACTTCTACTGATTTATTTTTTTAATTATTTTTTTAAATTAAAGTATCCTGTATCAAAACCAGGAAGCCTTTCATCTGCTCTGCTCAGTGCTATTGAGACTCAGGTGGAGCTGTGGATCCAGTTCTGGCACAGTGAGTCAAGAGAGGGGTAACCAGTTGGAGAGTGGCCAGAGGAGATAAAAAATGGTTGACTGTCAAGGTAGCATGAGAAGAAAAATGAATGAGAATTGACATTCTTTGTTGCAAGTCTCTCTCTCTCTCTCTCTCTCTCTCTCTCTCTCTCTCTCTCTCTGAAAAAATGTTTTGTAAAAAAAGGAATAATCTCTCTGTAATGAAGTAGTAGTTAATGTAGGGAAGGAGATCTAGACATTAGGAAAAATTGCTAATTATGAGAATAATTGAGCTCTGTAATAATTTGCATAGGAAGTCCAAGGTATCCCTATCGTCCGAGGTTTGTAAGAACAATTTAGATAAGTGGCTGGAGTTGGTTGATTTCCTTGGTCAGATAGATGGAATAGTGTTCTCGAGGTCCTTTCCAGCTGTTTTGTTTAATTACCTTGAAAATAACTGTAATGGAAGTGGCTTGTGTAGGAGATGGCATTAATTAGTAAGAGGTTTTGGGGTTTTATTTTAGCCAATTCCTTCAAAGCATTTATCAGATAAGTCTAATAAGGTCCTAAGAGGACAAGACTTCTCTGCCTTGATGAAAGAGAGATACCTCTTACTAAATTTAAATTTAAAAAATTACACTTCCTAACTCCTTATTTTTTTGCAAATATATTTGTTTTTCTAGGTGCTTCTGCCTTGCACAGTTAGAATAGAATAGAATCATTAAGGTTGGAAGAGACCTCAAGGCTCATCCAGTCCAACTGACCCCCCCCCCACCTATTACCCACTAAACCATGTCCCTAAGTACCACGTCTAACCTTTACTGCATTTCGTATTACCTTGAGTGCCATTCTTCACCTTGCCTTGGTTTCTGTGTTCACTTTGAAAAAGTGAAGATGTATTCAGTAATTTAAAACTGGTACAGAAAGACACTAAGCACTTTTGTGGTAGACTGTCATAATATTTAAATCAAAATGGCTTTGAAAAAAATAGTGCTTCTGGTTTTATGATTATTAAGGAGAAGTCATTGTTATTTATGTATTTATTAGTGTCTATATCAGAGGACCATACCTTCAGAGTTCTTGGCAATTTTTTTCCCCTTTGTTTCTTCTCCTGATCAAAGGGGCTTAGCCTGGACACTTTTTGGGGTATAGTATTATATGACATTAGTTTTTAATGCTTCATTTGAAGCATTAAAGTTTTTTTCCTTTTTTTCCTTTTTTTTCTTTTCCCCGCCTCAGGTCTCTGTCTTGAGAAGCTGCCAATTTCTTCTTCAGCTAGCAACCTCCATGTGGACCGTGAACAAGAAATCATCACGTGCTATGAGAAGGCTGGGGATATTGCTCTTCTGTACCTTCAGGAGATAGAAAGGGTAAGCTGGGATGACTTGCTGAATTTAAGAATTGCGTGGCTCGTCTTTCATTGATGCAATGTTACCACCATTTTGTAACTCAACTAAAAGATGTCCATATCTGCTTTCTTAGGTCTTCAATGCACACTTAAAATTAGCCAATAAATTAATGTGCCTTAATGGATGTCTGGTAGCTGTCATCCTGACTGTTCTCTCATTCTGACCTCTTAGAAAGTAGTGTTAGTAGTCTAAAAAGGGACAGAGCTCCTCTGAGCTACTGTGTATATTCAGGAAGCTGATCTGTGGCCTCTGTTACCCTATGGTAGTTCATTTACGAACATTGGATTATAGTGTCTTTCAGACACGTGTAGGAATATGTACATTCTATGTACATAATTAGTAGCTTTTCATATGAATTCTTAAAAAGAATTCATTTCAAAATGAAACTGTGAAGATAGAAGATTGACCTTGTTGATGTTGATTTGGAGCCAATAACTGCTCTTAAATCATCTTTATAAAACTACTTGAACGTAAAATTCTGAAATAATGTTATACCAGTTAGAAAGACACTTGATGTGTCAGTGGGGGGTGTCCAGAATAGTAACTGAAAGTGTGTTTGCTTCAACAGGCACTGTTCTGGGACAATGAAAAAATCACCAGATATGATAGCCAGATAAACATACAATTTTAAAATACAGATGAACTTGAGATAAATCTTAATAGTTCTATAAATTGGACCAGGACAGTGTTCTCGGACTTGATAGCCCATTTGTACGTTCCTCTCATTAATATATTACTCCCTGTATGTATGAACAGTTACTGTTAAAAGTACTTGGATATTTTCTCCAAAGGAGACACTTGTCTACATCTGAATCTGGACTCCAGAGTTGCTCTACCTTTCATGCTATGTATGAGTAGAAAGAGAGATGAAAATCTGAGGTATTAGATATGTAGGAGACCTGGTTTTTATTGATGAAAGCCGATAGGTCTGAGCTTCTAAATGTTAGACAAAATAAAATCTACAAACAGTTCTTCAGAATATTAAGCAGAATATTAAGCATTCTTTTCCCCCATTTTATAAATTATAGATTATGAATTATGGAAAGTTCAAGTTAGACTCTTTATTTGTAGATAGTGTAACACTTCATGATGTAAAAGCTTCAGGCTTTATCTGAATTTAAAGGGACACACAGGCTTTTTTATTTCCTCCTCTTCACTTACACCATTAACCTTGTCTTCTGTTTCTTACCACTTAGCGCAAATCCTTCAACCCTTCTTTTTTAAAGAAAAGAAAATTTGTGGTACACTATGTTTCCAAGATTTACATACTATTGCATGTTATTTGAGATATGTCTGGACAAAATACAATACACTGAGGGCTCTGTTCTTTGGCCTGTAAATACTATTAGGATGAAACAAGCTAGCAATTATCAGTCTGACCCTCTCTTCCACACCTGTTGCTTACAAGCCGTTGTCTTTGAAGGGGTTATTAGATACAGTTAGGGTCACACAAACGAAAGGAAGGATTTAGAAAAGTAGTTCTCACTGTTTTATAAGTACAGACACATTCTTATTTTCTGAGATTTTTTTGCTTTGGGATTTCTGTTTGTTTTGTTACTCTCTTTTAGTGGCTGGTGAACATGAAGGCACATGAAAGCTGATAGCTTCCCATTTTGAGAGAGCATTTTTAATGTTCATGTAATGCAGATTAAGTTATTTCTAGATTGCTTTTTTGGAAATCACTCTGGAGATCACTTTTAATCTTATTACTGCTTTCTGTAGTAGTCTTTCCTAACCTAACAGGGTTTTAGATTTTGAATACCAGCGTGTCCTGCTGCTGAATAAGGTTGCAAATATGCTTTTTCTTGCACTGCTCTTTTGTATACCTTTCTTCATAAAAATTTATGAAAAAGTATTATAAAATTTTTCTTAGCGGCATTTATACTTGGTGAAGAAATTGCTCTTGGCTATATCCTTAAATGTAAAAAGGTGAGTATTTCAGTGGGGATGGAGGTAAGGATAGAAATAATTACTAGCCACCACCTACAAATGAAAAAGACTTCTCCAACATTAAGTTTTAGTTTCTGTGTAAAGTCCACAAAATTGATTTTTTTTTTATTTTTCCCCTCTAAATATTTTTTTTCTCTTTTCCTGTTGTTCTCTTAGGTGATTAATGCCAATATACAAAACAGAAGCCCTAAGCCAGGGCCCACTGCACATGAACAAGAACTTGGTTTTTTCTTGGAAACAGGACTTCAAAGAGCACATGTTTTATATTTCAAGAATGGGTAAGATTTCATTCTCCTTTTTCGTGTTTGCTTTTTTGCTTGGGTTTTATATTTGTGGTCTAACTGAGCATGATCATTTTTAGCAATTGTGGATTGTGTAATTACGAAGCCTCTTTTATTATTAAAGTAGTAACATTTTGATTGAAATAGTGAGGCTGCCCATATTCTGTTTATTTACATACTGTAAAACTGTTTAATTGAAGTATATTAAATGGAAAGTGTTTTATATTTTTACTTACTAAATGTGAGAACTTAAAATACTGTAAACTTTAATTACTTAAAATTTCTTTTACTTTATTACTAGACACTATTAGAAAGTGATTGACAACATATTGAAACTCTTGATTTTTATGATTTTGATTTTGTAATTTCTTTCCAAATCTCTTCAGTTATCACTTATTTTAACATTATGCTGCAGGATAAATGTGCATGAAGATCAACAGTATGTATACAAGTATACAATCTCCATTGTACCTGCTCTGTAGATCCTTTTAGATTCTGCATGGGAGATCCTCTATAATTTATTTTAAACAAGGCTTCCCTTAAAGCCTAAAAATAAATTCTGATATTACAGAACATGAAAAAAGGAATACAACTCTCCATTTTTGAGAGCTTTAAAACTTGGCACAAATGATTTATAAGTACATTTCTGACATTTGTTGTTGAAATGCCATAGTTTAAAATTTGTTTGCAGGCCTTCTTATTTCACTTTGAAAATGTGGTTTGATTGAAATATTGGAACTCTTGATAAGAACTACTGTTTTGTACCAGAAATGCTTCTTATTCATTTGAATACATAAACAGGAGGTGAAGGGAAATCATGCAGTGTCTGTAAAGAGTTCGAGATTTTAATATACTGATGTAGGGTGACAAAGGGCTGTCCGAGTTTTCAAACTGTTCAGGGATTTCAGCATGGAAATGATCACTAAGCTTTTGAAATCTAGTTCTTCAAGTAATGAAATAGTGCGGCAATAACACATGATCTGAGAGTTACTTTTTATTTCTGTTTTCATCATTTAATTGCAGGAGGAATGGAATGTTCTGAAAGCTAATTTTTTTTCATTTACTAGAGCTAAAAATAAAATATCTGTTTTCATGCCTGCACGAAAGATAAATGAAATACATGTATTGAAAGAGTCTCAGTGGCAATAATTGTAAGAATAAGCTAAAAATTTCACTTTTTGAAGAATTTTGATTGAAGGCCAGGAATGGAAACGGACCATTTCATTCTGACATGTTGTGCCTAAAAGCAATCAGCAATAGACGTGGCAGATTAAGGTTAATTAAGGAAACTAAAAACAACCCCACAAAAAAGTGCAGTGGGTTATTAAGGAACATCCAGTCCATAGGATGTTTTTCCTAGGCTGTATCAGTTGGTCTGGTGTGAATTTTGAAAGGTTAATTGTATTCCCTGTACACTTTAATCCTTCACAATGAAGCTGTTGGTGTTCTCGTTAACTCCTACATAAGCATATAATGTTTTTTGCAGTCTTGAGCACAATAGTCACTTGCAATTCACAAGCTAGTTACATGTTATATATTGTAATTTAAAATTTCTTCTTCCAATTTCATTGGCCAGTGCTACTTTTTTTTGTGGTACAAGAGGAAGCAGGTGTTAGGAAAAATAGCTCTGTGCCAATCATTATTCTACGTATTCCTGCCATTATGTCCTTTAGTTTCCTTTCTTAATTTAAAGTCAGTCCAAATTCTTTCAAGATTTCCTAATATGGCCATTGCTTCAGGCTGCTAGTTATGTTGCTGCTTTTCTGGCTCCCTTCCTTTTTTTTTTTTTTT
>VWZZ01006601.1:449719-494278 GCA_013399095.1 Psophia crepitans | reverse complement strand
TTTTTTTTTTTTTTTTTAATTTTAACTTGGGTTTACCAGAACTGAACAGAACTTTAAATATGTGATTTTGTGATACTGACACATTTATAGCAAGCTTCTTAATACATGTATTTTAAGGATGCTTCATGTGGTTTTTAAACTTATCATCTCTCTTGATGTTAGGTTTATAGAAATGAATCTAAAGATCTTTCCATTAAGATTTGCAACATACTTCACATTTGAATTTAATCTAAAATTGTGAATATTATATGAACATTTCACAGAGAGGGAATGTAGATAGCTTTAATATAGGCAGTTTAGAAATGGAAACATTCCTTTGAAATAATCTTTTTTTACAACTGAAGCTGTAGATGTTAAAAAGGGCTTCAGTCCTGAGGAGGAGGCAGGGAATAACTGCTTGTGCGTGATGGGGAAGAAGGGGAAGAGGAAAAGTGTGCTTGTCTGTTTTCACAGGCAGGTTAAATCTGCTATTCCTATTGCAGTACAGTGGAATCTCTTGCTTGTTTATGCTCATTAAGTGAGGCTGGCATGCAGAAGAGTTGAATCTGAATTAAAAGTTCCTTTCACCAAACTACAGCCTGGCATTGGTTTGAGTTGGTTCAAATGTTATCCTGGTACAGCATAGTGGCTATGGTAGTTTATGCGTTAGAACATGCTTAAAGATCTGTGTAGATGTCTATGGATAAATGATACGGATTTTTTGGTGGTTTTTTTAGACTTCAGTTCCACTCCAATAAGTACTAATAAACATCTCAAAATCTGCTGGAAAGTTTAAGTTGTCTGAAGTCCTTTTGCTATGGAGTGGGTTTTTGTTGTCTTATATGTAGGAATCAGTTGACTAATCACTGCTTTTAATTACACTTCTTCCATTAGAAGCAGAGACATCATTTTTGTGCATCAGTTACAAACTAGAAAAGAAGATAAAGTATCTTACATACTAGCTGGAAGAGCATAATTTTAGCAGTAATGTAGGGAGTATTGCTGCCTACCCAGAAAGCCGGTTGATCCACTTTAAATTTCCGCTTTGTTAACTAACTGTGCAGAGATTTGCTTTTAAGCCAAGAACTCCAGTTTTTGTAGAGGATTAAGTGACTTATCTTTCAGGTATGCATTATCTTGTATGAAAAACTAGAAAGTGTTTGAAACCTAACTTAGTCTGACTGTTAAGTGCTGGCATTTTGAAAATACATGGAAAAGCAATTATCTTTAAAAAAAAAAAAAGCAATAGTCTGAATAGGAGAATGTTATTTTAGTGCTCTATTAAGACACAAATCTGAAATTACTGTTTTCTTCCAAAGTGCATAGAATTTTAGTAAAGAATCAAACTACATACCCATTTTTCACTTGGGAGCAGAGGAATGTTTCAGCTTGGAAATGAGTAACAAAAGTTGAAGAAGCTGTTCTAAAACTTAAAGTAGGGTTTATGTGTTTTTCAAAAAACATTCTGAAATATGTAACTTTAAATGTCATTCTGATGTCAGGCTGATTATACAACTTCCACTTAGTTTAGTAGTTGCTTTGTAATTTCAGATTGAAGGAGTTCAGAGTCCTAATGTTGTTCCAAGAATAGCTAATAGCACAGGAACTTTGACATTAGTACTTTAACATAACGATTTTCAAGTAAAATACCCCTGAGAGAGAGAAAGGACAACAGTTTATGTACTCAGTAATCCTTCTATCCTAGTATTTGCTTTGTATTTGTGTTATGAAATAAACAAGACACTCAAATTGTAAATGGTTTTTAGTTTTGGGGTAGTAGTGTTCAGAAATAC
Source organism: Psophia crepitans (assembly GCA_013399095.1). Taxonomy (NCBI): domain Eukaryota; kingdom Metazoa; phylum Chordata; class Aves; order Gruiformes; family Psophiidae; genus Psophia; species Psophia crepitans. The sequence goes on along the minus strand of VWZZ01006601.1, from coordinate 492,506 downwards.
ACTGGAAGCGAGTGCTCTGAAAGCAAGAGAGCTGTCTGCTTGGATTCTGAAGTCAGGTGTCCATCATGTGAAAACCAATCTTGGGTAGCTTTCAGAGCTCTTTTTAGTGGCCTCTCCTATATTTCACACCCCTTTCAAGGGAACTCAAGGCATCTGTCAGAGTACAGGATCCAGACTACAATTTGGTCTAATCTCCATCTTTGGCTCACTGGATCAAAAGACTGAGAAACCTGGACCACATCTGTACTCCTTGTGGAGTTTTTTCAACCAGTTTTTCTGTGTGTGATTGATTTTTATTGGCTCACAAAATGTTTGACAAGCACAACAAAAAAAATCCCAACCCCTTACTCATGTGTAGGACTTGTCTATGTAGAATTTTTTTCTTTTATCTGTCTTTCTACTGTAGCATAAATAGGAATAGCATAGGAGTATAGCTCTCCTGTTAGTAAGTGAGGGAGAGTGGATGGAAGCCAATCCATAAGTGCTTCTGTTGCATCTATGTACCTGTACAGTGCTCACAGATGGCGATTTCACAGTGATGAAATCCATAAAAGAAAGATTTATGTAAATGCTTGATACAAATGCGCATGAAAACACAGTATTAGAATTTGGTGCTAACTGCCCATCCCTCTGAATCTGTTGAGATCTTGCTGCATGTCCTACGTCAGTCTCAAAACAAACTGATCATTAACTAAAGAATAAACAAAAATATCAACATCTTATGAAACATCACATTCTTTATATGTGATATATCACTGCTGTATTGGAAGGCAAACTGGAAATTACTTCTGTTGCAGTTTTTCAAAACAACTTTGTCACGGAGGTAACTGCTTTCATGTTTGTGTGCTCAGGGAACAGAATATATTCAAGATAGAGCCAAAATCACTGGTTTGTGATTGCGAACAAGAATGAGTTTTTACAGGATACTTTAATATCTGTCATATCAAATGCTTTCCTCACCCATATTTAAGATACTGTTCTTACTTTGTTAGTTTTCATTGAAAAGAACAGAATATATTTGAATGTGAGGGGAAATTATTATTCCCTCAGATATTCAGATAAAACAATCCATCAAGAATGCTTTCTCTTTCAATTCTTGTTGTATGTTTACTGCTCAGAATTGTGTCTTAACTTCAAGAGTTTAAAATAAGATACTATTGTGAAGTTATAGATAGAAAATCTGTCAGTTTTACATGGAAGAATAAGGTGGATATAAACATGAAGGAATCACTTTTATTCAAAATAATGTCAACTTTTTTAATAACTAAGTTATACAAAGCACACTGAAAGAGTAATATTAGTATCTGAGCTGATCTTGAAGGTTGATAATTTTAATAATTTGCAGTTGAAATTCTGGCTTTAGCTCACTTTTTCCAAAAAAGATACATAGTATTTTTTAGCCCACGTACTACAAGTCTTGCTGACTATGGCTATTGCTAGTGCTTATAAGCATCAAATTCAAGGTTTTTGTTTTATGTTGTATTGTGATGGACAGCAAACAAAATGGTATTGGAGCCTTAGATTGGGGAGGAAATATTTAGTGCACTTCTCCTGCTCCCCCCAAATGCTTGCTGTGCTGCTGTATTTAATGCTCTTAGTTCTATTTCCTCCTTTGGTTGTAGTACTGTTCTGAAGAACACTGCTTCGCATGCCAGGTGTCACATGGCGTGGCTATGCCAGAAGTTTTCCTTTTTTTCCTTCCTTTTATCCCTTCCCTTGTAACTTTTAAGATACGGATTCATAGGATGATACAGGTTGAAAAAGATTCTTAGGGGCCATCTGGGCCAAAGCCCTGCTCAGAGCTTCCTCAGGGCCTTGGCCAGTTGTTCTGTGTGTTATTTTCTTGGTAGAGTTCATGGCTAAAGATGGAAATCCAAATTCTGATGAAGTTTGGGGCTTAGGTGTTTTGAGAACAATATTCATGATATATCACCTGAATGTGAGCTGTGGTAACCTACAACTAACTAAGTCTTTTGAGTTTATTTTTCTTAATGCTGGTTTTTCTCTAAAGGACAGTTAGTTGCTGTACTTGGATGGTAATTGTTCTCACCAAGAGAAAGATTTTTGTGCTGTGAATGAAGCATTTGGCAATTTCTGTTAAAGCTTTAGTAATAGTTTAACATGGAGCTTTTCAGTATTTTGAATTACTGGTTACTAATTACATGGTTCTTTTTTCATATTGAAATAATGTTTTTTTGAACTGATTAAAAATGATGGAAGCTGCCAGTTGTAGCTGCAAAAAACTTTAATTGACCCTGTTAACTTCAAAAGGAGGAAATTAGCAGGTAGATTGTGCTAGATTTCTGTATGATAGTAGGAAAAAAAAGTACTTGCCTAGGCATTGAAGTAAGTTTGCTGTAAGCCTCATGCTTAGGAATGCTGCATGAATTCTTGCCTGCAGTGAATTACAGAGGAGTATAAAGAAAGATGATTACTAATAACTAGTCCGCTTGTATGTTTTGAAGTATTTGCACAGGCTTTTCTTTCCAGAAAGTGTTGTCCCTCCTTGTCGATACAACTCACATTTTGTGTGTTGTATGTAGTACGAATTTGGAGAGTTTTGGCTCTCCTTCCCTGCCTTTCCCCAAGTTAATGTATTCAATTACATTGAACAGTGGATCATGATTAATCTGAAGAGTATCAAAATAAAAGACAGCTTTGTAAACATTTTCAGAATTGTCATTGTGTGAGAAAGAAGGAAGGAAATCCTGTCCTCCATTCTGCTTCGTTTTCGTAAGAGTCTGATAGCAAATACAAGAGTTGGCAATAAAAGGACAAAAGTCTTACGAACTATACTGATGAATAAATGGCACATAAAATACTTGAAATAGTGGAAATCTGTGCATTTTCTTCTGATTTTAATATCTCTAGCTAACCAGAAGCAGTAGCTTCAAAATTAAACATCTCCAGGGTTACCAAGAGAGTTAGAAATTCAACAGAGATTTGATAACCTCTTCGTGGTTTGGTTTCTGGTTTGTTTGTTTAGTTTCTTCTCCCTCCCCTGGTTCATTTTCACTCTGATTTTTTGCATTTTTGCATTTTATTTTTTTTTAATTTTACTGCTGTTTTCACACTGCTGTCCAATATATTATTCTTTGGTTTTCATGTTGGACTTGAGGAAACAGTTCAGTTGCTGACTTTGTGCTAGTCATAAGGAATCCTTCTCCGAGAGCTGGGCACGGGCAGTGGCAGGCATACAGTGTCAGTGTATTCCTGCTACTCAGCTCAGCTTAATTCTTCATAGATGTTGTCCCTAGTTGCTTTCTTTGCAACAGTGGTTCTATATTCCTCTCGCCTTTTCTCGTCTGTGGTGTCACGACTGGGAGGGATTTGTCATTGCTCGGCAGTGTCCCTGATTAAATATTTGATCTGTCACTTGAGATTAGCTCTTCGAGTTCTATCAAATTTACACTTCAGTTGATGCAACCCAGCTGTTTTGTTACCACTTAAAATCTTGAATCGTATCAGAATATACCTCCTTTATGGTTTCTGCTGCTGATTTCTGACCTTTGAATGTCCTAGAGAGGTTGTAAAACCATGCCCATTTGGTCATTCTGCTGAAGTTCTCCATGCTTTTGTCATGCTTGATATTAAACTGAGTGGCCTCCAAGGTCTTCAGTTTGGTATTCTAAACAAAATCACTGTTCATGCTGCACATTCTTCCTTCTAGTTCTGTAGGAGTTTGTTTTTTTATATTTTCTGTTAAATATAGATAAAATAACTCTATAAAATGTATGACCATACAAATTGACTGATGTGTAATACAATATTAAATACTTACCAGAGTAAATTCTATTTACTTTATTCCGTCTGTTAACTTGCTTCCTTAGTAAAACTTTCTGGCACACTTAGCACTTTTCTCTTGTGAATTGAAGAATGGGCTTTTTTTGTTTATGATTTTCCTTGCACCTTCTTAATCCACACCCATTTCTTCCTCTGACTAGGCCTCTGCTTGAAAGAAGAAACATGCAAAATAATAGGAGGTAAAGGCAAGACTTCTAATGCTCTCTGACTCCAGTAACAGAGAAGTCCTTTTGTGAATCTGGTCTTTGTGCCTTAATAGTTGAATCTGGTACTTAGTGTATATACACGCACATGTATATGGTTTGTTGTATATATACGCTTATACAAAAGGACATTCCGAGGAGGAGCTGAGGTGATAGTGTGAAGAGAAGTAGTAAACAAAACGTGCAGCCTGCTGACACTGTAAAGTGGAGTTACCTGCTGTCATCTTCCCTGTACCTGTACCCTACGCTCCTGGCATGTGTTTTTCTTGTTTGATATTTTCCTGGTTCAGGCACTTGTTTAGCTCTTCTGTGGAGTCATTTAATTCTCCAAAACAGCAGAAACCAAACAGTGAAGAAATTACAGCTTTCTGTCCTTTCAGTGAGGTGGATTGATTCACTGGAAGGTGTGGTAATGTCTGGTGTTGCTCAGAGAAGAGAGATAGGACCATGCCAGTGAGAGTAGGAAGAATGGTGGAAAAAGTGAACACCAAGAGAAGAGAAGGGGGAGAAGGAGACCTTCCTCTTTCACTGGGGAACCATTAGGTAGGCTTAGCTACCCGTGGAACTGCAGTCTAGGCAGTAAGTGTTTTCAGTTTGAATGCATGAATGCAAGAATTGCAGCTTGACTGGGCTGTTTCAAATGCTTAGGCTTGTGTAGCTGTAATGACACACTGAAGATGTTTCATTTATAAGCCCAAACATCAATCAAGAACCTTCAAGCATCAAGCAAACATGATTTTCTGTAGTGAATTTGAGATACCTGGGATTTTTTGTTGTGCATAAGTTAACAATGGGTAAAGCTAGAAGTGTATCATGATTTACTTTTTTTTGTTTGTTTGTTTTTTAACATGTAGTTAAAACCCCAGTAGTTTAGATTCTGGCAGGAAATAAAAGATGTTCTACATGTGATTCAGAAAGTAAGAGCCAGTGGTAATCAGTGATTTGTGGAAATCACACAGTATTGTGAGAATATTCAAAGTGTAAATATGAAAGGGAGAGAGGGAAACCTGAAAGGAAAACGGAACTGTCTGAAGTTGCGACTCTAGCCTTCTGGAGACAGAGATATAAACCTTACCAGGATGTTGCTTGAGGCGACTTGGGTTGCATTAGGGCCATCATTTTTCTAACTGTGGATAAAATTATGTTTAAGAACCTGAGGGAAACCAGACACATACATTAGTCACAAGCATCTGAAGCATCATCACTTGTGCAGAAGACTTAGCGTTGTCTCTTTGGTCAGACCTTTAATAAACTTATTGCAGAAAGCTATAAAATTTCAGACCTTTTTAATTTTACTTTTTTTAAACTTATCTTTGTAGGGCTATAGAAGGCGATTGCCCTAGTATGGTAAATGCCATGCCTCATTATGAGGATGTTGTTGTGTTACTGCTAAAGAGTTAATCTCTTCATTTGTCACTTTCCTTACTTTTTGCTTATATAGCAACTTGATTCAATGTAAAATAATTTCTTGTCTTAATACTGTGTAAATTAATTGACTGAAAGTTATTAGCTAGAATGTGTGGTTTTAAATCGTTGGGGTTTTTTGTAAATGTGTCAGTCATACCAAAGTTACTGAAATGTGGCTGTTCTGATTGGCGTGTGTATCAGGAGTTTTGCCTTTACTCTTTCCCTTTAAAACAAATACCTTTCTTTACTATTTAAATTCCTGGGAGAAGAACCCCAACTTTAAAACTTAGAATGTACCATTGAGTTTCCAAACCTTGCAGTTCTTTTTCTGTACTTAAATGAGAAAGAGAGAGAAGAGAGAACGAACATTTGCAAAGTGGGCTCAATTCCAAAAGCAATTTCTGTTTCATCGCTTTGATGAAGCAATCTAGGTCTTGTTGTTCTTGGTTTTTCTCCTTTTAAAACATGAATAATTTTAAAAAGAGATATAGTAAGCCTCAGTAGTGAGGTAATAGATAGGTTAGTATAAGGAACTTAGCCTGCTCACTGGCACAGCTCTAGATGTGCTTTTCTCTCTTAAATGGGAGAAGTACAAAGAGTTTAGCCACCAAATTGCAGAGCAGGTGAGTTTTGGTCTAAGCTCACTAAGCAAAAACTTATTCTAATTCCATCTTTAATCTAGAAAAGGCAGTGTTAGACTAAATATTTGTGGTTTCTAATCAATAAGCATAAGGGAAATGCCTGATAAAGCTGTTCTCACACTAATAGAGAAGATTATATTCACAGTGTATTTTGATAATAAGTAATTAATGTTATCAACCTTTCTGAGGTTAAATTTAAAACTTTTCTTTTGTAGCCTGTTTTGAGTACATCATGATTAGATCTCACTCCCTTTGTTAATAAGGAATAGTGTTTGGGGGTTTTTTATCCTATCATCTTTCAAATACAGACTGCTTCTCATTGAGCACTTTCATTCTTTTCTACTTTTTTTTTTCTGGTGTGTGTGTGTTTGACAACACAAAGATAAGTATTTGCCTGGGGTGTGGGGTTTATCTGGACCACTAATGCCACTGTGTTGTCTGATGCCAAACATGCTTTTTAACATTAAGAGTCTTCTTGGTGACAAATATCTTTGTGCCAGAAGTTTACTGCTGCTGGACTACATGCTTATATTCAGGTTTTCTGATTCTGCATTGAAAGTCTGTCCTTACTGCCTCATAATTTTCTTCCTGCTCTTTCCTTATATCACCTGTACAGTTATTGATCTCTCTGTTTAGGAGAGAGCACTTTTGCATGGATGAAGTTAAAATATTTTAATTATTCTAAACAGAAATGCTGACCAAAGTTTTCGAAGGTGCGTAAAAGTTGATCTTGCATCAGAATAATTAATTTGGTTCTAACATAAATTGTTGGGGTTTAGGGTGCAAATATGTAGCCACAAAGATGCAAACTAACCCTAAGTACTTCAATCCATATAGACTTTCTATAGAAAATTGTACCTTTAAATTATGATTCTTAGTCTTTGACTGGTATACTGCTACTTAAAGAGCTAAAGTGTTGTTTTCTTTTCTTGAAGATTTAAGGCAGCAAACATTTTAATTAGTCTTTACAAACTAAGAAGATGCAATTCAAAGGACAACTCGAGCATGTTCTGATAGGAGGCAGTGATCTAAACACACATAACTAGCAATGTCTATCTGTGGGCTTAGTCATCTCTGAAATTGCTGAAAATATGTCACGTCTGAGTGGCATGTTCATGTACCTTAAAATTCCTCATCTTGAGAATGGAAGGGATCTCTAATCATTTACAGACACTGTGGGACATGGTTTTCTAAGTTAGCCTGACATTTTGCTCTGGCATTTGATCAGCATGGGTGGAACTGCTAACATGAAGGCACATCATAGTGAAAAGCAGGTAAAAGTTGTGTGCTTCCTAGGCTAGGCAGGAAAAATCTGTGCCAGAATAGTCGCCACCCTCTTCTCCCCAGTGTTACAAAATTTTAACAAATACAGGAAATGTACTTTGCTAAAAGCAGCGTGGTGTGGAGATCTACCATATTGTTCATGGTATATTTTGCTTCATTACTTGTCTCTCAAAGCATTTAACTCAATTTTTGGGTGATCTAGATTGTAGCTTTGAAGTGTAATTTTTTTTTTTTTTAGTATACTTCATGTAGAAGGTGCTTGACAAATTTGTATTGTGTTTGTGTTCACTTGTGCAGTGGATCAGTGTTAAATGCTTTATGAAGCAAAAACTAATTCTGTATTTTAAGGTTGGTTGGTTTTGGTGGTTTTTTTTTTCCTTATGCAATCTTACTGCTTTTACCATGATAGAGTAGAACTTCAGTCACAACTTTCAGACCGTTGCAGTTGCCTATAAAAATGTGATAGGTAAATAATAACAACCTGTCGTGAAGTTCTTAAGGACTTAAAAGTTGCATAGTTTTTCATAGAGCATTTTTTTTTGTTCTTGTAACACATCAAAATACATAAACCTTATACGGAAGAAAAAGCTGGTACTTAAAATTTCATAAAGATTTAAATTATTGTGATTTGAAGTTCTACTACATAGTGTGTGTTTCATCTGCACTGGGAAATCAGTGTTTCAAGCTGACACGTTCTTGCTCTTTTTGAAAGGTGCTGACGGTATCCAGCTTCCACTGAGTTCAGAGGTTTTCTGAATATTTGACCTACTGACTTTCTGTACTTCATTCATATCTGGAGTTGGTGTAATATTCATTAGCTATTAGGAGGCCTGCCTGTGTGCAATATATAGAGAAATAAAATCTTTCATGTAGCTGTTTCCATGTTAGATGTATACACAAGATTAATTTTCTTTAATATGTACTAACTAGTCACTCTACGGTCAAGCTCTGCTGTAACACATGGACATTTTACAAACAGTTATTTGTTGTGTGACTGGTGATTATTTCAATTTTAACCAGCTGGGTGGCTTATTGACATAACTTCCAGCGTGTTCATATAGGTTTTGTTGGTTGGAAATGCTAGTTCTTTTTAAATGAGCTTTTATATAAAAGTATTTTAGAAGGTGAACTTGTGCTGGGGAAAGATGTCTGTCTGTGCTGGAGACTAAAGTTCCTGAAATACGCTGATAATTCTGCAATGAAATTGAAAAGGAGTATCTGTGTAAAAATACTGGGTTTTTTGAATTTGTACAAAGTTGCAATTCAGAAGATTGGGATTTTAAATATATTTTTAAATAAAGACATCAGAGTAAGGAAGGCAATTTCAACATCAGTTTTATAGTGCAGTGTAATAGTGCTTTTACTTACGAAAAACTTACACAATATGTAATATTTCTCTTCTCCTTTGAGCCTGTTAGGTAAATGCTATGCATCTTGTCCATAAAATCACATCTTAAGATAATACAACTATATGACGTAACAGCAAGGATTTAACACCAAACACACTTTTAATCAAATGATTTTGTTTTGCAACTACACTTCAAATAATGAAATGTCTGTCCTATATTACGTGTTGAGGTTGCAGAATTCAATCGTTCAGCTCAGCAAAAAGCCAACCCAGTCCTTCACCAGTTCAAGACAAACTGTATTAATACAAAATAAAATATTCTCAATTGCATTTCAGTGCAACAGAAAAACAGATAGCTAGTTGATGTAGTGATGAGAAAAAGATAAAGCTATAAGACCATACAAAAGAATCTATTGTTTGAGAGGAAAGCTCAGATCTGCTAAAACTGTTAGTATGGCTGATGCCTCCCCTCTGAGGGTCTTGGATCTCTTTGCAAAAGCTGTTTAGGCAGCAGAAGTGGAAGAAGCACAGGCGAAGAAAGTAGAAGCAGAAGCCACACCAAAAGCTGGCTGAGTCGAGAACAGAACACCGATTTTCCCCCCCATCCTCTTCTGGCCACACAGTAGCCTTGCTGTGTGTGCACTCTTTCCTCCCTGAAAAGGAGTTTAAAATCTTACATTGCTTTCAACTGAGGATTACAAGATTTACTTCCTTGTTTTTTGCCTGTTTTAAGGTATCAAGAGGCAGCTAAAATGGAATGTTTGGGGTTTTTTTCAAAGTTTATGCTTTGAAGTCTCATGTAATTGAAAATGAAAACCATCGAGTAGCAAGATCAACTTCGATTTTATTTTTTCACTTTTTGGGATAGTCACTTCTTACACTTTGCCTTGCTTTCTCTTGAGCTATCTACTGATAACGATTTTTCATTTTTAAAATTTTTTTTTTCTTCCAATAAACTGCCAGGGAATGTTGTTTTAGTAATCAGTGGTGGGCTTTCCAGAGCAGTGTGTGAGTATATATATACACATATGTGTGTGTGTGTGTGTATATATATATATATTGATCTAGCAGAAAAGCAATGATGATATGCAGGAAAAAAAGAGATAGCATGGATTTTTAACAACTATACTGAGTAATATATTAAGATGTTACTACATCCAAGTTGGAATACTGTCAAATTCTGTGTTTATATACAGGAACTTGACGAGAGGAGTTGGTAGATTTAGAGAGTTACTAAGAGCTGTTGAAACAAGAACTACACAAAATCTGCGAATGGTAAGTTAAATTAAACCACATTCCTTTTGCAGCATCTGAATTTTAGTAGGCAATTAAAGCATAAATATAGTGGATGAATTAGATACAAATAATCACATACAGACCATACTGATCAGGATCTGTTATCCACCGCTTCATAAGGCTGCATTTCCTTGGATAAGTGAGTGATTAAAATAAAAAAGAATGTTTGATACCCAGTCTCTCCCCTATTTCTCTTTCCTGTTTGTGGTTATGGGTTAAAACTGGGCTGGTCTTTGACTGACCATGCCTTCAACCTTAATCATAATTGCCTTATTTGTGCCTTACCGTAGTTTCACCAGGGTGGTGCTTCATCTTTGGGAGTAAGTGCAGTGCCTGTATGTGTGCTCTATTAGTTGGAAGTTATCAAATTATCGCTTCTTTATTTTTATGATAAAGCCTCTTAAAAGAAAACAACAAAAGTAAAATCATGAAGATTTGTTACTTATATTGTCCGAAAATAAAGCTTTACTGAAAGTGATGTATCTTTCTTTGCATCTTTATAATTTATAGAATATAGTGCCAAGGCTTATACCTCTTGCTCTAATGCAGTGATTTTCAAAATGTCCTAGGTTAGTTTCCTGATACTAGGCCTTTAAAACTTCCAAAGGAATAATAAGGAACAATAGGATTGTTTTCTTAATTCATTTAATAACTGTTTCTTAGTAAGGTATTAAAATTATTAAATAGTGGACTTTCAATGGAGAGGGATAATACTGCAGACTTTAATAGAATAAAAAGATGAAGGGCTTCTTATTCTGTAGGAATTAAGGTGGAAGATGCAGATCATGGGTGCTGTTCATGTCTTAAATATTACACATCCATTGCTGGGAAATACTGCCAATTCTGATGCAAATGTAGATTTGCCTTCTTTCTATTGCTCTGGTACTAATCTCTGAGTTTTCATCATTGTGATAGATAGTCGTGCAGCTTGTATGCATATGTGCTAAACATTAAAGAAGAGATTAACCAGATAGCTAAGGATTATAGGATGACTTTAAAGCTTTAATTTAATCTTATTTACTTAAATAGTATTGATGTAAGTATTTTTATGCTTAAATATATGATACCAAGAATAGTTGGTCAAAATAAAATTTTTCGTGCTGATCTACAGCCCTGTTTATCTTTCAATTTTGCAGACGATAGCACGACAGCTGGCTGAGATTTTGTTACGAGGCATGTGTGAACAGAGTTACTGGAATCCACTGGAAGACCCTCCCCACCAATCACCCCTAGATGATCCCCTTCGAAAAGGTTCAAATACTAAGAATTACGCGCTCAGTAGAAGACCACGGGTATACACTGGAGAAAAGTATGGCTGAGTTTATACCTCTCTTGTTTCTGTAATTGCAGTTATTGCCCAGTGTGCTGAGTGATTTAGTTTATATTTTTGAAAATGTAGAGAGAATTGTGCAATGTGAATGGGAATGTTTCCTATGCTGTGTGTATATATATGTTCCCTGAAGAGAACTAGGGAAGCAACATGCTTCTCCAAGCAGAATTTTGCACTGTATGCATGAGACCTTTTGTTCTCCATTCTCAAAATACTTTTTTTTTTGTTGTTGTTGTATACTGGGCCATATGGTAGAGACAGTATCTCTTATTATACATGGGATACAAAAGAAAAGATGAACCAGGTGGCAAATCTGAGATTGCACATTTTAATAGCGTGCTGTTTCTAGACCTCTATTCTGCTTTATCATAGAAAGCAAGGAGTTAGCAATATGGCAATTAAAATTAATCCCTGAAAGATTATAAAAAACCCCAAAACATATCTAGCCATTTATCTAGCAGTTTATTTCCCAAGGCAGCTACCTTTTAATCTTCTTCGTTTAATTTTGGCATTTCTCTATGATGCACCTTTTTGTTGAGTTTTATTCTTTCACCGATTCAGATAAGTGGTATGCTGTGGATCGTTGTGTAATGCATCTCGTGGTTAATTCTAGAGTAGCTTTGGAATATATCTCTTCCTGAAAATGTGTGGAGTTTTTTCAAAACTGATCACCATTTCCTTGAATTTGAACTTTTAAGAAAAAGTTAATAGCTTGTTGTTTGTTTCTAAGGTAGTTTCCCTTAGATGCACCCTGACAGTGCCAAACGTATATATTGACAAAATTTTGCTCTTTATTACAGTCCTTGGGTGTAGCTTACTGCCTGAAAGTAACTTCCTTGTGTCAAAGCATGCTGGTGACATCTTAACCATCTGGCACTGTCTTCTTGAATTTATTTTTGTGTCATTGATATTAAGTTTGAGCTGATGAAACTTTGTTGCATGCTTTTTTTACATAATCTGCATTCTTTGCACTGCTCTACTTGTATTCTACGTGCAAGTCCCTGTGTGATCTTGTATTTTGTGTATAAATTTATATGTTTAATATAGTCAACAACTATTGCATGATTCTTTTGATACATGCTGGAAAGCACTGCAAGCCAGCAAACTGAGAAACAGATTGCAGCGGTGGAGATGATAATCTAGCCAAGACTGATTTTCCTCGTAGGACAATGTTAAGTAATGCAGATGGAGAAGATTGAAATTCCATTTAAACTTAAGAAAAAAAAATTACAGAAGGGGTTGTGGAGTCTGGAGAATATCACTGGAGACATTCAGAATCCAACTGGACATGGCCCTGAGCAACCTGCCAGCTGATGCTGCTTTGAGTGGCGGGACTATACTAGACGATCCCCAGACACCTCCTCCAACTTCAGCTATGCTGTGATTCTGTGAAATCTGTGTGATCTGGGAATCTCTTTTGAGGAGACAGTTGTCTGTTCCATATGAAATTTTTGACCCTTTTTCTCCAAATAAGTTTATTTCAATATATTATTGTCCAGCTGGATTAAAACCCAGGAGTTGTAAGTTTTATAATTTTAGTCTTGTCTGACTATGTCAAGGGTGTGAAGTCATTGAAAAGCAGTCTTTTGAGCTTTAGGAAAAGGTGCGTGGAGTTGAACATTCCAATTTGCCGAAACAACTACCATGTTTCTCTGCAAGTACGTCATTAACTAACCGTACATGCAGGAAACCTTCTTGGTAAAAATGAAGTACCTGGTTTGTGGATACACCTTGATCAGTGCACTTAAAAAGTGTGCACTTGTTGCCCAAACAGGAGAAAATCTCTTATGCAGTCACACGGTTTCTCATTCAGACTACTTGGTTTCACACAGCAAGTCCTAAAAAAGTCTGTTGTTTTCTTACAATATGTATGCCTTATTAGTTAATATGAAAGCTTTTTCGATAATGTCTTTGTTGTTATGTGCAAAAGTCTGCTACTATGGTAGATTGCTTATAGAAGCGGTCCTACCTTAAATTTTAAAAGAGATGTTTTGGTTTAGTGTTCACAGTATCTTTATATTGTAACATAAAATGCTGTCATACTGCAGGCATTTGAGTTGTTTAGCTGCATTTATTGCAGATTTCCATTAATGAATACTTTATACAGCAGCAAGCCCACGTATTTTCAGGGTCAGTAGAATGTTTTTTATCTTCAAAGATTCTTCTTCCTTGATCCAGAATACTTACAGCAGGTTTCTCAGGCCAAATCTTTCAAAGTTATGTTCTTCATTCTCAACTCATCCTTTTGCAGGAGCATGCCTCCTGGCAAAAGTGGGGCTTTGTTCAGTGTAATTTTCTTGTTCTTGGGACATACAAGCAAAGAGTTCCACAATTTCAATAGAGCATGTAATTAAGTCCTTTTTTTTTCATCACATCAGAGTGATTAATACCAGATCAGATAAAACACATCTAGCAAGTATCTCATCTTCAGCAGTGATTGAAAGTAAGTAACCTAAGACAATGAATAGCAAGACAGACAGGTAGGAAACTTCTTCCTAGGTATTCATCTGACCACCAACTCTGAATCTGAAATGTACTTTTTTTTTCTAAATGTGTTGTCTGATATATTAAGTAACTGCATTGTGTTCTTTTGAGGATGATGAATGTGATTTGGCCAATACTATTTATGATTTTGTAGGTGTCTCTGTTACTGCCTCTTCAGTTTTCTTTATGCTCAGTTGAAGAACTGTTACACTTCTTGGTTTGTCTTTGCTTGGTGGCTGTTTCGTGCTTCCACTTGCCTCTTTTGCTCTGCCGTGTTAACTTGGAATTAATTTACTTTTATGTGTGCATCTATCAGGAGACACAGAGAATGTTCGAGTTCAGTCAACTAAATTGAGCTTTTTGCATACATAGGTGTCAGTAATTTCTTCATGAAGAGGATCTTCACTGTTTGAGACAAACGTCAGCTTATTTACCAAAATGTATTCAAAGCTGTAGGAGGAAAATAATGTTTACTTTTGTTTTGATTAATTGACATTTTAGTAGTTCTCTTTGGGGCAACTTTCCTTTTTTCCCTGAGAAAGTAATTTCTCCAGCAACTCTTTCCAATCATATCCTGTTTTCTGGGAGCTATTGCCACACAGTCAGATTAAATTTACTTTCAGGTTGCTAAATTCTGCATTGAAGATTGGCTAGGTAAATATGGAGTGCTCTGATGTGTCCTCTTCACTCCTCATTCCCTGTCCTGGGTGGTTCTTAACCAAGAGTAAGAGTGTTCTGCAGTTTTCCTGTCACATAAAAATAAAAATGTCTTCTAAGATTTAGAATACTCTTCAAAATCTGGTGAGCAACTTGTATTGATTAAAAAATAAAAATTCAACAACAAAACAACTGCCTTGGGGTCTTAGCTGCTGGATATTACCACAATACATTTGCAATATTGCTTTCAAACACCTGGAGTTCAGATGTGTTTTAGTTTCTGTTTCCTTTCAGGCATTTAATTACTGCTTAAACTTCTGGTGCATTTAAAAAAGCCCAAAGGATGTTTTAATCTCAGACAAGTTTTGTTTCCCATCTGTAATTAATTGTATTTTAAGCACCCTTGGTACTATAGCAATTGCTTATTAACAACAAGAAATTATTTTCTACATTTAAACAGTTAATTGTGGAGCTATTGTTCTGAATTAACAGGAAATAGTACTTGTGCTAATTCAGAAACACTTTAGAGAAAGAAATCTAAAGAGATCTGAAGAGAGTGACTGAGGTTTTTTTGTGCATGTGTATGAGAGAATGAATGAATTCCTACCAGTCATGTACCCAATAGAGATTTCTGTTGTCTGTCCTCCAGCATAGACAAGTACAAAGAAAGTGTCCAGGGTTCAGAGAAAGCAGTAAAGATGCAAACTAGTCCTATGCAAACCTTCAGTATTAAGTTGTAAGGAAGTATACTTCATTAAAAACAATTTTAGCTGCTTGGAAGTAACAGTGGTTATGCAAGCGTGGCACTTTATAAAAATATTTCCAGCTATTGAATGCATCGGAAAAACAATTCTCAAGGATATCTGCTGAAAGACTAATAGAAGTATTTATCTACATATTGCCTAAAATACAAAAGTTATCATCTTCTTGTGGGAGGGTTTCTTGTTGCTGACCTTTGAATCAGTGACATCAGCTCAGATAGATGAGGTGCCAGAGGCTAGTTAAACTCTGGGTGTGGTTTTTACACTTTTCACATTATGTGCAATTGTGGGATATTTGAACATGTTCAACTCTGACAGCTTTGGTGGTTTTGTTCTCTTATTGTGTTTGGCCAGCTTTTCTGAAATGCAAACTTAGAGCATTGCAAAGAAATGCATTTTGACCAATTGTTTTTTCTATGTAAGTTACTCTCTGTTTTCTTTTCTGGAAATGTTCCAGTTTTTACAGTATTCTTGTGATATTTGTGTAAGCTACTCTTAAAAGTAATGTCTTCTGCTTAAATAATTAAATTCTCGTTTTGAACAGCATCTTTTGTCCTCAAGAAAATACAGAAGAAGCCTTACTGTTGCTGCTTATTAGTGAATCTATGGTAGGTAGAGTGAATGTGCTTGCGCTCTGTGTGTGTGTGTTTGCCTTGATTTTCTTTTTTTACATGAAAATAGAACTTTTTTTTTGTCATGTCTGTCTTTGACTTGTGTTTCATGTTCTGTTAGGAAAGCAGGCACTTCTGAAATTCAAGCTTCTGGTCCTCTAAGCCAGCAAGATGATGTCTGCAAGTATTAGAAATAGTTTTTCTTCTTTAGAATGGCAGAACCTAGCCTCCTTCTAACCGTAGGCAGGTGAACCCAAAGCCAGATCTTTTCTTTGACATCACTTATCAGTATGAACCACTAGTAATCTGCCTTGCAGAATCTGTCATCAGAAAATTAGACTGAGCAAACATTTCCATGTATCATGTGTTGGTTTTGCTGCAGGTATTCTTACTGCTGCAAGGGGCCGCCTGTGCCTCTGTAAGGTGCCTGAGCAGCTTGCGGAGACATACCAAATTCTGATGTGAACTGTGGTCACGGTGTGAAATGGAAGCAGTCTCAGTTCTGCAGGATCTGACTACTGATTACTGTATTTGCATGTGTACTTCCTTGCATACCAGCATTAGGAAGCCAAAAAAAAACAAACTAAAAATACTGCACTGTTAGGTCTTGTTTCGGATTACTTACAGCTTTTCCTTTGTGAATTCGATCCGCCTAATTGCATCAAATGCTTGTCATTGTAGAGCATGTACCCTTAGCAAGCTTTCAATATTTTGCTTCTTCACAAGTTGTTATTGCAGATTATCTGAGGCAAAGGAATTTGTTTTGGGGGAGTATAAATCTTTCACATGATTAACTTACTTCGGCTAAGTCAATTGTTTAAATTAGTTTTGAAGGGGGAAAGGGGAAGATTGAACATAAAAGTATTCATTACTACAGACTTATTCTCCTGAGATTTGAGAGTATGTGATCTATGGTTTTGAAACCAGTATTTGGGAAAGAAATAAGAACAGTTACAGAAGGCTGAGTAATCATTGGTGTTTTGAGATGATATTGTGTTATTAAAATAGTATGATCCCTTCCTTGCATTGTCTCTGAATTAGTGAAAACACACATAAGGTGTCAAGACTTCAGTCCTCCAGGGACTTATTCAAGTAAATATTGGAAAGCAGAATGAGGATCTGACACATGAGTAGTATTCTGTTTAAGTAATCAAATCACAGTGTATGTACGAGCCCTAAATCATACTGCTTGTTTCAGGGAAATGGTGCACTCTAACATAATAACTTATTCTTATTTGTATTAGATCTAGCGCAACATATATCAAGAAAATTGAATCTCGCTAGTGGATTACAAATGCTACTTTTGTGTCACCTTGATTTCCCTTAATTTCTGAATTCAGAAATGATGCTTTGAGTAAGATTTAAATTATAATATTTATGAAAGAACTTCTCTCGGAAAGATAGTTCTGTGCTTTTCAAGTGTTCTAATTCTTATAGGTACATTTCAGAGTACAAAATGTCTCTTTTAGCCACATGACTGCTGCTACAGTGTATGTCATGCCTAAGGAGAAAAATGAGCTGCAACTCTGCCATCACTCTTACTGCAAGATGTCCTTGTATTCTAGCTGGTACACTCGTGAAGTATAGACCAACCTTACCTTATCTAGGCAGGAATGAGTAGAAAGGTGGGATCTGAAGAACTGACATCTTCACGTTACAGTGTGTGTACATGTTGCTGCATGTCAGCTGAGCTGTAGTAACAGAATCACAGAATGATGGAGGTTAGAAGGGACTTCCAGAGGTCATTTTGTTCAAGCCACTTGGAGCAGGCTTTCTGTCTTGAGTATCTCCAAGGAGGAGGCTGCACCACCTCCCTGGGCAACTTGTGCCAGTGCTCAGTCACCCTCAAGTAAAAACGTGTTTCCTGATGTTCAGAGGGATCCTCCTGTGTTTCAGTTTGTGCCCATTGCCTCTGGTCCTGTCACTGGGCACCGCTGCAAAGAGCCTGGTTCTCTCTTCTTGG
Source organism: Psophia crepitans (assembly GCA_013399095.1). Taxonomy (NCBI): domain Eukaryota; kingdom Metazoa; phylum Chordata; class Aves; order Gruiformes; family Psophiidae; genus Psophia; species Psophia crepitans. Next base: position 474,717 of record VWZZ01006601.1, on the reverse strand, counting down.
CACCCTCCCTTCAGGTATTTACACAGTGGCGAGGTCCCTGCCACCAAGCATTCTCTTCTCCAGGCTAAAGAGTCCCAGCTCTCTTCAGCCTTTCCTCATGGAAGAGATACTCCAGTGTCTTATTCATCCTAGTGATCATTTGTTGGACTGTCTCCGATAGCTCCATATCTCTCGTGTACTGGAGAGCCCAGAATTGAACCTAGCGCTGCAGATCTGGCCTCACCAGTGCTGAAGAGAGGGGATGGATTCCCTCCCTTGACCAGCTGGCCACACTCCTGCTCATGCAGCCCAGGATACCGCTAGCCTTTTTTCCAGCAAGGGCACACTGCTGGTTCATGTTGAACATGGTGTCCACCAGGACCTCAGGTCCTTTTCTGCCAAGTGGCTTTCCAGCTGGGTAGCCACCAGCATGTACTGGTACCTGGGGTTGTTTCTTCCCAGGTGCTGCACTTTGTACTTCCAAGTCTTTGTTGAAGCCTTTGATGAGGTTCCTGCCAGCTCATTGCTCCAGCCTGTTGAGGTCCCTCTGGGTGGCAGCACAGCCCTCTGGTGTGTCAGTTCCTTCTCCTAGTTCTTTATTGTCAGCAAACTTGCTGAGGGTACCCTCTGCCCCATCATCCAGATCACTAATGAAGATTTTTGAACAGGATCAAGCCCAGTATCAGTCTCAGGGGTACTCAGAGTGGTGTTTCACTGATCACTACCTCCTGGGCTCAGCCTTATGTGTTATTCTTAGGCAATGGCTGAGCCTGTCTTCCACTGTGGGTGAACTAAGTTAAGCTGTTCACATTTGCCGCAGGTGTAAGGTGTGGATAGGCTAAGTGTGGCCGGCTGACATGTTGCAGTTTAACTAATTGTCGCTTTATTGTGTCTGAGACAGTGGCAGTGGTGAAACACTGAGCGCTTGAGCTTGTACGTACAGTCTGTTCTATAATTATGCAGAAAATGACTGTTCAAATATATGAGATCTTTAATACTTACAAGGCATCCTCTCCTATAACGCTGCTTTGGCCTTGTCAGCCACTTTTTCACGAGAAGTGCTAGTTCATAGCTTGTTCTGTACTTGTAAGGAGTTGAGTCAAATAGTGATTAAATACGGAGTTAAAAAGGAAATTCTTGAAGATGACTAAATATTTATGTGGTATAGAAAGGAAAAGGCAAAGACCTTGATCAAAAGAAAGCAATATGTCTGGTTTGAGGTATGTGTTGGGGGTGTGTGTTTTCAAACCAAGCTGTGGATTATTCAGTTGATAATTCCTGAAATGTCTGTGTATTTTCCGCTCCATGTATCTCTTTGAAAATTTCTCTCAGTATTTAGTTATTCTGATTTTAAAGATGTATCAAATATGGTCAGAGCTTAAAATGGTATCCTGTTAAAGCAGAGAAACGATTTATTATCCTTTAATGTGTGTCATTCCTCATCTCTGGAAAAGGGGTAATAAGCTACCCATTAAAATTCAGTGTGTTTAGGTAAATGTATTAAGGAGGGGCATGCCCTGTGTAATTAAAAAAAACTGGAAGAGGGGGGAGGAGAGGAGAGAAGGATCTTTAACTTTTTAGTTCAGACTACCAGATATACTAATGTTTGTAGCAATATTAGACATCACAAAATCTAGAAATAGGTAAGGTGTCAAGAATAAGGTATTTTCAGAAGCTTGATGGTATAGTGGGAGAAGTACTGGTTAGTTCAATATAGGTAGCCTTAGCTACTGGGAGACTGAACTTTATCCTTTGCGCTTTAACAAGATTTCTCTGTGCACATGGTCATTTCATTTAATCCAGCTCTAGCTCAGCTTTCTTCCTTCTCAAAAGGAAAAGTGTAATTAAGGAATTAGGTTAGTAACGTGCCTTTCACAAAACAGGATTAAAAGTACGAAGCCTTACAGCAAACATGGCCTGATTCCAAACCTGTGCTCAAAACCAGGGGTGGTTTTCACTTCTTGCTCATAACTCCTGAAGGTGACTGTGTGGTTATCCTGGGCAGGTTACTGCTCACAAGCGAGAGGATAGTGTCATAATGTTATGACTGGTAAAGAAATTGATTGCCTTATTTTACAAAAGCTGGAATAGCAGATTTGAAGCTCCTTCTAATATGTTTTACTAGCATACATAAAATTAAATTCTAAAAGATGAATATACATTATATTAAAAAACTACCCTATTATTGGTTTCTAAGAACTCCTCAATAATTTTTAATACGTTACCTAATTTATGTGATTGGAATCAAGTAATTAAAAATAGATACATATAGAAACATAAATCTTGCCATTAATGTGTAAAACTGGCAGTTCTTGCTCTCTGTGCATCAGTAGCAAATACTATCTCCCTGTATCACCTCTATCAACTGATGAGTGTCAGTCTGAATAGAGCGGTAGTTGCTTGAGCAAAAGTATGGATTACAGTGGTTGACTCTGTTCCTTTTGTTGTGGTATGTTTCAGGCGAACCGTGATGCTGTACTGAGCAGAATACCAGAACACAAAAATGATCGTATCATCAGTTTGCAAAGTGCATCTGTAGTCTACGATTTACTTACTATAGCCTTGGGAAGAAGAGGCCAATATGAAATGCTCTCAGAGGTTTGTTGATACTAGTTAATATTCAACTGTGTCTTTGTTGCTTATTTCTGTTAATCATGTTAATTGTGGTACAACTTAAGGGCTAAACAAATACAGGACACTGTCATTCTGACTACTATATAAATACAACAGGTAGTTTCCACCCCAAGAAGTATACTGTCTAAATTTATACAAGTGACTTGAGGTGGTCAGGCACAGAAATTATGTGAAAGGTGTGGTAGATGTTTAATGGCACAAAAATTCACATGGTTTTTAGGCAGGGAGTCATCTATCTGTTTAAAAGGATACACATTAAATGGAGACAGTAGGAAGGAATGGGAAAAAATAAAAGCTGTTGTGGATGCAAATGATAGATAAATACCTAGAAAAAGGATTTGTGATGTTTTCTTTCAAAAGAAAACTTTATTTTACAACTCATATATCTGGAGTGCTCCAAAGTCCTCGTTGTTTGTCAAATGGCTTTGAAGTTAATAAAATCGAAATGTCCTTTTTCAGTTCTGTAGGAAAGTGCATTCTCTATCTCAAATGTCTTGTGTTTGATTATGCAACTTGCATGTGTTTTGTTAAGTTGTGGCGACTTTCTTCATCAGGGAATTTTCAAGTATTGTAAACAGTTTTATACCTGAGAAGCAAGTACAGCTCTTTGTGCAGAGCAGATCTTTCTGCTGCTGAAAACAGTGCTCACCCAGCAGCAGGTACTGCTGCTGACCATCATTAATTACTGATAGCCAGAAAAAATACTTCAGCAGGTGTGGTTGGAAGGCTTGTCCAGGGATTGATTTGCTGAGAAATGGTTTCTCTCTACCATAATAGAGGACTTTTATTAAAATAAAAATGAAAGCACCCAAGTTCTTCTCTGGTATATGTTGATAATCATCCTTTAATCTGCTTCTCCTGTGATATTAAGCTCTGAATTTGGGTGTCTGTCTTGTTGAAAGTACTGCATAGCTGGGCATACAAGTTCCAATCAGTAAAGCAGAAAGTCTTTCACAAAACTAAGGAGTATGAAAGCTCATACAGGACTGTCACTGTACAATGTAATGTAATCAGGAATATTTCGATTTACTTGTCACTACAGACACTATCACTTTAGTGGAGTTTTAGGCGGTTGCACCAAAGCTGCAGGAGTTGACTCTCCATATATTTTAGTCTAGAACTTTTTAAAGGATAGACATCGACAAGTATTGTAAAAAGACAGACTTGAAAAGGCAACTGTGATTTATTCCTTCTTTAAGCAGCTGGCAACCTTTCCTCTTTTATATACTAGCCTAGCAGCTAGGCAGGTGTAGCATGGCCCTGGGTTCCAATTCTGATTCTTTTATTTTGTCTGTGGTGTCTTGGTGGGGTTTTTTGTTGTAGGTTTTTTGTCTTTTTTTTTTTAAACATTTTTTTGTAAAACGTTAAACAACCATTATATTAATCAGAACATCACAGATTCCTGCGATTCCTCCACTATCTCCTCTGGGACACTTTGGGTAGTATTTATATCACAGTAGATGCAACTTCTTGTTTGCAGTTCTCCTTGTCTTTCTTAATAGAGAAGTTTTTTGGTTCACCAGGAAAGCTGGAGGTTCTTAGCCATGTATCTTGATGTCTAAGATGTTCCCCTGAAGGGTAGGAGGAAAGTCTTACAGTCTCCTCACATGGAGAAGAGCAGAGAGCTTGTGTCCTTCACTGCATGTGTGATTGGTTTCACCCCCGTAGCTGACATATGAGTCCCGCTGACTGTTCTTTTCTTTCTGTGTTTTGAGCACAGTTGAATGTTCTAGATAATGAAGATGTTTCAACTCGACTTAGATGTGTGATTTCGGTGCCTTTTAGAAGTTGCTTGTGTTGGTGGTGATCTTGATGGCAGACAAAAGCAGAACCAAGAGTATCTGGAAAGTTAAAGAGCCTCCATGTTTGACCAGCTTTTTAATTGAGGGTTTTTTGGACCAGCTTTTTAATTGAGGGTTTTTAGCTACTGCCTTGGGCTTTGACATGTGCAGTTTACCTAAGGCTTGTTTTAAGGTCTTTTCTTGTTCTTTTTTAAATCTGGGTCTAGTATCTTTGTAGTTACATTCCGTAAAAGTTGTATGTATGTTCTTTAGAAATGCTTTCATTGTATGTATGTTCTTTTGAAATGCTGTCTTTGAAAAATAGAAAATAATTGTTGTATGTTTGAAAAATACTTTTCAATAGAGAATAATCAAAATGTATTATATGTCTGTGGAGTATCTACTCTGAACATGTAAAAATCATCTTAATAAACCTGGTATAATAGATAATACTTATTTTTAGCTTACAGATACTGTAGATACACAGCTGCAGCTGGAAATTAGCAGGAAATGGTTAGATCATCTCATTTGTCCAAGTTCTTGTCATCCAAAGCACAGCAGAAAACATAGACTTTAAGAAGTTCTTATAGTTTAGTGAGTGGTTAAAGGATATCTGCTCTCAAATCCTGCAGCCCATGGCCTGAAACTTTTGTAATTTAAATTATTACAATAAACACAAATTTGGAAATGTAAAAACATTCCGTTCAGTTATGTAATAGGCATATAATTTTTTGCTGGCTTCACTCCCTGTGAGCTAATTCTGGTTGTAGCTTCAAGTCAGAAAGCGCCATTATTCTGTCTGTGGAAATGGTATGTACTCACCAGTTCCAATATTTTGTTATCATCTTCTGGCTTAGCTGTAGCTGTAACTTGCAGAAGTAGTTAGTTGTGATATAAGAACATTTTTTTGTCAAAAAATCTGTCTCATTCTTATTAAAGTGTTCTAATGCTGAGTCATGTTCTTAATTGAAAAGGTCTCATTTCTTTATGGAGTTTGTATACAATGGGCTTTCAGTTTCTTACAGCTTCTTCAACTAGATCAAACAACTTTCTACAGTCATAATTCTTTTCTAAACCAAAGTGCTCTCACTGTCAGCCAGTTGGTTTTTTAGCTTTGTAGGATATGACACACTAAGCTTATCAATGTTCTACTAGGAGAGATGTTTTCCAGACCAGAAATTTTCCTAGGTACTCATCTTTCAACTCTCTAACTTCAGGCATATTCTTTTCAGGACAAAACTAGTGCTAAGCAACAAAATCCAACGTTACCTGTCCATATAGGGGTTTGTGATTATTTACAAGGCAATATCACAGTTGCATTTCTCCCTTTCAGGAGCAGGATTGTGCCAAATTTGTTTTCAATTACTTAAGTCACTTGCCACTGTCTTAACTTGCAGTTTTCCAGGGTACTCTTTCTTGTGACGTATTTCTCATTCATTTCTTGATGGAGGCTGTTGTGCTTTGAAATCACTTGTTGTTACTTGATTCAGAACCTAGTTTGGGGTGTTCATGTTGTTGCATAGGTCACGTACAGATATATGCGTGTATATCCCTTACCCCCACACATGCAAACCACCGATTCTGTGATCTTACAAAGAAAAAAAATAAATCATGTGACTTGTCACATTTCGTACTGAATGAAGCCAGGTAAATAGAACTTGAAGTCAAGGAAAAAGAACAGTAAATATATCATTAGTACATTGAAACTCAAGCCTTTTAGAATAATATACAGTTGTGTCCTGAGTCCTTATAATTACAAAGTTATAAAAACCTAAAGCATCAACTTTTCTGCCAGTTAGAATTGGCAATTAATTTTTAATTAGGCAAGGCCTAGAAAATAAGATATTTTTTTTCTAACTGTGAACAAGTACCTCCGTATAATTAAGGTACATGCATATGTATATCAATATGTAAAAATGGGGGAAGAAAGCATGATTAGGCAGCCTAAAATGTTACGAACATATTTTCTCTTTAAGTGTTAAGTTTCCATGCACAACTTTTGTGTGAATCTCTGGGATTATAGAGCTGCTGTAGGCCAGAGTTCTGGAAGAAGTGCTGAAATTACTTAAATCTTAAATAAAACACTGGTATCAAAACAAGTAGGGTGAGTTGTGTTTGAAAAGATAAGCCTGAATTCATTTGCCTTCATGAGGCACTCAGTTTAGCACCGTAGTCGCACTACTTGGCAGAGAGAGAGGGATTTAGCAGCTTTTGTCTTCTGCCAGGCTCATGGAGGGAGGTGGAGGAGCGCGCCTTACCTAGGTATCTCTGCAAAGTATCCAGAGTAATGGGGGAAGACATCACACATAGCTTGTTTGTTTCTTGCTGTGATCTTTTGGTTCCACTGATGGAGAGAAAGTCCAATGGGAAAATAAATCCTGTCTTGGTTTTCTTAATAGACATTTAATTAACTTACTACACATACAATCTGATGATGACCTTATAACACTTATAACAACAGTATTAGAAAGAATTTGTTTTTAGAAACGTCATTCCTTTGTAATAATTTAATGAAAATTCTATTTAGTAATAATCTTGATACTGGATATTATGTAGAAGGAAACTTCTAGCATAAATTACTTACATGTAGAAAATAATGCACTTCTCGTATTTGTTTTGTTTCATCCTCAGTGCTGTTCTTTGCTTCGGGTTCTGTTGAAGTGTGGGAGCACACCACGCACCTGGCTGTGCTTTCCATAATGTTAAGGCTGAGTCTGAATGTGAAAAATAATTCATGGTATTACAGTTTAGCATATACATTGTGGCTATCAGAGCAGAAAAGCTGCTTTATGTAATTGGGCTCTGCAGACTAGAAAGTTAATTGCTAAATCAGTTTTATTCAGGAAAGTGTTGTACCTTTTTGACTCTCTGGAGCTGGCATGATTAGTAAAAATGAGCATAGCAAAATGAAATAATTCTTACAACAGCAGATATGAGATCTTCAAAATTAGCATATAATGCTAATTTAATATATTTAATCTCAATGTAGTAATAATTAATTTCCTTTTGTCATTCAGTTATTAAGTTTAAAATCTCGGGAGAATATTGAGTGTGAGGTTAAAATTCTTAAAAATAGAAACAATACTGTCAGGTGAACCTTTACAACCACTTCCCTTTTAAGTGGTACTGAGAAGTACTTGTGGTACCATTGCTTGTTAAGTATTCACAATCTAGGAACAGTGTGTGTACAATTTTCCTTTTCACTTAAGACTTATCTCCTGCCTTTTGCAGCTGGTACCTTCAGTAAGCTGATATTTATCATTTCTTCTTTCAGACTAAATAGGACAATGTCAGCAGGAGTATTTAAAATAATAAATGGGAAATCAGTTTAATAGAAAACTTTTTTTCATATAGAATCTGGCAGCTGTTTTCACTTATTTGATTGATTTAAGTTTTTAATTACCTGTAGTTTAGGTGTAAGTCTATAAGAAAATTTTTATACTAGTATATGTTCTTAATAATTGAAGAATGTGCCCTTAAATAACAATTTTCCCCCCAAAATTAGTGTTTAGAAAGAGCCATGAAGTTTGCGTTTGAAGAGTTCCATCTCTGGTATCAATTTGCATTGTCCTTGATGGCAGCAGGAAAAGTAAGTCTTAATTTTTTTATGTAATTCTTCTATTGATGGCTTTTGATAACAACATCTGGCACTTCCATTGTTTTCGTCTGTAGTGTTTTTGAAAAGAGTTCTAATCAATGAAGTACCCTGTACTACTGAATTTTTATGCCTAGTGCTGTACAAAAAATGTTGTTGGTTCAATAGTTTCTAACTTAGGAAGACTGAAAGGTGATGATAAGAACTATCTTGTCAGCAAGCATAAGCTAAGTTAATTGAATGTAAGTAGTGAGTTATACCAGATCATATTATCCAGTAACAACTTGTTTAAGTACTGTTTTGATGACAAATTTTACACTTAGGTACAAATCAATGCTGATTCATTATGCTCTTTTTTTTGTTGTCCCTCCCCTTGGGAATTTCTGACTGTCTTTTCTTATGTTACTGTCTTTAAGACTGTGTATCCTGTGCAATTAAAGTGAGATGGATTTTTTTTTTTTAAATTTTATATAACCTGGGAACTTATCAGATGCAATCTACTATTTTTAGTTCTTTTTGCTTTTCCTTGTCATCTTACAGAAAATAAATCACATTTATTCTGTATTGTAAATATTACTAATTTTCTAAAATAATCATTCTCAATGAGGGTGGTTTGCTTATCTTCAGTATGGGGGAAAACAGTGATTTGTATTGTCTTTAGAAAATATTTTTAGAAGCACATTGGTTCTGAAGAGGCTTGGTTCTTCTTCCCATTCTCTATTTACTTTGAATTATCTTCTAAACTGTGACTCGATGGAGGCAAATGAATGAAAAAAAAAAAAAAAAAAAGGAACAGTGCCAGTCTGTTACACTGTTACACAGTCTTATCTCAGAGCTATTCCTAAGTGCTGTTGTAATGCCAAAAGAATACTAAAACACTTTTTTCTGAAGATAATTGTCCTGTTCCTGCTCTTTTATTTGCCTGGCTCAAATGTTTTGAGCTTACAGGCCTAGTGAAGTTTTAAATACATCTCAAAACTGTTTTCTGGATCACCTACCATTGGAATTAATGGTACACTTAATTGATAGTTCATAGGGGTTAAATAACAACAGCAGTGCCTAGTCTCTTGTGTTTCACTTGCATGAGGAGTTGTGACAACTTGTGTCGTCTTCACATGGGAAAAATAAAGTAAATTATGGAAATAGGAATGTTCTATCTGTGAAACGTATTTATGCTTTTAGTAATTTCAGTGGAAAATGTTTTTAACAGTCTGCTCGAGCTGTTAAAGTCTTGAAGGAATGTATACGTCTGAAACCAGATGATGCAACTATTCCACTCCTTGCTGCAAAGCTGTGTATGGGATCTCTCCACTGGGTAAGCTTTGCCACTAGCTGTCTTTTCAGCAAGAGCTGCGCTAAAATGCAACAAAATCTTGGTTTAGGGACGTAGTAAATACTTTTGCACAGTGACTACATGCACCTGGTCATCTCTAAAAATACAGCACAGATACATACATGCACATGTGCATCTCTGCATGGGTAATTTAAAATATTTGATAGCAATGGTTATGTTTATCAAGCTAACGTATCTTGATACTGATCTAAGACATAGCTAAGAATGTATTAGAAATTAAAACGTTGGCATATAGAGATTAAAAATGCAACTTAGACCTCCCTTTCCTCTGTGCAAGAGAAAAATAATTTTTTTGGAAGATAATGAGGTAAATCTATTCAAGAGGCTCTTCTGGTGATACCATGTTTACAGGCAGATGGGGTTTATGAATTCCTAGTAGGGATGGTGTCTTTTTAAAAAGTGTTACTTCAGTTGTGTTTTACATAAACTTGAAATAGGTGTATCTGTACAAAAAAACATTAAGGTGACGGAAGATCATGTGGTTTTCAAGATACATGTGTAATTTTTAGAAGAACGGGTATGTTTAAAGGAGGAAAAGAGGAGGGAAAGGTCACAATCAGAAACTGAGAAAATAGTGCAGTAGCAGAAATGTGACTTGTTGAGGCTGAAATAAACGGTCTTCATAATTAACGTAGATCCTAGTTCTGTAAATTGTTCCCTGTGGATTGACTCCATATGGAGTAGCTTACTGTACTTAGCATTTACATTTACTGGAATGGATTCAACTGTTATTTTTTTCTTTCTAGATTGTTAAATAGTGTGCTAGCATGGGTGTGCAGTTAAACCTTGATCTTTTACATGTTTCTCTATTTATGAGTTTGCATACATTCAGCAATACTGTATGTGATGCAGAGTTCTGCATGGCTACAACTTTTTTTGCTGCATTGGAGCCATAATTCTTGTAATTGATTTTCCTAAAGAGATGGTTCATGGGGCAAGAACTCTTATTTATGAAGCTTATTTATTAAAATTAAAAAAAAAGCAAAACCACAGTAAGTTTAGAATGATGTGTGTTATGTGCCAGAGTTTCTCTCAACCATAGGAGTGGTTACTTCAGCTTAAGATCTCTGTTCTTTATTCAGTATTTAGTATTTCATTTAGTATGAAAAACAAAGCAGTCCTTGAAGGCAATCACGACTGAGGTTTCAACAGAGTCAGTGTACATAATACACATGCTGTGTGTTCTTTTCATTATAATGTAAGATTTAGCTAGTTTTAGACTTACATGGATGTTTTATAATGTTTTCAGTTGGAAGAAGCTGAAAGATTTGCCAAAACAGTTGTTGATCTTGGGGACAAAACATCAGAGTTTAAAGCAAAAGGCTACTTGGCACTGGGATTGACTTACAGTCTGCAGGCTACTGATGGTAAGATAAGAATAAACATTCACGTTTAGAAATTCCCATGTTGCCTAAAAAAGGATACCTAGCAGAATGCTAGACTTAAAGCTTCTGTGTGCAACCCTTTTTTCAGTTGATGTTTTAAAACTTCTTTGGTAAGCGTGTGGAATGAAATCTCTTGATCTTGCACATCACTGATTAAATATATCCTTTTTAGCGTCTTTGCGAGGGATGCAAGAGGTCTTACAGAGAAAGGCTCTTCTTGCATTTCAGAGGTGAGTGGTTGTTAACTTTTTTAATTTCATTTTGCTATACGTAGCAAAAAGCTTTCATTATGTGTTAAAAAGAGGTACTTGTAAAAGATCGTGTAATATGTATTTCACTTCTGGCAGTCTCCCTTCATGAGTACAGAATGTATCATTGACTTAGTGTTCTGTCAGAAATATCTAAATTGATTTCTAAGGATTTCCTTTTATTTCATTTTAAAGACACTGTTACTCTCTAGTATAAAATATTTGCTTAAAGGAGTATCCTGATCTAGAAGAGAAAATCATGTGATGCAAGATTTCAAGTCATGGTTCAATGTGAAAGTGTTTCTAGAAGAGCTGGTTGCTGATCGAACTGTGTAGCAGGCTTTTGCAATTACCTCTGTAGAGGCAGAGCAACAATTGAGACCCTGCTGCTGTGGATGAGGGACAAAATGCACGTCATAAGGTAGTAAGCTGGGAGGAAAGAAAAAATTCTGTCTGGAGATTTAACAGCATAGGCAGTGACAGTGCAAATGCCCTGCCTTCCTGGTGCCCTACACAAAAGTAACGCTGTTGAGGCTGACAGTAGTTCACTCTCCTCAAGGGTTTGACTCTGCAAACAAAATTATAATAAACAGGTGAATGGGAACATCATCTCTACCCTACTTAGAGAAGGAATAAATCTTGATGGCAAACCTGGCAGAAGTGCTGCAGCATCTGAATTTGTCTCTTCTTCTGTTTATATACTCTTGAAACCTGTGCTTCAGTGAGATAGGCCCAAATGCTTCAGGGAAACTAATTTGTGCATTAATGTGAATTCGAAGTGTCAGATTTTTGTTGGTGATTTTGTATTTGAGAAGATAGGGTTGAAAAAGTGTTTTGCAAGTAACTTTACAATGAGGCTGGAATGTATTAGTCCTTCCTTTTCCTGTCTTGTCTTAACTAGTCCTCTACATGTAAATATGTTTTAACATAGCTTTGCTCTTCCTGTTCTTTAATGGTTTTGATAATTTTTTAATTACTTCAGCATTCTTATTCCACGTTGAAACTGAACTTCCTACCTCCTGGTTTATACCTCAGTTCCTCATCCATCCCTCTTACCACTGACTTAATCATCGCTGTTTCCAAAATACCGTGCTAACCATTTCCTGTCGTTTCTACCCATTCACTACTTTTCAGGTTCTAACAGCAAATTGCTTTCTTCTGCTGATTCTTTGAAACAGCAAGGGATTAAATGAACCGTAGCCTGAAGCTAATCCATTCCAGTTCAGCACCTGCCGAGTCTACCCTCCAGTTTAGTATAGCAATTACCAAAATTCTGAGAGTTGTTCTCTATTGATCTGTCTGGAAAATTTCCTTTTTCTGAGGATTGAGATTGTGCAGCATTTTGACCACCCGTAAATATGAGGATGCTTTTATAGGTAGCATACTGCTTATTGTGGTAATATTTTATTAGGTTGCTCTATATAAAGAATAAGTGGTTTGCATTAAAAGGGAATAAGCCATACACAGTAGGTTAGGAGAACTATTTTTCAAATGATATTCAGCTTCTTATCACTGCAAAATTACTCTTTCACACTCTCTATTCAAATATTGTTGCTTGGTTGCGTGCTAAGTCATCTTTCACCCAGGAACATTTCTGTTTCATTCTCTGCAGCTGAACAGTAAGTCTCTTGACACCTCCTGAACTGTCGAGTTTCAAAGACTTCTAGCAGCGAAAGTGCTAGCTGAAATCTGAAAACTTATATAGCATCTCTTTAGCGAACCATTACAGACATCCTTTAGCTATACAGGTTGAGTGGAACTTCAGTTTTGCCGTGATACAGCGCTTCGAAATATCTGTGCTAACTAGCAGGATATAAATCCATACACAGAAAGTCTTGAGAACATGAGGATTAATTGCATCTCTCTGATGCTTTGGGGTTCTTTGTTCTTTTTTTTCACCAGTTGATAGAAACTCCTAGAAACAATGTGTTGTATTTTTATGTGCCTGTTCCAGAGTATTGATGTTAATTTATATATTCATGCTTTCTGCTGGCCTTTCTCAGAATGAGCTTGTACACAGGTTTTTAATTAGAGTATTTTTTGGAGGTTTTAGTAAGGTGTACAGTATATGTTTTGAAAACTCTAGTGAATTGTTAATATTGCTGTTAGTGATTTGCTGGTATGAGTAGCTCAGACCACACAGAATCTTGAGTAGAATGGTTTGGCCCTCAAAAAGAACAGACTTTCTGCATGTCAGAAATCCCATAGCTACCTTTGAAGAGAAGGGGGCAAGTATATTTTGAAAGGTGTGTTTTCTGCCTAGTAACGTGTTTCCCAGAGAGATCAGCTGTACTGCAAATACACTTCAATGCAGCTGATAATGTTGCTGTTCCCTCATGTTGATAGCATAGGTATAGGACGTTGCTGAAGATTTGTTGCCACACAGACTATGTTATGCTCAGCATACCAGAGTCGTGCCCACTTTCTCTTCCCACATCTTAAAAATAAATGTTTTCCAGGAGGTGGAAGTTGAACTTCTCCATTCATGTCCTACACAGTTTATAAAGTAAGCAGCTGTGGCAAGTTTGTCTTGCGTTGGGTTTTTTTGTGGTTTTTTTAATCACTTATCTAGAGGACCAATTCCTGAAAAAATAGAGGTCTTGAAGAAATACAGTTATGTTTTGGACATATTTTGCCGATGCCAGATTTCAAGACTACCTGTTGGTGATAGTGGCCACTGAGAAGGTGTTTGTTGCCATATTTGCACAGTGCTGAGGAGGTGTTGTTTCACGAACTTTTTTTTTAAGATTTTCACTGCTTTCAATGCTTTTCCTGTGGCTGGTGTGAACTGAAGTTTCACAGAACTCACCAAATGGTTGATAGATAGTAACAGCTTTATTCTTCCGCTAGCTGAAGCTTGGGTGACTGAACAAGTACTCTCTAAGTTAAAGTCTCGTGTTCTCACTTAGTCTTGCTTAATTGTGGACTTTAAATTTAAAGAAGGACTGGTCCTGGACCCTGTTAGAATTTATATTTGACTGTAATCTCCAATTTAGAGATGCAGTTAAAATAAGAAACTGTCCCCTTGTAACTTAAACTACTTTGATACATGTTGGGTGTAGCTGCTAAACTCATGGAGCTGTCTCTTTGGAGCTGGGAAGACAGAAATGCCCAAGTCAGAAGCAGAAGGTTCCCTTTGTGGTTGTAATGGCCTAAAGGTCAATTTTGTTCCTCCATCCTGATGGAGACATCTCATTAGATGTTCTGAAGATGACTACGTATCTTTTTTGTAAATGAGCCTCCATTAGAGGAATGCAACAAATATAAATATAAAAACACAGTTCCAGGCTGGCTGCCCAGTATTTGCTACACATCATTTTGAGGTACAGCCATACTTAATTTTTTTTTTTTCTTTATGCACAAATATTCCCCTCAAAAAAACCCTTATCTTGCAGCAGGAAGACTGTATTACAGAGGAAAATAGTAGAGTGTATTATAACATCTTCTGTGGGATAGTGTCAAAATGAGTAAGACAAAGTGTGTGCATTGGATCAAGACATTAAAAACAAACAAATGAGATGTTAAAAAAAGGTGGAAAAAAGTTAGTTATTTCTTTGTTTTAGTAACCGGGGTTACTTGTAACAGCAATAGTTACAAATATTTTGAGAGTAAATCATCATAAAACTGCTGCTGTTGGGCAGCTCAATATTTTTTGTGGACAAAAGTTGTATTTATGAAAAAATCATCAGCACAAACTTCTTCATCTGAACTTCAAACGTAGGTTCATGATGAGTCAGATCTTACGCTTCCTTTTACTATAATGCTATGATAAAGAAGCTGTCCAGCGTAGATTTCTTTTACATTGCTACACGGCAGGGTGCTCTGCTAACTTAAAGCAACTCAAAGCCAAGAGGTAACTGGCTTCCTAGGAGGCTTAGTATGATGGACTGAAAATGTACTTAAAATCTTGGAGTCTGAAGAATGAACAAAATTCTGGTCTACTTTGCTTCTAGTCTTCCTCTTGGAGTTCTGTGTTTCAGAACAGTCATGGTCAGGGTTGTTGCGATTGCTTGGGTGCTTTTTGTGCAGATGATATGTCTTTGCTTTGAAGGCGTGTTGTTTTGGGAGATATTTTTTTTTCTGTAAGAAAATTCTGCTTAATTTATTATTATAACTGTTCTTAGATAATTACGTCTAGTGTTTGTATATTTTTATTGAAGAATCATTTTGTATTGTTTCCTTTTAAAATTTATACTGAAATTACATAATTAATTTCTATTAAAAATTACACTTTAATGGCTCAAAGTCCTTCCTTTAAATCAAAGGTGATTGGGAAATACTGGAATGAACACCATTTACATCAAAATATGAGCATACATGTAGTGAATAGATCTGAATATGGCTAAATTAATATATGTGCATTTGTGTGTGTGTCTAACCTGTATAAACAGGGGAAAAAGTCACTGTTTTACTGTTTTGTTTCTTTGTTTTTAAGGGCTCACAGTTTGTCTCCAACGGATCATCTGGCAGCATTTTACTTGGCACTGCAGCTTGCCATATCCAGACAGGTTAGTTGTGTTTTAACAGTGCAGCCTCACACTGTCACATGAAGGTTAGAATTTGTATCTGTTGGTGGATATAGATGAAGATTTCATAGAATCATTAAGGTTGGAAGAGACCTCAAGGATCATCTAGTCCAACCGTTTCTTCAATAAAAACCTGATATGCATATATACGGAAAATCATCCCGAAATACTCTCTCTGAACACCTTCAGTGTTGTACACTTCTCCAGAGTTCTGCCATGGTATTTTCAGCTCTAGGATCAGAAATAAGACAAATGTCACTATATTTATTTGTTTCAGTATTTATGTTTCTGGATGGAGAGGAAAAAAAAAAAAAAAAGGTCTACTTTTACCCTGTTTTTACCTATCATGTGTAATCTCTGCTCAGACTGGTCATCTGGAGAATGGGACTCGAATCTAGTCTTTAATGGTCTTGACAGTGCTTAAATCTTGAGTATCTGCTAGGATCTATGCCCTTTCTGAATACTTGTTAGGGGGTTTGGTGGTTGTGAACAATATTACAAAACTGTGTTTAAGAAAACTGGAAAATATTTTAAAGCTGTAACAGAGATCAGAGCTCAGTCCAGCTTTTACAGTTGTTATGTTTAAGGGATTTAGGATTCTACTGCATATCACATGAATTTGGATAATGTGGAGCTGCTTTGTATATGTCATGGTAAGCCTTTTACTGTGTCATGTTTGTTTTAGGAAGTAGTTTTGAGCACAGTAGTTTACATACTCTAGGTGACTACTTTTCATTGCTAATGAGAAGCAGAGACATTGGACGATGTCACATTAGAGTGGAATGGATTGTCACTGTAATAGCACAAAGTATTTTTCAGTTGCAGGCTATGACTCTGTACTTCTGAATTCCAAACTTCTCATGTTGCTTAATTAAATTTCCTGAGTTTAACATTTAGTGTACTTATTTAGAGCAAAAGCACACATAGCTGAGGGGATCATGAAATTCCACATGAAGAAAAGATACTGTTGCAGTCTAGCTGTACATTTTAGTTAATGTATTAAAATTTAAATATTTTCAAAAATAAAAATACAAACAATACTTGAAAAAGAATACTGACTGGATATTTTAAAGGGCTGAAGGGAACTGTTTTGTTAAAACGTATATCTTATTTTCCAGGTTTAATGTATTATTTAAATTTTACTGTACACTGTAGAGCATCAGGTCCATTTTAAACTTCTGAGTAGTGTCTTACATGAATCTGTAGAATTCTACATGGTGTCCAGGTAAATATTTTGAAAATTCTATGGACAAGCAATCGAGTAATAGGCAATACTTCTAATAGTGGTGCTTTCTTTTTCTGCCTTTTTTTTTGTTTTTGAATCAGATACCAGAAGCTTTGGGTTATGTTCGACAGGCTCTGCAACTACAAGGAGATGATGCCAACTCTCTTCATCTCCTTGCACTCTTGCTATCAGCCCAGAAACACTATCATGATGCTTTGAATATCATTGATATGGCCTTGAGTGAATATCCAGAAAATTTTATGTGAGTGAATGTCACGTTTGCTTTCTATGCTTTCTCTCATATTTATTTTTCTTAGATTCTTATCTCATTCATTTCAAGAGGGGATGGATTTGAAGATTGGTCTGGGGTTTTTTCCAGCAGTCTTCCCTCTGCCTGTTTAATGCAAGTCTACCTCTTATTAAATGCTTATTAAATAGTAATTAAAAATTTGGTTCTGGAAGATAGGGTAGAGCTGGATAATTGATCTTATTTTGTGGGGTTTTTTCCTACAGACTTTGTTTAGATAATTTCTCCCTGTTGCATGCTTTAGAGTATTGTGTGTCTGCTGTTTTTCTGCAGTATTCAAAGAAGGATAAACAGGACTTTACTATTAGCTAGCTTGGTTCCATCCTACAGATAACTCTATGCATATTGTATGGAATCTGTTCTGTAAAATACATCATAACAGAGAAGCTCCTCTTTTGCCTGTATAATAACCAGCCATCTGAAGTTTGCTAATGGGTAACTAAAGTGAACAGCAAAGAAGCACGTTTGGTAGATGTTCTCTTGTTTAATTCTTCATGTTAAATGTATCTTAAGATACATTTGCATTTTGTACTTTTATAAGTTGTTTTTTTTAAAAAAAATTTATTTTCTTATGAAAAATCTAATGAAACACTTTACAGCAAAATATCTCAGGGACAGCTTCCATAAACTTGCAATGTTCCATTCCAGTGCTTTACCAACAGTCACTAAGGCTGTAATCTGTAGTATTACAAATATCCTGAATGCTTATGTACACAGGTTTTTTTGAGGTATTTCAATCTTAATTTTTAAATGACTGGCCTGTATCGTAAATTGTTACTATATTCAACATAGCAGAAAAATATAATTTCTGTAAGAATTGTTAGTTTCAAAGTAGAGATTACAGTGGTTTTCCTTCCTATTCCTTGACATTGCATGCTTCCTCTTGGCTGTCTATATAAGGTACTGTTGACTTTTTCCTCAGAAATCTGACCAGGACCTCTGCTAGTATCACCTCTCCTCAGAACTTCTGTGGCTCACAGCCAGTTCTGTGCAGCTCCTTTTGTGGCCTTTTGCTGTTTCTCACTTCCCAGTTTATCCACACACATGTAACTTGTCTCTGTTCTTATTAGAGGCTTCCACACATGTTTCACAATTTAAGAACTGTCTTGAAGTTCCTCTCCCAAACCTGTCTGTGCTTTCCTCAGATCTGAAGAACCTGTCAGTGATGGTTTGAGAGGCAATTGAAGTTTCAGCTACCTAATTTTATACCTTATTGTTGTTAAAAACAAGTATGTTCAAAGCACCATGATCCGTCATCTTCTGTCTGTTCTTGGGTCGTCATCTGCCACTTACTGGCAATGTAAATGACAAAGAAGCTGCTCAGAATTATAATAGCCTATAGGAAGTATTTCTGTAATGGCATTTCTCCCTATTGTAATAAGAGAACAAAGAATTGTTCAGTAAAATGCTTAAAATTACTCCTGTGAGCATTCAAAAGTATTTATGGGTTTTTCAAATACATTTTACATCCTTTCCATACTTCTTTATAACTGCATGTTGTGGTTAAACATGTTGCTTGAGTTGTTCTAAAAAGTAGTGATCTTTCTATTAATATATTGATATTAATCATATGGGTCATAGTGCTGTTGTATGATGCAAACACCATAGTGATACAGTGTACTGTGATACAACATACTGATACAGCTCAGGGAATTTGAGAGGAATATTTTGGCCATAGGAATCGCCATCAGACGTGGCAACAATTGCTGAGGAATCCAAGGTGAAAGACAGCTGTATGTGTGTCTAGACAGTCTTTTGGAGTCTTGGCTTTAGTACTGTCAGGTTACTTCTGGTTCCCAGAGAAGTCAAGGATACGATTGAGATTCCTTGTGTGCTCTCTGCAATTGATACTAACAGCCAGCCAGACGCATCTGGTCAATAATATAAATTTGGACTGATTTCTTCATGTAACTGGGTGATTTTTGCAAAGATTTATCAGCAAAACCTGAAGTTTACAATCTCTTCTTGCGCACTGTATCTGGTGGTCTTGAAATGGTTGACAATGTGTATGTGCGTACAGGCTGAGGGAGCTGGGCTTGTTCAGCCTGGAGAAGAGAAGGCTCTGGGGAGACCTAATCGCGGCCTTCCAGTACCTAAAAGCGCCTACAGGAAAGCTGGAGAGGGGCTGTTTACAAGGGCAGGGAGTGACAGGACAAGGGGGAATGAGTATAGACTAAAGAGGGGAGATTTAGATTAGATATTAGGAAGTAACTCTTTGCCGTGAGGGTGGTGAGGCACTGGCACAGGTTGCCCAGAGAAGCTGTGGAGGCCCCATCCCTGGCAGTGTTCAAGGCCAGGCTGGATGGGGCTTTGGGCAACCTGGTCTAGTGTAGGGTGTCCCTGCCCATGGCAGGGGGATTGAAACTAGGTGAACTTTGAGGTTCCTTCCAATCCAAACCATTCTGTGATGGTTACATTTTTGTTAAACACTTCTTCTGTTTAACATTTCTGTTAAAATTAATCCGTTACCTTATGCAAAATAATACTTTGGTAGCTTTGCAGCATAATAAATCTCTGTACTTGGAAAATATTGAAGAAGAACATAGGGCTTGTGATTTATGTTATTTATTTCTTTTATTGTTATTCTTATCCGCATACTTCTGTGTGCTGTAACTGCACTGCTGCACCAAGTGCTGTCCTACCCTGTTCACAGCTGTATGTTCTTTGTTTTGCTTTCCCTTGAAAAGAATCTAAATTTTCAGAAGTTTATAATACTACATCTTTGTAAAATGCCAGAGGTTGCAAGGAGGTCATAGCATACACTGAGTCATGCTGAGAAGTGGATACTTTCCAGCACTATTCTGTTGTAGTCAACTAGTAAATATGTTGCCTGTCAGTTTTTAACCTTTGAAAATCTGATGCTTTCCTAGAATTCATGTTTAATATTTGAGGCATATAGCAAGCGTACTTTCGTATCTTAAATTAGCATTAACCTTCCTGCGCTATAAAGCTAGAAAGTTGTGGAAAAAATATGGCCAAATAGATAAAGATTTTGCCCCATGCATTGCCCTAGGTCAGTAAGTAGAAAGAAATTCCTCGGAGCCAGAGACTTCCGTCCCATGGTTATCTAAAGGAGTGGAAGGAATGAGCAAACATCACAATGTGCTGTTAGGAGCAAGGTTTAGCTTTTTCTTTGAATAGAGAATTGATTGTTCTTCCTTTGTTTGTGATATTGGCAGCATAAATATCTGGTCTGCTCTAAGACCTTAAGTGTTATAGGAAAAACTATCAGTGAAAACCTAAGAAACCTCTCAAACTGAAGTAGGTATGCAGTAATGTTTTACAGAAAATAATTAAAATGCAAGATAGTTGTTTAATACCTGTAACACTATAATTTCAGACTCTTTGTAAGCTTAAATGCTAGGTTGTAACCGCTCAGGAACAAGTTAACCTTGTTTTTCAGAGCAATACAATTAATCTACTTTTAAATGCTGGCTAACCTCTGAAGCCTCCTGAAATGTGACAGGGACAAAAAGATCTCTAGACAAAAGATTACTGATAAGATTATTAATAATCTGCTCTAGTGAGATGGGTGGGAGTAAGGTGCCAGCACCAAAAAAACTGAATAGTTAATCTTGGTCAGGTCTTAATGCATTTTAATTTGTCTGAAGTTTTCTGCACCTTTCATTAGTCAGCTTGTCCGTATAGTTGAAATGTGAAGTTCAGTTCTTCTCCAGCTTGGCAGGATTTGAACCCACAGGTGATGCAGCTCAGGGTCCTAACCATCTAACTCTGTGAGAGACTGGGTAAGATGATCCATCTCTCCTCTTGCAACAGAAGCAGGGACATGCTGCCGTGAATGCAAAGACAGTAGGCAGAAAGGAGCCACATATACCCTAAATTACTTGAGTAACTTAACTCTAAGGGAAGATTGAGGTCTTAGCTGCTTGTTCCTTGAATTTTAGTTATTTTAATCCAGTGTTTACCTACTCTGAATGTATAAGCAGTGCCAGACGTGTACATTACAGTCTGAAAGTGTATTCAAGGTGATGCAGGGTAATGGTGGTAGTGTTGCATTGGTTTGTACTGGACTCATATATCTTGTACAACATATACAGTGCATTTGCATGTGCGATTACCTGAGGAACCTGATTTACAAACTCCTTTCCATAGAAGACTCTTCCGATGTTTTTATCTGCTTGTAACAAGGAATCGGCATCTTAGTGGTCTTTTGAATAATATGGAATCTTGAAACAACACTTCTATCTCTTCCTACTTCATGGTTAGTCAAAATTAGATTCCCAGTCAAGGGACTCACTTCCTAATGAAATCCTTGTGATATTGTTTTCTTAATCATAGGTGTTTGGGACTCCCTCATTGTTTCAAGTATTGGGGCACTTAAAGACGAGTATAGAACCTGAAATCAGTGTGATAAGGCAAAATAAATAATAAATATTAATTCCTAATTTTATGGTGAAAATTGAACTGCAATGGATAGCAGCTGACAAGCTTTTAAAGTAGCTGAAGTAGGGAACAGCAGATGGGTTATTTGAGGAGTGCAAGCATGTTATTTTAATGTTAAGTACACTCAAAAAGGAAAGACATATGGTAACAGGTTTGAAGACAACTGGGGACTAAGTTCACAGTTTAAACATTTACATTTGTTGAAGTGTGATGGAAATTTTTCTTTCATCCAAGAATATTTCGCAGAAGCATCAGGCCAATGTGTCACTCCTCTAAAATACTATTAAATCCTTTCCTTCCTGACCCTCGGGCTCTTTTGAGCTACAGTAGACATCCCAGAATCGCAGAGCCTTTTAACATCCCTCTCAGTTCATTGATTAACAAACTTGTTTCCTCCTGGGAGTTGTCCTGGTGGGCGTAACAGAAGAGCTGTTTGGTACATGCAGTGTATGATGACACATACACTGATGTTTTGTGGGACAGGGGTGTATTTATCAATTAATCGGAATAGACTATGCTATTCAGTTTTCCCAAGGACTATTGTAGTTGCACTACACTGTGTGGTGCTGGTTAAACTTGCACTTTTTGGGGGGTTTTTTATTGATAAATAGAGGACTGGGATTTATTTGAGGAAAGGGCAGTTATATATGATTGGACAAGAAGCAGTGATCTGCTAGGCTTGCCAAAATCTTGTTGGTGTGTACATTCTTGTCAACGCTTGATAACATGCTTTTTCAAATCCATTCCATTTTGATCCTGTCTATCTTGGGATTTAAATGAATTTTGTCCTCCGTAATGATTTATCTGTAATTCGTGAAAGACAGTATCAGTTGCTTGTGGTTGGGGTTTTTTTTTTTCATGCTGGGCTTGTCTGTCCCGTTCCCCTCCACCCCCACCTATGGTTGTTGTTATATACTTTTACAGAATGGTCCATTAAAAAAGATGTTGTTGATAGGTAGATATTACTTTATACAAACAAATTGGTCATTGGCCTCAGGGTATTATCCCTGAATTATATTTGCTAGGCACAGCTACGCTGTAGATACTTCTTTGAAACTTGATTGAAAGAGTCCCAGTTTGGGCCATGAGCTGGCTGCCGCAGGGTGTTCAAGGCAGGAAAACAAAAAGTTTTCAAGTATAACTAATTTGTTCTGGCTTTGGTCAGAAACTATCTTCGTTATAGTTTACAGATTTACATTTTCTTAAGGACATTGAGTTCATGAGATGGAATACAATATACATAAACTCGACCAGAAGTCACAGGACTGACCACTTCTTTTGCTTGCAAAAAAAGCAATGCTACTGCTATGTTAAAAAATATATGGGGAATAATGTTTCAAAGGGTGCTGCAGAGGCCATCCAGTGCACCCCAAGGATACCTATTCATCGTTTCCACAAAGCTGTGTTATTTTGGGGCTTGAGGGCTGGGTTTGTTGCATATTTTGCTTGCTTGAGAGTCAGTCTTCAAATAGCAGTCTGAACTACCTATTTTTACTTTATCTGTGGTCTTATATGTATATGATCTTCCCACTCCTGGGGATCTGTGCAAGCAAGGTTGAAGATTACCCTTACGATTAATATTGGCACTGTAGAAATCTGTCACTTTTTCTGAATCACTTGGAATGAGTTTCACATATTTTGGGTACATGTGGTGATTGAGAAACAGCTTAGGAGAATTTTTTTATTAAGTTAAATGATTTTCTGGAGTTTTTACAAAAACTCTATTTGGTTGCTTGACCTCCTGTCGCCAGTGTTGGGCATCCAGTGATTCACTCAATTTGATTTCCTGATGGAACTGGATTGATAGAAGCAGCTGAAAAAAGATATTGCTGATAGTTGTGTTCTGTAACGTCTTTTCATTAATTGTGTCTTGTTAGTTTGTAAATGCAGCTTAGATAATTGAGACTCATTCCTGACAGTTGACACTTTGAACAAAATTGAGAAACAGATGGGAATTACTGGGAAAGAAGAAACTGGCTTCAGGATAAGGCGAGAGAAGTTGATTGGGTAGCAATATCACAGAAATTCAAAAGAAATCACCAGGAAATAAGATTAATTTGTTCAGTCGTGCAAGAAGTTATTTCAAGGTACTTACGAATGATGATTTTTCATGTTTTGTAATGAATGATTTGTATTTATATCTTTCCTGATAATAAAAAGTCACTTTGCAATTGTAACAGACGCCTCTATGAGTTTCTTTCTGTACTTGGATTATCACGGTGCACCTAAAATCACCGAATGTGTAAGTCCTTTATAAAACTATATGTATTGCGTATTCTATCTAGTTTAATGTTGTCATTCTCCCTGTAGGTTAAATTTTTGCAGTTGTGTCATTTTGTGTTTTGATGATCACGCAGATGTTTTGGAGTTAACTAATGTAAAGCTGTAAGCTTTCTACAGCAAGCATTAAAGGGGCATCCATCAAAACTGTGTGCTCAAATTAATATAGTTTCAAGCCAGGAGAATCAATTTTTAAAAATCCTTACCTTCTATATATCAGAAGTTGCTAAATTTGCTTTAGTTTTTCTATTAATATAGGTTTAGTGAAAGCATACCTTTCAGAAGAATCCGATCTTGATAAAAACACATCAAAAACTGGAGAAACCATTGCAGCATGTGGCAGCTTGTTTCAGTTACACTCTTCATTAAGACTGTATTTTTGTTCTTAATTTGAATTGATTCCTCAAATGTTTCCAGCCATTGGTTTTTATATCGTTCTTTACTAGGTGCTCTGTAATACCAGTGACTTCGTATTCTGATGGTAGCTTCTGTAATCAGGTCACCTCCAAATGTCCTTTCTGATAAGAACAGCACTGTACTTGCTGGCAGTAGGGCACGTTCTCTAGCCTTTCAGTTATCTGTTGCACTGTTGAACTGTAGCCAGTTTTCATGATGTGTAAACTGGAATGACACAAAATATTTCAGTATAATTTATCACTGCTTTATACAGAATCACCTGCATCATGTCTGTTGGAAAGGATTGTGTGAATTATTTTGCGCATAACTGCTTTGTTGGGGGCTTATATTTAATTACCTGTTTGCTGGCATTCTTATTTGCTTCTTGGTCATAGAATCATAGAATCCCTAAGGTTGGAAAGGACCTCCGAGATCATCAAGTCCAACCGTCAACCTAACACCACCAGGCGGGGAACTTGACTACTGAGGATGAGGAAAAGGCTGAGATTCTCAATGCAGCCTTTGCATCCGTCTTCAATAGTCAGACCAGTTGTCCTTGGGGTACTCAGCCTCTGGACCTGGATGTCTGGGACAGGGAGCAGAATAAACCCCCCATGATTCAGGTCGAAACAGTTAGATACCTACTACTCCACCTGGACTGCCACAAGTCCATGGAGCCAGATGGGATCCACCCGAGGGTGCTGAGGGAGCTGGCAGATGTGAGCCGCTCTCCATCATCCCCCTCTGCCCCTCTCCCCCTTCTCTCAGTGGTCATGGTCAACCGGAGAGGTCCCAGATGACTGGAAGCTTGCTAATGTGACGCCCACCCATAAGAAGGGTCATAAGGAGGATCCGGGGAACTACAGGCCTGTCAGCCTGACCTC